>CM053580.1:300434300-300498921 GCA_028627135.1 Pseudochirops cupreus
ATTAGCTTTTTGGGCCTCTTTTCCCATTTGAGTTAATCTATTTTTTAAGGTGTTATTTTCTTCAGTCAGATTGTTGACTCTCTTTTCATGATTTTCTTGCATCATTCTCATTTCTCTTCCCATTTTTTCTTCCACTTCTCTTATTTAGTTTTCAAAATCCTTCTTAAGCTGCTCTATTGCTTGTAACCAGTCTACATTTTTCTTGGAAGCTTTTGGTGCAGGAGTTCTGACTGTGATGTCTTCCTCCCATTCCATGCTTTGATCTTTTTTGTCCCCAAAAAAGGAATCTAAAGTTGCACTGCTGAGTTTGCTTTGCTTCCTTTGCCTGCTCATGTTGCCAGTCAATTACTTGAGTTTTGGGCTCAGTAGAACTCTGCTTCCAGAGGGGAAAGCTCTGTCCCAAATTGCTGGGGTTTTCACAGCTGCTGGGGCTATTAGGAGGTGCTGCAGCCCCACCAGCTTTGGCTCACTGAAAAATGCACCCCAGGACCACCACCCAAGACCACAATCCAGATCTAGGCAGCTCAAGGCAAGAGCACTTAGCCTGTGAATGATTGCTTGGCCCCCCTGCAGTCTGCAGGCTGGGAGCTTCTGAAGCAGCCACATGGAAGAGGCTTCAGGGCCACCACTTCTGCTGCTTCCTTTCCCTGGAGGCAGTTCAGCTGGACCCACTTTTCTCCCCTGAATTTAGCCGAGTTCCACTAATCTTTCACTTAGTCCTTGTTTCTCGTGGGTTGATAATTTTGGAAATCACCACAGCTGTCACTGATCCACTTTCCTGAAGGCTCCAGCTGTGGCTTTTCCTGGCTGCCCAAGGGCCAAACCACAGTTTCAGGACAGACTGGGCTTGGCTCCCAGCACACTGTGATGAGCCCTTCCTGTCCTGCCTGTCGAGTTGCCTTCAGAGGGAGATGTATTTTTCTGTAATTTTGTGAGTTCTGGAGCCCAAAAATTTGTTTAGAGTCATATTTTATGGGTATTTGAGGTGGTTGTGGAGGAGCTGCAGAATTGTCCTGCTTCTAGGCCACCATCTTGCCTCTGCTCCCCACAAATATTTACAGCTTACAGTGTCATTAAAGAATTTTTTATAGTTTCTTTACACTTAACACTAGTTTTAACACCTTGAACATCTTCTCCTTCTTGCACCATTGTTGAAAATCCCCAAGTGATTAGCAAACCACTAAACAGGGACTACTATGGATAGAGGGCTACAGAATCAGAGAAATCTCAGTTCTAGTTCCATCTCTGACATGAACTGGCTACATGACCCTGCACTACTCAGTTGCCCTTTTAGTGCTTTATCTAGGAAATTCTCTAAGATGTTACATTGCAGAGAACGTGCTTACCTGCATTGGTAGGGGGAGTTTCCTCACTTGGAGTTCCTTAGAGCAATGAAATCACAAGTCAAGTCCCCATGTATATACCCAAATTGGCTTAGATGTAGAATCCTGAGGACTGAAAGTTATACTAAATATACTTCTGTACATGGAATCTGTGATTGGTGAGGAATTAATCTCCATGAGTCATGATTCACTGTCTCAGTACCTATGGATGCTCCATAACAATGATATAACATATTCAATCACTCATCACATTGATGGAGGCCATACAAGGCACTTTGGGTAATGAAAAAGCCTTAGAACTAAAGACAGAAAGTGTAGGCTTTGTCCCCAGCTCTGCCACTTGCTATTTATAGGATTGTGGGTAAACCACATAACCTAACCTCTCTGAGAAGGAGTTTCCTTATTTATAAGATGAAAATAAAAACTCTTTTGCCACCTTCCTTATAGAGTTCTTGTGATGTAATACATACACAATACATCATAACCACAAAGCACTAAGCAAATGTGTTCTTATTACCGTCATCAATACTTCAAGTCTTGTGACCATAAGTTCATAATTCTAGAGCTGACAGAATCTTTATAGGTCATATGTTACCCCTCACTCATTTTGAAGAATAGGAAGTTGACACTCAAGGAGGTTAAATGACTTGCCAGAGATCGCACATATAGTAATGTCAGAGGCAGGATTCAAATCCAGGTCCTCTGACTCTTACTGCTACAAGGTATCCAAGGTATCTTCTTTGTGGTTATCTCTCCAATAATTCCAGTCACAACTCAACCTTCTCATCCTATATGATCACGGTCCCTGGCTTCCCATAAATCTTCAGCAGAATAGAGGATTCTTTTAGTATTCTTTACATATTAATAAAGCACAGAAGCTGTTTGTTGACAATTTCTCACTCTAACATACAACCCTCTTTTTTAGCCATACAATCCTCTGATAACATCCTTTACCTTAATTCTCTTGGGCAATTTTTGTACTTCTCCATTGCCCTTTAGGTGATGCTCAATTTCAACTTCTTTCCCTCCTTTTTCCCTTCCTCCCTTCCTTTCTTGCTCCTCCCCTTTCTCCTCCATGTTCTCTTCATCATCATCATCACCACTATCACAAAAATCTTTATTAACAAACAACATTCTCTGCCTCTAAAAATTTTCACTATAAATGGGAGAAAAGCTAGATATGCACCAAAAGATGGCTAGCCACATTAAGCAATCTACAATGAATTTCAAATAAGTGACATTTATAATAAGTATGATAGAAATTAGGAGAAGGGAAAGATCACCTTGAGTTGGGGTGGTCAAGCAAGGTTACAATGGAACTAAATTGTAGGCAAGGGAAGAGAAAGTTCACTACACACAATGCAAGAAATGTTTAAAGGATAGGGTCAACTGGCCTGGTTGGATTAGTGGATCCATGTCAGGAAACAGAATCACCCATTACCAGTTATAAGAACTCTCAGGGGCCATCAGGTCAATCCCTTCATTTTACAGTTGAAGAAACTAAGACCAAGGGAAGGTAAGTGACTTGCCCTAGTTCCTAAAGCTGGTAAGCATCAGAAGTACATTTGAACTCAGGTCTATTCATGTTGAGTATCAGTGCCTTTTTCACTGTACCAAACTCTCTCTCTCAGTAGTGGGAGATAAGTTTGGAAAGATGGTTTGGGGCCAGGTTGCAGTGAGCCTTGAAGGCCAAGATAAGAAATCTGGGCTAGTTCACGTAAGCATTGGAAAGTTGGCCATTGAAGATTTGGGACCAGGAAAGGAGACAGTGTTTTTAGAAATGGTACTTTGTGCTATATTGTCTTACCTACAGCTGGAAAGATTTCTAACTAAGGATGTCATATCATTTTAAGCAATTGTCAATACTTTGACCTCTGGCTTGTATCTAGGAAATGAGAATTTGAGGAATTAAGTCACTCATCTGATATCATTAAACAAGTTTGTTGTAGAACTGAGGGAAGCCAAATTCTCCATTCTTAAAATAATTTAAGGTATAAAAAAGTTAAAAGACCTCTGTTGTAATGCCTATTCTTCTATTATTAACTAGTTGTATAACCTGGAGCAATCACTGCTTCTCAATGTCTCGGTTTCCTCACATGTCAAATGGTGAACAATAACTACTGTTAACAATAGAGAATTGTTGTGAGAATAAAATGAAATGACAATAGCTAGCACTTAATAATAGTTGGCGCACTTTAAATTTGGCAAAGTTCTTTCCAAATACTTTCTCACTTTATCCTTACAACAACCCCGGGAAGAAGGTGCTGTTATTATTATTATTATTCTCATTTTACAAATGAGGAAACTGAGGCATATAGTAGTAAGTGGATTGCCCAGGTCACACAGCTAGTAAGTGTCCAATGATGGACTTGAACTCAGATCTTCCTGAATCCAGGTCATCTCATGTAGAAGCAAGCTCCCACCTCATTACTTATATTACTGAAGCAAAAGTAACAGAGTGTGTGATTCTGTGTCAGAAAGTGACGATTAGATGTAAGAAAGTGAAAAATTGGACCAAAACTTGCCTTGCCATATCCCTTCCAAGTGTAAGACTATGATAAGTTAAAACTTTTATGTAAGTAAAGGGATTATTGTTATGACTTGCTATTGCTAATATGGAATAAAAGTCAGAAAGTAAACATCTTTACTATTGATTCCTGATGTCCAGTTTGTTTTCTCTACAAAATGTTGAAACTTGGTGATGAACAGGGCTACCCAATTCTATGTATGTGTGTTCAGTCATTTTTCAATTGTGTCCAACTCTTTGTGACCCCATTTTTGAGGTCTTCTTGGAGTAGTTTGGCACCCTCTCCAGTTCATTTTACAGATGAGGAAACAAAAGCAAACAAGGTTAAGTGACTTGCCCAGGGTCCTACAGCTAGTAAATGTCTGTGACCAGATTTGAACTCAGGAAGGTGAGTCTTCCTGACTGAAGGCCCAGCACTCTTTCCACTGTATCACTTAGATGCTTACTGATTGTATAATTCACTGCTCTGGGGAAAAAACATACCTTGTTATTGTTGTTGTTCTGATTTAAGGATAAATATGTCAGTGGAATGAGATTTCACCTCTGGTCTTCTTGGTTTCTTCTGTACACCTCACCATTCTCAGTGAGCGATGTCATTCAGCTTTTGGATATTCTTTCCATTATTATAGGATTTGATATTCCTCTATCTCCTCTCATGGCAGGCAGTTTTAAGTCCCTGGTCAGTGGCTCTCCATCTTTCCAGTGAAATTATTCACTTCTTTCCCACTGGCCACTGGAACTAGGAAGCCATTTCTGGGAAACAAAGCAAGACTAGTTTTGTACCAGCAAATCTCCCAGGCGTAGATCTGCAGATGAGATTCCTAGAGGTTTTCTCGGCCAGTCTAGCTTCTCCAAACTGGCATTTTCGCTGAACACCTGAGCAGCTGTTTACCTTAAATCAGAATCCATCCTCCCTCTTATATGATAGGTAATTAAGTACTGGGCGATCAGGAAAGGCAGGGCTTAAATGACTTGTAAATCAATCTCTCTCGGGATAAAGAAATCAGCTGTAGGAGTGGACAGGGTGGAACCCTAGAGGAGGGCTTATATTCTTAACATGTGAGTCAGCAGAGAAAGGTATATACTAAATGTCAAGAACTCAGAGACTAGAACATTTGCATAGCTCTTTGTGGACCGAGAAATAACTTGGTTTTCCCTACATTCTTTAACCTCCAGAGCCCCATTATATATGCAGTTCAAAGGCAAACACTATTAGTAGTATAGCCCAGTAGTTAGCCCATTTCTGGAGGGCTGAATTGGGAGATATCTAGGACAAATATTTCATGTCCTGCAAAATCAGCCTATTATTGTTATATATATTATTATTATACTATCATACTATCATACTATTATACTATACTATACTATTATTATATATAATTATTATACTATCTGTTATTACCTTCCCCTAATTTTAAAAAGAGAATTCAATGAACTGACTACCATTAGATCTTGAAACAAAAGGAGCACTGCCCAGGCATGTTTGTTATACGCATTTTGGTTGTGAAATGCAAGGTTGAATGTTAAAAAAAAAAAATGCCCTGGGAATAGAAATTGGGTTGACATCATCCATAGCTTGGCTAGGAGGTTTCTTTATACATATCCAAAAAAGGGCAAGGCGTTGCTCCTTTTAAGGATAAGGAGCTGCTATATAAGGTTCATTTTCATTTTTTTTCTTCAAATTTGAATTTAAGGGACCACTTATCCCTCAGGTAAGATAGAGAAAAGATATAAATTTTCCCAAATTTACATCGTGTAATTAGGGAGACCACTTGCAAGCCCTAGTTTAGCCATTCTATTTGAGAATTAAATCATTTGTGTAAAAACTTGAGTTTTCAAAGTAACAATAATATATATGACACCTATGATGTACCAAGCACTGTGCTAAGTGCTTCACAAGTATTATCTCATTTGACTGTTACAACAATCCTAGAAGGTAGGTGCTACTATTATCCCCATTTAACAGATGTGTCAAACAGATGTGAGTTGTCTAGTGTCACACAACTAGTAAGTGTCTGAGGCTGTATTTGAACTCAGTTCTTCCTGTGTCCATCCAGGAACAGCAATCTATCCACTGCATCAGCTAGCTTAATAATAATCATGACTGACACATGCTGTCTTCCCTCTCATAGGTAATCTCCTTAATGGAAAATAACATGTTTTCATATTTCTTTTGTATTCTTGGATTTGAGTGTCCTGCCTGGCACATAGTAATCACTTAATGAATGTTTATTGATTGTTGAGTGACATATAAAGTTTGTAAAGATATATGTAAAATGTATCTTAAGAAATGCAGTAGCTCTTTATCCTTTAAAGGAGCTGATTACTCCCTGCCCTTTTTTGGATATGTGTAAGGAAACCTCCTCGTCAAGTTTTGAATGATGTCAACATATCTTTATGGATTGCATTATGTAATGTAATTAATGCTATCAGGGCTTAAATCCAATCATTTCTAACCCAGAAGATTAAAGTGTAAATCATTACATAAGGAAAGGAGAGAAAATGGACTAATAGGCATCTAATGACCAGACTAATATCCCAAAGAAAATCTAATATCACAAAATCAACATACTTTATATTCCATGTTCATGAGCCAAAGGTAATCTGTGATAGACTTGAGGCCAAAGATGTCCTTTCCTTCCACCTGTGTAGTAGTAATGAAATTTGAAGATCCCTTTGTATTGGCAAGCTAACAGGTACACAGAATTTAGTCTCAAATTAATTATATCAAGCCTCTGTTAAGAAAGAGAAGGAATGAACCCCTGTTGCTGATGTAACAGGAAGGGGCTGAACAGGGATGAGCTAATACTATATATAAGGAAAAGCACCAGTTGGGAGAGTCAGAACTTCTTGGGGCAGCATCGTGGAGGCAAAGAAGCTACTGCCAGAGAGAGAGAGAATTTCTATCAGCAAGCATCTGGAGGCTGGGCTGCTACTGCTGGACTGGAACTTGCATGGAGAAAGTGATTTTGATTTTGAGAATGGGAGAAAGTGATTTTGATTTTGATAATGGAGTTTCTGCTGAGACTTTTCTTCTGGGAGCTTCTGCTGAGCCTTTTCTTCTGGGAACTTCTAGTGAGACTTTTCTTCTGGGATCTTCTGCTGAGAGCTTCTGAGAATCAGCTGGAGCTGCCAAAGTCTTCTGAGGGCCAGCTGGAGCTGCCAGAGGAAGCATGACTGTGATGCCAGTACTTCGTATGAATGTTTTGGCTTTGTTAATGTTTGTGAATGTTATTGTGGCTTTGTTAAGCCTTGTCTTCCCAGGAACAGAAACTATGAAGGACTTGCAGTGGACTGAACACTGTGAACTTCAATAAGGAGCAGAGACTGCACAGAGAGCTAGAAAAGGAACTGGGAGTTATCTGCCTTTGAACTCAGGTGGCAGTTGGTTAGATTTGGGCATGAGCTGGGACCATGGAAGAGGAACCATGGAATCTGAGAGCCTGCCTCAAATCAAGAAGAAAAGACCTCTCCTTGGGTATTTACTGCTGACTAATGAAATTGTAACTTACTTGTGACTTAGGGAGGGATAGCCTTTGTACTTTTCACTACCCCTTAGGAGAGTACTGAGTAGTGACTAATGAAATTGTAACTTACTTGTGACTTAGGGGTGGATGGCCTTTATACTTTCCACTACGCCTTAAGAGGATACTGAGAAGTGACTAATGATATTGTAACTTGATTGCACCCTGTGGGTGGAGGACTTTGACCTTTGTACTTTGTGTCCCTTAAGGAAGCAAGCCTCCTTAAGGATAATTGAATGAATGAGTTACTAAATGATTGTACTTTGCTTTAAAATGATGTGACTATTTTGGTGAAAACTATGTGTCCATTTTAGTGGTAAGTTGTGAAGTTATAGCATTCTGAATGCTGTACTTTGTTTTTTGTGAATGTTTTTGCTCTGATTTGCTACTGAATAAATAGAGAGTTCACTATACTGTGTAATCAGAACTTTGAAAGCTATTCACAGCAGCAGTTCTCTGCTTGTGCTTGTCTTCACAACCTGGGAAGAAGAGAGGTCTCAATTGTCCCCTTTATCCTGAAAGATAAGTGATGGAAAATGAACCAAAGGACAATCACAGAACTTTTAAGAATGGGAAAGGTTTGCTCTTAAACATGAAGTCAGGATTTTCCAGATGAGGAAGCCAAAGGAGGAAAGAAGTTAAAGAAAGAGGATGTCAACAATTTATTGAGTATGCTCGATAGTTTTTGTTTTGGGGGGTGTATGTGGGTGTATGTGTGTTACCCCAGAATGTGATAGTGAAAATCCTTGAGGGAAAAAACAAGATATTACAGAGGCTAGAGTCTACAGAAAAATTGACTTTATGTGAGAATTAAGGAAATGAAAGAGAGAAACATATGTAGATATACATTAATAAAGAAGAAATGGAATTTCTGAGGACAGCTATCAGAGCAAGGTGATTCAGTGCTATGGTACAGTGGAAAGACCCTTGGACTGAAAGCCAGGAAACCTGAACTCTGATTCAAGTGTTACCATTATGGATGTGAGCTGGGGCAAAGTATTCAGTATCACTGACCTCAGCTGCCACGACCTTCCAGTTGGTTTCTCTGCCTCAAAGCTCTCCCTGCTCTATTCATCCTCCACTCAACTGCCAGAGCAATTTTCCTAAAGCCCATTATGAGGCAATCTATGATAAGTTTCAAGTCAGTGATACTGAAAATCTGCACTCCACCTTAAAGTGGGATAAAGAAAGGCTACATTAAGCAGGGAGGATATTATTCCATTTGGTGGTACCAGGATACATCGTTTAATTACCCATGTTTGTCTTTGGCATACCAGACCATTTTTTGGTGTGAGATAATAAAGATTTTTAAAATAAGGTTTAAACATGTCTTTCATTCTAATATACATTGAAATAACACTAGTAACATAACATGTCATGCAATGATTTTATCTGATTCCACTTAGTTTTTCTTTAGGAAGAAAAGTAGTATAGATCAAAGAGTTGTGGGAATGAGTTAGGATAATTGGGTTCAAATCCCATATAGGACACTTATTAGTGAGCTTCAGTTTCCTCCTGTAAAATGGGGATAATAACAATTGTACCATATACTTTTCAGGATTATTTAAAGGGAAAAAAAGAATTTTATAGATGTTAAAATATTATTGTTTTTATTTTTGCTCTATGTTCTCCATTTTTAAGGGGGGAAGTGAATCTGTACCTATGATTTTATCACTATGGGGAAATCCCAGAGTAAGTTCCCTCCCTTGATTTAGTTCCACAAATTGGTAGTAAATTATGGTTTTAGTTGCTTGGGAAACCAAGAGGTTAAGTGACTCTGGCCATGGTCAGACAGTCAACATGTATCAGATAAGACTTGAACCCAGGCCAACCTGACTCCATGTCTGGCCTTCAGTATGCCTTTCTACTTCTCTATATGTCCCTTGCAAGCAAAACCAGAAGTGAACAAAAACCTACTTCTTTATTTTCTGTGAACCCCAGTCTCGGGAAATTGATTTCGGTATTTATCAAAGATAAACTCATGGCCATGCCATCAAAATGTGAATATGGCTTATGGCAATTCTAAGAATGGGCAAGAATTTTCCAAAGGTATTAATCCACTCCCTGGTACATTGCTTCTCTGACATGCAATGCTTTGTCCTATTTTCAAGAAATATGAAAATGCACTCAGTGTTGATAGACCTCCAAGGCCCCTCCCTACCAGCTCTAAATCTATGATCTCATGAACCTATGAAGGGTGTGGTGATAGACACTGCAAAGCATGCAGGCTAAGGGAACTTGCTTTAGTGACCTGGCTCCACCCTTCCTGTTTCCCCTCTGAATGTTCACAATCTTTGCACCAAAAGAAATGCTACTTTATCTCAGATGGAGCCTTCTTAGAGAGGTGCTGTAAATGCTGTAAAAGATAAAATATTCATGACAAAAAGTTAAGTTTTGTGACATTAAAAAGTCCAGCCTTGGTTCAAGTCTACTCTATGGCACAGAGAGGTCATGTGACCCTGGGGAAGTCATTTAACTTCTTAGAGCCTGGTCAGCTCTCTAAGAGTATCTTTAAATTACAGAACAGTTTTATAATTTCCTCACTGGAAGTTTTCTATACTCATAGGTGCTCACACTTATAAAAAAGTATACTTTACTTTGAAAGCTAAATTTATAAAGACGTATCTTAGTATTTTCTCCTCCAAAGTCATACTCCTTCACAAACATGATACTCCAATCTCTAGTCTTGGCCTTAAGTGGGCCTTGGATTCTTTTTTTGTATTGTTTTGGGTTTTTTTGGAGGGGCAGTTGGGGTTAAGTGACTTGCCCAAGGTCACACAGCTAGTTAAGTGTCTGAGGTCAGATTTGAACTCAGGTCCTCCTGACTTCAGGGCCAGTGCTCTATTCACTGAGTCACCTAGCTGCCCCAGCATCTGATTTTTCATAACACCATTAACCACAGCAGTTCTGGCCCTTCTGTCCTCCACTATCTCTCAAAGTCTATCTGAGCTTATATGCTCAAATATTCACTTGGGTGTGCTGGTTTTTAAACATTGCAAGTCCTGTACCTTCTAATTAGGGTAGAGCCCATATCTGGCACTTCTTTTGTATCCCACAGAGTGCCTAGCACAATGTTGAATACATAGTGGGTGCGCAATAAATATTTGCTGACTCATCAATTCTTATGATTAATCATAAAAGAGCCTTTATTTATTGAGAAACATCCTAGCAGAGTGAAAAGAAAGCCGAATCAGGGGTTCAGAAGGATGAACTTACGTAGTAGCTGAATGATTTTAGGCAAGGCCTATTGATCTCTTTAAACCTCAGTTTTCCATTTATAAATGGAAGATAATAATTCCTGTGCTGCCTATCTCTCATAATTATTATGAGGAAAGTATTTTTTAAACTTTGAAATGCTTTAAAAATATGAATTATTATTATCATTATTGTTATTGTTCACTAGAGCTCAAAAGGGCATTTAGGTGGCACAGTAGAGCAGACCCTGGAATCAGGAGGATCTAAGCTCAAATCTGTCCTTAGACACTTACTAGCTGTGTGACCCTGGGCAAGTCACTTAGCCCTGCTTGCTTCAGTTTCCTCATCCGTAAAATGAGCAAACCACTCTAGAATCTTTACCAAGATAATCCCAAATAGGGTCACAGAGTCAGACAGAAATAAGCAAGAACAACAAAAAGACCTCAAAAGACACGAAAACATTTTTCCTGAGTAAAATTGTTCAAGTAGCAATTTGGTCTGGAACTTCCTAAGGATCACCTTCTCTCAAGCTTCCTTTTCCACCTTCATATTCTTCTTCCCTTTCTTTTCTTCTAGTTCTGGGGTTCTTAACATGTGATCCATGAGCACCTTAAGGGTCCATGAATAGATTTCAGTGTGTCTATGAACTTGGATAGGGTGCAAACGGCATCCTTATTTTCACTGGCTTCTAACTGACAGTTAACATTTCCTTCCATTATGAATGTGGGCAACAAACAAAATGCTAAAAAGGGACCCACAAGATTTACAATAACAAGTAATAACCCTTTACTAAGCACTTACTAGGAGCCAGGCACTGTGCTAAGTAAGTGCTGGGGATACAGAGAAAGGCAAAAGACAATCCTTGCTCTCAAGAAGCTCATGGTCAGAAAAGACAACATGCAAAAATCTATGTATAGACATGATGTATGGAGTATAAATTGAAGATAATCTCAGAGAGAAAGTACCAAGATTAAGGAGGACTGGGAAAGACTTCTTGCATGAGGCAAAATGTTAGCTGGGACTTGCTGGTGAAGTCCACAGCACAAAAATAATTAAAGATCCTTGCTTTAGTTGAGCCAGTAAAGGAAGAGGCACAACAGAGAAGCTATTGTATTTGAAATTCAAGGACCTCTGATTAGTTCCTCTGCCACTTATTACCTGGACGGCCTTGAGCAAGTCACTTCATCTCTCTCACTTAGTTTCCTCAACTGTAAAATGAAAGGAATAAACAAGACCATCTTGAAGATCTTTCTCCCTGTTCTAAATCCATGCAGTTGTGGAAGTCTGACCCGTTCAGACAGAAAGAAGCAGATGAACCACCAAAATGATACTGAGTCAATTTTAAACTATTTGATGTTCCTATGTCCTCTTCTAACCTTTTCTTCTTCCTTTAGGAAATGTTGTTTTCTAAAATCTTACTTCGTTGTGATTTAAAGCTAATGTTAGGGTTGGTTGTTAACCTCAGAGACTGTCCTGCAAGAGGCTGACAAGAGCATGTCTGATTTAGGGCATGAATGTCATTCTGTGACTTGATCTCACGTAATCAGGGCTGCAGGGTGACTTCCTGGCTGTACAGATCGTTCCTTGTGCTGCCATATGACAAGAATGAAATTCTGAAGAAGAAAAAAATAAAAGCAAGAAAATGAGAACTGGGTAGCATTCTGACATGGAGCCTGTCTAGGCCCCACAATACAAGGGGTTAAAAGATTTAGGATTAGTGAGGAGGATGGAATTTTACATTTAATCACTTTGGTTTTCTGGAGTAGGCTGTGGCAGGATGACTTTCCAACTGGGAAAACCCAGCAAAAGCCCACCAGAAACATTTTATCATCCTCAGCCACTATTAGTTCATTCATAAATTGAATTATTTTTTGAAGTATTGCAATGCATTTGGGAAGCAGCAGGAAAATGGTAAATGATGTCAAGAATGAAGGATCGCAGAGCCAGAAGGGACCTGAGACTTCATTTCATTCAAATACCCAAAAGATCAGTGATTTAGAGCGAGTGAAGGAAGTCCCAACATGGGAGCCGTAAAACTGAGTAGTAAATTTGTCATGAGTAAAAAGGCAACAGAGTGATAGACGTAATAGGAAGTCCTAGGTTCAAGTCTCCACTCAGGTATTTACTGGCTATTTGGCTTTGGGCAAGTCATTGCCCTATCTAACCATCTGTTTCCTGAATGGGTCAGGGAGACATAATATATGTAAAGTACTTTGCCAGTCTTAAGAACATTATACTCAAGCTGCTAATTAATAGATCAAGCATTTAATAAGCACTTGCTATTGCCAGTCACCTTATTAAGCACTGAGAATAAAAGAAAAAAGAAAAAAGAAAAAACAGATTCTTCAAGGTATTTACATTCTAATGTGGTGGGTAAAGAAGAAGTGAACTGGAGTCATGAAGACCTGAGTTCAAATGTGACCTCAGATAATTACTAGCTGTTTGATCCTATGCAAGACACGTGAACTCTGTCTGCCTCAGTTTCCTCATCTGTAAAGATAATGATTGCACCTACCTTCCAATGTTACTGTGAGGATCAAATGAGATGATAATTGTAATGCACCTAGCACAGTGCCTGACATATAGTAAAAATATGCTATAAGTGATTTTTATTATTAACAACAATACATTTAAGATACTTACAATGTAACTTTAGAAGGTGATGTAAAGCATCTGGGGAAAATGGGAAAAGGCTCCTGCAGAAAGTGACAGTTGGGTAGAGGCTTCTTAAAGGAAACCGGAGGATTCTAAGAGGCAAAGATGAGGAGGGAGAACATTCCAGATGTGTGAGATATCCAGAACAAGGTCATAGACAGAAGATGGAGCATTGTGTGTGAGAAACAGAAAGTAAGCTAGTAGGGCTGAACCACAAAGTGCATGGAGGGCAGTAATACACTAAGAGCAGAAATACAGGGCCCTTCCCCTCAAGACGGCACCCAAGGCAAAGAAGGAAGCTGTTGTCCCTCCAAGACAAAAGCCAAGTCCAAGGCCTCAAAGGCCAAGAAGGTGGTATTGAAGGGTGTCCATAGCTACAAAAAGAAAATTTGAACAACCCCCACCTTCCGACTACCCAAGACACTAAGAATTCAAAGTTAGCCCAAAAACCCTCAGGAAAGTGCCCCTCAGAGAAACAAGCTTGACCCCTATGCCATCTTTACGTTTTCATTAACCACTGAGTCTACCATGAAGAAGATCAAGAATAATAACACCATAGTCTTCATTGTGGATACCAAGGCCAACAAGTATCAGATCTAGCAAGTGGTAAAGAAGCTATATGACATTGATGTGGTCAAGGTCAACACACTGATCCAGCCTGATGGAGAGGAGAGGCCTATGTCCAACTTGCCCCAGACTATGATGCTTTAGATGTTGCCAGCTTTGTCCAGCTGTGTCCACCTATCCCACTACACCTACAATTAAAAGTTTTCCTATAAGAAAAAAAAGAAAAGAAAAGAAACATAAGAAGGGGCCAGTTTCTGAAGGGTTTTAACTATTGAGCAAAGTAGTTCATATTTAATCATAGAGGTAATAGGGGGCTGCTGGAGTTTATTGAGTAGGAAGATGTCATCACCAGACCTGTGCATCAGGAAAATCACTTTTGCAGTTGTATATTGGATGGATTTCAGTGCAGAGAGACCTGAGGCAGGAATCTAATCAGGAGGCCAATGAAATATTATCAAGATGAGATGAGGACCTGAATTAAGTTGGTAGCTGTGTGGTTCAAAAGAAGGAGATACAAGATGGAGACAGTGTGGAAGGAGAAATGGCAAGATTTGGCTGGTGATTGGATAAGTAGGGTGATAGGAGAGGAGTCAAAGATGGAACTGAGATTGTAGACCAAAGTGGCTATAAAGATAGTGGTGTCCTCAGAAGGGATAGGAAAATTCAGGAAAGTCCTTTTTTTTTTTTAAAAGGGGGGTGGGGATAGAATGAGTTCTTTGTGGGATGTATTTTTATTTTTTTCCTTTTTAAATGGCATTTCATTTTTTTCCAATTACATGTAGAGACAATTTTTAAAATTCGTTTTTTCAAATTTTGAGTTCCAAATTTTCTTCTTCTTTCCCTTACTTCCCCCCCCAAGATGGTAAGCAATTACATCTATATGTGTATGTCTGTGTGTGTACATATATATATACATATGTATGTAACACTATATATAATATACTAATATAGAAATGTGTGCAATCGTGTAAAACATATTTCTATATTAATGGGATATGTTTTGAGATGCTTACTGAATGTTGGCAATTGACAACCTGGAACTAGAGCTTAGGAAAGAAACTGGGATTGGGTAGAGAAATCTGGAAGTGATGGGCATAGAAATGAAAACTGAACCCATGAGAGCTGATGAGATCATTAATTGGGATAGCATAGAGAGGAAAGAGAAGAAAGGAAAGAAAGAAAGAAAGAAAGAAAGAAAGAAAGAAAGAAAGAAAGAAAGAAAGAAAGAAAGAAAGAAAGAAAGAAAGAAAGAAAGAAAAAGAAAGGAAGGAAGAAAAAGAAAGAAAGAAAGAAAGAAAGAAAGAAAGAAAGAAAGAAAGAAAGAAAGAAAGAAAGAAAGAAAAGAGCTTGGGAGATACACTCAACAATTTCTAGGAGTGATACAAATGAAGATCCAACAATAGAGTTGTTTGTTATCATCATCATCATCATTCATATAATGGCTTGTGATAAGCACACACTAGGCTGGGAGGTACCTGTTATCTTTCCTTTGCCAGATTTCCCTAACTCCGATACATGGAAATTCCTAACTCCACAGTCATCTGCTCCTCTTCTCCTCACTCTGGGTATTTATGACATCTAATAAAGCTAGAGGAAAATATTATGTTTTGACATAAAAACTGTCATCGAGCATATGATGTACTATATATGATGTACAGCCCAAATACTTTAAACCTGGGCTCCCAGTAATGAAAAATAAACCAGTTGTCTGCTTTATGAACTCTGTGACTTCAAAAGTCAATATATTTAATTTGCTCGGAATGAAAAACATCTGACTAAGAATTATTTTCACTTTCTACAGAAAAACAAAAACACAAGAAGCAGGTACTTCACAGATGGTGATAAATTGAGGAGAGGGAGAGAATGATTTTGTTATTTAAGTCAATTCTTCCCAGCCATTACGTTGAGTCATGCAACTGAAGACTGGCCCTGGTTTTTTTCTTCTCTGGTCTCAAATCAAAAGAGAATCTTGAATACTTCAGTTGGACTTCTTGGGACTCTAATGGCTTGATGATTAATGATGGAAAGAGAGCTGGCCTCTGAATACAAGTCTGTCTTATGTATGTGTACTAACTGTGAGACCCTGGGCAAGTCATCCAGTTTTTCAGGGCCTCCAGTCAACTCTTTAAAACTGTAGTAACAAGTATACTCCTGTATTGGCAAGGGGAATTTCCTCTACTGGGGATTCTCTATACCAATGAATTTTACAAATTAGATCCAAAACACTCCTTACCAGTGATTTGCTGATAGAGAATAATGCACCTAGATCAGTGATTGTGACAGAGGTTCTCATTTCTATACCCAGATACACTCAATGCAGGTTTCAGAAACAGCCAGGGTTGTAATCCATGAATCAATTACCAGGTATAAAGTAAACCATTAAATAAATGATAAATAGATGAGAGAGAGAGAGAGAGAGAGAGAGAAAGAGAGAGAGAGAGATGGATGGATAGATGAATAGATGGATGGATGGATGGATGGATGGGTGGGTGGATGGGTGGATGGATGGATGGAATTAAATAAAACAAAATTTGTAAAATCAGGGTCTTAAACCACAATCCAGAAACAACTCCCAGTTTGGCTGGCACATTAGAGCAACTGAATAAGTATGTGTTGATTGATTTGAAATTAAAATCTTAAACAGATTATGAAATCTATTGCCATGCAGAAGTGATGCAGTTTACAAGGTTGCACAGACCCTGACAAGTTTGCATTAGCCCATATACATTTTCCTAAACTATTAACAAAGTAACACAGCCTACTCTGGGGTTGTTTTTTTTTTTTTTGCTTTTTTGGAGTCGGGAAGTCAAGGTAATTGGGGTTAAGTGATTTGTCCAGGGTTACACGGCTAGTAAGTGTTAAGTGTCTGAGACCAAATTTGAACTCAGGTCCTCCTGACTCCAGGGTTGGTGCTCTATTTACTGCGTCATGTAGCTGCCCCAACACAGTCTACTCTGAAGACAGACTTTAAAAGATTCTCGGTCTTTGCTTACAAAATCCAGGAACTCAGGCATTGTGTTTGCCCCTTCCCTTTCATTCAAGGCAGAATCTTATTCTACGCCAGTATCAGATGCAGATCAGCCAAATACATATTAAAGTAAATACCTTTGGAGTTTAGGGCCAGGCTTCCAGGATTTGTGTAGTTATGGAAACACCAGCTGCAGCTGTGAACAGCCAGACACCTGGAAGCATCTGTCACAGTCACTCATCAGTCCTGCCCACCAAACCCAGGATAGGCAACACTTCAAAGGTGGACCAGCCTCCCACACACTTGTGTGCCTTTTCCCTAAGCAATAGTTTTCCTTCCCTACTCTGAAATAAGCTTCCTTTTCATGACGGAAATTAGCAGAGTGATGGGGAAGGATGCAGCTTGGCAGATCACATCATTCTGCATCAGGGATAAGACAGACTCTGGGAAAGAAATCCTGGTCTGTTTACTTAAACTGACACAGATAAGCTACATGTTCTCCCAGAGTTTCTGAACTGTAAGGTCTAGGCCTGCCTTTTGGAGGTGGTCAGCACCACGAATACTGATTCAATCTTAGGCTCTGGACCTCAGGACTGTCCCTTGATCTGTCAGGGAGAGTTTAATCCCACCCTGCACGCTCTATACAAAAGTTCCGCCCCAGAGGGAAGGCCACCCACATCGCCAGTCAGTCCTAGCGGAGCAAAGGGACTGAAGAGGACACTTAGGGTGAAGCAAGGTTCACTTCTGTCCAGCTGTTTAGTCTCAACTCTCAAACATAACCAGAGAGTGATGGGGCTAAGGCTCAAACAATGATCCTATCAGAGATTCAATTGAATTCAGTTCAATAGGCATTTATTAACCTTCTGCTCACTAGAAAGTCAAAGGTAGCTCCTGAGGGATGGACATAGAAAGCTGACCCGAGCCTGGAGAGCCTGGATTCAAACCTAGCTGTGAGACATGAGCCAAGTCAATCAGGGTTCCAGGCAATTCATTCTCTAAAACCCTAAATTGCTGCTGTTTCAGGGCAGGAAGCTTCTTTGGGGTTTCCTTATGCCAATGAAACCACAAGTCTTCTAAAAACAAAAACAAAGACGTGGTAGGGACCGGGACTACAAAGGCAAAAATAAGTGTCCCCTACCCTCGAGCAGCTTACCTTCTACTGAGTGGAAAAAATATGCACACAAAATATATCAAAAGCTATTTGTGGGAGGTTGTAGTAGTAAGTACTAACAATTAGGAGGATCTGAAAAGTCTTTATTAAGACTGGGCGCTTAAGCTAAGCCATAAATGAAGAAAGGGATTCCAGTGGAGGTGGAAAGAGAGAATATTTCAGGTATAGGTCACAGCCTATGCAAAAGCATGGAAGGGGAAGACAGAAACAGCAACTAGATCAATTTGGCTAGAACATGAGCAAGCAAGAATAATAATAAAATTATTTGAAAGGCTCAGAGTCAGACTGAGAAGAACTTTAGAAGGCAAAGAAAATATTTTATCTTGTTAGTTCTTTGTGCTCAGAGAGGCATAAAATGACATCATGATGTCAGGGTCACTGCACAGTGTGCCCTGCTGTGGCTCATCAGACCGCGCTAACTAGGGAGGTTCTACCACAAGTCAGACACAAATAGTCTGTGTGACCATCTGGGAGGGGGGTGGCTCTAGATTCATACACATCACAGCTGCAGCAATTCTGATTTTGCTGGATCTTAGAGGCAGGTAGAAGCCACTGGAATTTCTTGAGCAGGAAAAGGTCAGATCTATGCATTAAGCAGCCTAGGCGATCTCACAAAGGCCTTGTCATCACAGACTCAGACTTCACAGGAAAACTCTTACCTCCTTGCCTGGCCACAGAGGAAGTCACCAAGTGCTGCCATGGGGCAGAAAATATCTGCAGAAGAGAAAACACAGCTTCACGGCTGAAAGAGAAAGACACACAGAGCGTGAAAGTTTCTGTTCGTTCTCCACGCCACCATCACCCCATCATTTTTTTCATCACTTTCATCCCACACTCTGCAAATATCAAGACCCACAGGTCTTGCGTCTGATTCTTCATCTACAAATAATCCAAACTATCTGAAAGGACCAAGATTCTGACCAGCTTAATTATTTCTCGGTAACAACTACTCTTCCTTGGGGAGCTAGGTGGGACAGATGATAGAACCTGGCCCTGGAATCAAGAGGACTTGAGACTCAGATACTTACTAGCTGTGTGACCTTGGGCAAGTCCCTTAAGCCTATTTGCTTCAATCTCCTCACCTGTAAGATGAACTGAAGAAGAAAATGGCAAACTACTCCAGTATCCTTGAAAACCCTAAAAAGGGATCATGAAGAGTCAGCAATGCCACTTACCACCACCCCAATCAACATAACAAAAGCAGAATTTCTCACCTATCTCCATTCACCTCATTACTCCTATTCATTACTACATTACTACAAATGGGTATTATTTGCTTACTAGAGTGCTAAGGTCTATATCACATATTCAGATTCCAATGTCAATCCCTTCCTCCCCACTACAATGCAAGGTATTAAGAGAAGACTGTGAAAAAGTATGGCAATTAGAACTTTTGCTCAGGGCCTCATGTTTTGCAGGGAGGGGATGCACAATAGGTTGACATGAGGATAGCCAGCACCTGCCAAAATATGATTTGCTTTCTGCTGCCTATAATGTATAGTATCAATCTATATACACATATATTAAAATATATGTTTATGATCTGTATGCAAAAAAAGAATCCACTACTCATTTTAAAAATGCCTTCTTTAAACACACACACACTTTTAATTGGTTGGTGGGTAGATCCTCTGGTTCTAACTGCTTAACTCGGCTTTATTTACCAACCTCCACACCTCTCACTCTCTGTGTACCCAAGTTGGAAGATTTCTTCTTGTCTCACAAATGAAACTGAAAAGTGTCAGCACCATACTCTGATACTAAATGTTTGTTTTTATGAATTCCATGAAGGCAGAGACTAACTATGTCTTATTCTGTCTGTGGACAAGCACCTAGCACAGTTCCTTGTATTTAGTCCACAGGTAATGCTACCCATTGAATTAAATTGAATCCATTATTGACAAAGGTATATAACAAAATCCTTGGCCCTTGTCTTTGGCTGAGATATAATATTTTCCAAGAAACCTTTGTAAATTTTATTGTTTGTGACCCCATCCCTTTCCATCTTCTCTTGAGTATGTTCCCCTTGATCACTCTTTCACTTTCCCTCATTTTCAATGTCTCTTAATCCACTCTTTCCCTACCATCTACAAACATTTCCAGGTTTCCTCTTATCCTTAAAAAAAAAAAAAACTTTCAACAGGCTCTAATATTATTTTAAATTTCCATCTTCCCTCTCCCTTCCTCTTTCTCTCTCACCCTCTCCCTCTTTCCCTCTCTTCCTCTCCCCCTCTCTCTGTCTCTCTCTGTCTCTCTCTCTGTCTCTCTCTCTCTTTTCTCTCTCTCTCTCTCTGTCTCTCTCTTTCTCTATCTCTTTCTCTCTCTCTGTCATCTTTTACACATAAAATTCTAGAAAGGATTGTGTGTGTATACATTTTTAAAATAAGGTTTGTCTGTATTCATTGCCTCTGTTTCCTTACCTTCCTTTTGTTCTCAACCCCCTTGAAATCTGGCTTCTGATGGGATTGCGCAATGAAAATTGTTCTCTCTAAGGTGACCAACCAACAGCTGTTGAATACATGGGCTTCTCTCAGACTTCATCATTCTTGACCTTTCTGTGGCTCTGATACCATTAGCTGCCCCCTTGTCCCAGATACTCTCTCCTTCCACGGTTTCTGTGACACTGTTGTCTCTGGGTTCTCCTCCTACATGTGGACCTACTTTTAAGTCTCCTTTGCTAAATCATCATCATCCTCCCTCCCACCAAGTGTGTGCATTCCTCAGGCCTGTACTATACTTTATTTTCATCTCTCTTTTTTCTCTTTCACTTAATGATCTCATCAATTCCTATGACTTATTCATCATCTTTGAAACTCCTGACCTCTGGAACCCAGAATGAATAAAGCATTTTCCAATTTTATCTCTGCCACACACACTGATCTTTCACTTTCTTTTTTAATTTTCTTTATATTCTCTAAGATTCTCAATCCCTAGGAATTGTATCTTTATCCTTGGCGTTCTTATCTCTGTCCTGTTTAATTTGGTAATTCTAACCTTTCATTAAGACTTCATTCTTCAACTGTTGTTCTAAGTTCGATAGAGTCTCTCTAGTGGTTGTGCATGACCTTAATAGCAGGCAAATCTTTTTGAATCATATCTGATAGCCACATAGACCTCATGCTTCTTCCTGTTTCAAAGACAGGACAGCCTTTTAGATGACTCACTAGGTTCCTTTTCCATTTGTATGTGAGAGAAACTCTAGCTTTTAGCTAATTGACAGAGCAGAGAAAACTGATATATACTTAGTCCAGTGAATAACGAAGACTTCCCAAGCTTAAATTAGCAATCCTGACTATTTTCTCATTGCATATTGTATTGATGACATCACTCAGATGTAACCAGAGAAGGGGTTTTCCAGGATCCTACTATTTTTGTTTCATCATACAGGAAAAAAAAAAAGACCTTTGAACATACATTAAGAGTGACTGCCACCAAGAGAAAAGAAGCATTTTGTCACAGACCACAAAATATCCTTTCAAATACAAGATTCTTTGATATGTTTCTCACACTTTAGCTTTAAACTATTTAATACAACAAATATTTGTAAGCATCTTATTTGTGGAAAGTTCCAGGAATGCAAAAGTTAAAAAAAGCAAGCAAGTGTACAAACAAACAAAAAACAACAACAAAAGCCCTGTCCTCTGAAGACTTACATTCTACTGGGGAGATACAACACGAACACAGATAAGCAAAATAAATGATATAGAGTGAAATAGCAGAGAGAGAGAGAGAGAGAGAGAGAGAGAGAGAGAGAGAGAGAGAGAGAGATTAGGAAAAGAGCTATGGGAATATTTGAGAAGGAAGAACATACTAATATCCAGGGAGAAGATCAAGGAGAGTTAATTATGAAAAAGCTTAATGAGGTAGTTCCTGAGCAAAACCTTGAAGGAGGATAAGAAGTCTTGAAGATGGAGGAAAGAGACTGTATTCCAGGCATATGAGATGGGTGATGCACTCACCAAGAAAAAGGGATGGCATGTTGACTTCAGAGAAATGTGGAGTAGATGAAGGAATAGTAATGTAAATTTGAAATGAGGCTAAGGAGATGGGTTGAAACCAGAGCATGAAGTGACTTAAGAATTAATATTTTATGATCTAGGCAATAGGGAGCCACCACAGATTTTTAATCAGGTTAAGGGCATTGTCCAGTTTACTCCTTAGGAAGTAGCTAAAAAGCATGACAGAGACACTGATTAGAAGACTATTTCAATAGTCCAGGGGTAAAGTTATTTCATATATGAATTAAAGCAAAGCCAATGACCATTTGTTAGGGATATGGTGGAAGGGATTCAGCGAAATGTGGATTGAATTATATGACCTCTGTAGTACAGTGATGAAATTCTGTGATTCTTCTTGAACTAATAAAATGATTGGTGTGACTGGAGAGAAGTAGCATGTAAACTCCTTGAGGTCAATGGACTACTTCATTTTGACCTTTTATTCCTGGTACCAAGAATAGTGCCCTGCTCATAGCAGATGCTTAAAAAATGTTTCTTAACTAAAAATGGATAACTAAGTAGATAAAATCAACAGGACTAGGCAATCAATTGGACATGAAATGGAAATTGAGGTAAGAAGAAAGGAAATGTCTGAGAGTGGTATCCTAGACCAAGCTTAAACTATAAGAATGATAGTCTCCTAGCAATAGTTTGAATGTATCTAACAAGAGCTAGGGCTTATTTTGTGCCAGGATTAGAGTAACTCTAGCACACTGTTAGAGATGGAAGATTTCTAGTGATTATTGAATGGGAATAAAAAGGAGTTTACATATTCTAAGCTATTAACACCTTTCCAAAAGTTGGCCATGTATTAGAGTATAAAGATCTCACCAAAAATGTAGAAGAAATATTTAACACATCACGTATGGATTGTCGTGAAATTAAAACTATTTTCAATAATAGTTTCTTAAAGAAAGAATTAAGAAGTTGTTAAAAATTAAATAACATGACGGTGGCTAGGTGGTGCAGTGAATAGAGCACCGGCCCTGGAATCAGGAAGACCTGAGTTCAAATCCAGCTTCAGACACTTAACACAAAACTACCTGTGTGACCTTGGGCAAGTCACTTAACCCCAATTGCCCTCCAAAAAGCAATAAAATAAAATAAAATAAGTAACATAATTCTAAAGAACTGGTGGATCAAAGAACAAGTTTTAGAAATAGTAGTAAATTTCACCAAAGAAAATGACAATGATGATACTATATAACAAAACTTATAGTAGCTAAAGAAGTTCCTATAAATGGCAAATAAATGTATATAAACACAAAATGTGTTGTATAATATATAAAAATGAATAATTAAAATCACGAATCTGTCAACAGATGCTGAAAGTGCTTTTGCAAGACCAAGCAACCATTTCTATTAAAAACTCTAGAAATCAAAAGAATAAATGAACCTTTGCTTAATATGGTAAACAATAGCTATCTAAATCCAAGAGCAATCACTATATGTAATGGAGAAAAGCTAGAGGCCTTTCTAGTAAGATCAGGGATAAAGCAAGATTGTCCATTATCACCATTTCTATTTAACATGTTGTTAGAAATTCTAGCTATAGCAGTAAGAACAACAACAACAACAAAGAAATAAAAGGAATAACTCTAAGCAAAGAAGAAAGAAAATTACCATTTTTTTGTAGATGAGATTATGGTAAATTCAGAAAACCCTAGAGAGTCAAGTAAAAAAAATTGCCCACGGGTAAGTAGAGCCAATACAACAAAAATGATAATGCTACCTAAATTGACTTATTCATTGCCATGCCAATCAGACTATCAAAAGAATATTTTCTAGAACTATAAAAATAATAACAAAAATTGTATAAAGGAAGAAATGGTCAATTATCTCAAAGGCAATAATGAAAAAAAAAGTGGGATGGAAGGTGTTCTCTCAGTACCAGATTTCAAACTATACTATAATACAGTAGTCATTAAAATGATTTAGTATTGGTATAAAAAAAAAGAGGGAGAGGTAGGTCAGCAAAAGAGATTAGGTACACAACACACAAAAACAAAATAATAATAAACAAAGGAAAAAAAAACAATAGCATACTGTTGGATAAACAAAAAAACCTCAATTACTGTTACTACTTAACAAAAAAACATTTGAGAAAACTGGACAGTAGTATGGCAGAAATCAAGGTTAGACTAATACTTTGTATCATATACCAAGATAAACTTCAAATGGATACATGATCTTTAGATAAAAGGTCACATTATAAAGAAACCGGAGAGGCAGAAAAGAAATTACCTTTCAGATCAATGTATAGGGGAAGAATTCATGACCAAAAAAGTGATAGGATCACAGAAGGTAAAGTAGACATTTTATATTATATAAAATTTAAAGTTTTTATACAAATAAATCTAATGCAATTAAAATTAAAAGAGAAACAGGTAATTGTGGGAGGATCTTTGTAGCAATTATCTCTAATAAAGTATATTAAGGAATTGATGAAAATTTATAAAACAAAGAGCCATAATCATATATGTAAATAATCCAAAAGTAGTTTTCAGGGGAAAAAAAATCCAAACTTTTAATAATCATACACACACACACACACATACACACACACACACACACACACACACACACACACACACATAAATGCTCTAAATCAATAATAATCACAAAAGTGTAAATGACAGTTTTCTTGAGATTCTATCTCATACCCACTAGACTGACAAAGATAACAAAGAAGGAAAGGGACAGATATTGGAGAGGCTGCAGGAAAAATTACATTAGTGCACTATTGGTGGAGCTATAAATTTGTCCAGTCATTCTAGAAACAAATTTGGAACTATGTCCAAAAATTTACCAAAATGTGCATACACTTTGACTCAGCTATACCACTACTAGGCCTATACCCTCAAATAAATCAAAGAAAATGGAAAGGATCTATTTGTACAGAAATATTTATAGCAGCTCTTCAATTGTAGCCCCAAAGTAGAAAATAGTACAATTGGGGAATGTCTAAAAAAAATTGTAGTATGTAAATGTATGGAATATTGTTGTGACATAAGAAAGGATGAAATTGACAGTTTTGAAGGAAACTGAGAAGACGTGTATGAATTGATGCAGAGGAAAACGAGCAGAACTAGAACAATTTATGTAATGATAATATTCCAGAGAAAAACAGCTCCAAAAGAATTTAAAATTCTAATAATAAATGAATGATATAGCAAAGGTCCAACAATGGAGTTGGAACATACGATACAGTTCTTGACAGAGCAGTGTTAAACTTAATATGCAGAAAAATACATTTTTGGACATGGTTGATTTGAGGGTTTATTTTTGCCAGACTGTGCAGCAATGTACTGAAGGTTTTATTTTGATGTGGAGAGAGTATTTGGGGTTTTTTTGCTTTTTTTGGAGGGCAATTGGGGTTAAGTGACTTGCCCAAAGTCACATGGCTAGTGTGTCAAATGTCTGAGGCCAGATTTGAACTCAGGTCCTCCTGACTCCAGGTCCAGTGCTATTCACTGTGCCACCTAGCTGCCCCAAGAGCATTTTCTCAATAGGTAGGAGATTAATAGAAGAGACAGATTGTTGAGGACTGGTCAGTTGGACTCTGACCCTAATGGCTAAATGAGCCCTCTCAGGTGCTTGGCCTACTGATGGGCCTGGATCGGTTCCCCATCCCCCAGGAAAAGTGTTCAAACATACAGGTGTGGGAATTAAGTCCTAGAGATAAGTATGGCATTTACACCCAGAGCCTGGGACAAAGAAGTATGCTATGTCCACAGGGGAAAACAATTAAAAAGCATCCTATAAAAGCCTGGACACAGGGTAATAAAATTAGCTCTTTACTTTCACCATTCGAGAGTCTCCTCTCTTTTTATGCACCCACTAGCAGCCTCTGGGTCGGTGATTCTTTCTCAGCCCTGTCTGGAGACAGCAGGGCTCCCCATAACTGGCTCCCCACAACAGATAAATAAAAAAAATAAATAAATTTTAAAAAGAAATGGAAAAGATATAATTGATGTTCTTCAGCAATAGATAATAGTCATTCATTAAAAGAAAACCTATTACCTAACTCTAGAACTGTGAACCCAAGAAAAAAACTTACACTAGAAAACAGAGATTTGGATCATCTATCACCTGACTATTGCAGTTCATCTTGTTCCCTTCTCTTATTTCCTTCCCCAAAACCTTTGTATTATACATAAGGTAAACAGTATATGTGCATAGTTATGGTATGATTGCTTTAAAAATTAAATGTTTGATAGTTCAGCATCAAAAAGGGGATGGAATGGAGAAAATACTCCCCTTTTCTCTCTTACTGATAATGCTTATTCAAACTTTATCTTCTTATTACAGCATATTATTTTGTTCTCACTATTTAACAAAAACAAAAACCTATCATGCCTTGTTTCATTAAATGATTTGAAGGCTTTTCTTTTGTCATTGTAAAACTGAGGATGATTTAATTTTTTTATACATAGCTATTACAGAAAAGGATAATCTTTGCCTTTTAATAAGGGCTAATTACTAAAAGATAAAATGACAATACTAGGAAGATTGACTTTATTGAAATAGCCACTAAAGTTGAGAGTGGGAGCTGCTTTAAGAGGAGAAATGGCATACATTGTTTTCAGTCTTCAAACCTGAGCCTAATTATTTTTTCCTACCTAGACTCTATAATTTTAGATAAATAATAAATGTATTGTACAAAACTCTAAACATTAGAGTTTGTATTACTCATTCCAATCATCAATGGAAAAATAATTCAAAGAAATTATTAAGATGATACCCTGTCAGGAGAAATTTGTTTTCCTTCATTTGTCACTACAAGTTGCACCTCTAATGGGGAAAAGTCTATTACTCTATTAATATCCCATGATTATTTTACTGTGGATCACATCCAAGGGCATTAAATGCTTAATGTTCTTATTAGAACATTTGTATGATGTTTAGACATTAAAGACATCACATGCTTAGACTGAAAAAATAACGAATCTCTAGAAAGCATAGGAAGACAATATATTTTCTCTCTTTTTTTTAAATAAGCATCACATAGCAAGCCTCTAAAGTATATTCAGTGAATCAGTCTATAAGCTTTTATTAAGTGTTTACTATGTGTCCCTGATAGTACTAGAGATACCCTCAAAAAGTGAAATTACAGGTCCCTGCCTGCAAGGAGCTCACATTTCATTGGACACAAAATGCAAATAATTGCATACTTAGAAGAATTTTTAAAGAACAGGGAATTTGAGCTGTCCTGAAGGAAGCCAGGAGGAGAATATGAGGGTGGAGGAGGAGTATTTCAGGCAGGAGGCAAAGCCAGTAAAAATGAATAGAGTTCAAGAATAGAAGGTCTTATGTGAAGAACGATGAATAGGCCAGTATAGCTGGATTATATAGTGAATGAAAGGCAATAAAAAATATGACTGGAAAGTAGGAAGAGGCTTTAAAAATCATTTTATGTTTGATTTTATATTTGATCATGGACATGATAGGGAGCCACTGGAGCTTTTTGAGAAAAGGAGTGAGTGACCTGAGCAGAGCTGCACTTTAGAAAAAATCAATATGGCAGCTGAGTGGAGGATGGGTTGGAATAAGGAGAAATGAAGCAGGAAGCCCAGTTAGAACGCTATATTGCAGCAGTCCAGTCATTCTTACGTCTGAACCATTAAATCTGCCTAAATCAGATCTTGCCCAGAACATAGGGGGTCAAATAGGTCAGACCAGAGTCAGAGAGACACTATTTTTTTTGCATCTCTTTCTCTTCCTACCTTTGAAAAACTCACATTAGCCTACCCCAACTACAGCATCTCACCATATCTGACCTATGCCACATCCAAACTCTTCATATGTGTGGAATGAATATAACCTCTGTCTTTAGTGAATAAATTAATAATTGTGTGAATGAGTGCCTTATAATTTAGACACACTTGAGCTTCCAGGTCCTGTACCCTGCCCCCTTCTCCAATAGTAAAATGACCTATAAACAAATATTTAAGTTCCCTAAAGTAACTCCCTATTGAAATGAACTTTCTGATTAATCCTTTTATTGGATGAAGTCTTAAATTACTAAGATTTGTCCTTTATTTAAGTTCTTTTTTACATAGATTATCTGGGACTCACTTTTGTATTTAAATGGCATGAACACATTGCATAGGCCCTCGTTCTCCTGAGCCACTGAAACCTTCATCCAGTGGAGGAGCTTGAAGGAGGTGTGATGCAGAAAATCTAAAAGCAACTCAGAATGTTGGTGAGTTAAACATTACATTAGGCATGAGTCATCTGCACTGGCCAAGCACTGGGTAGAGCCACCCTCATTTATTACCACCACCATAAACCATAGCCAGCTGACCTATGAAAATGAAAAGATGATTAGAAACTCTTTTAGTTATGTAAAAGTTAAAAGTCTTGATTTTTTATTGATCTTTTGATATAAAACATGTGGGAAACCTTCAGCTTTATTTCATTCTTAAAACAACAAAAATGGAAATAGCATGAGTTCAGCCAGTCAACCAATAATCACTTATTAAGTACTTATTTGTAAGGCACAATTAGTTTTAATTTTTCAAACCATGTTTCTCACTGAATCATCCACAAGACTCTAGTGGTTGATCACAGCATAGAGGTGACCCTGGGTTCTTTTAATTTTTAATAAAATTTTGTTATATAAAACTTATGTGTTCTACTTTAGTCTCCTCTTTCTTCCCTCCCTCCAGCCATCTCTTAAAACAAAAAATAAAAGGGCAAGAAGTAAAGAAGTTCAACCAACTAATCAAGGCAACAAGTTGAACTTTATGAGAAGTATATTCCCTCCATCTCTGCAAATAAAAGGGAGGGGCAGAAATTGTCTTCCTACATCTCCCCTGTGGGAGCAAGCTTGATCATTATAAATTTTTAGAATTAATTTTTTAAAGATTTTGTTGTTTTCAATCGTATTTTTGCAATCATCATGTATTTTGTATTCATGGTTCTGCTTACTTTTGCATCAGTTCATCAAAATTTTTCATAATTCTCTGTATTTATCACACTGCATAGTAATGTCCCATTAGTCATATATCTCTACCTATTACTATTCCACAATCAAAGGGCATCTATGTTTCTTTTGCTACTACAAAAAAAGATTCTTCTATAAGTATTTTTGTGTATATGGGGCTTATCTTTTTATCACTGAGTTCCTTGTGATATGTGCCTAACAATGGAATCTCTGGGCTCAAAAGGAATGGACATTTTAGTCATTTTCTTATAACAAAGAATAAAAAGGGGGTACTTCAACAAAACTAATCAACATATCAAAAAAAATCTGACATTATATGAAATGTTCTCCACCCATTGTCCCTCCCCCATCACATACACAAAGGCAGTTTCCAATCTGGTTTCCATTATAGTTTAATTAATTCATAGATAATGCATTAGTGTGCCCATTTTTTTTTCTACTAGACATCCAATAGCGCTGACTTCCCTTTTTCATCATCTTTGTCAAGTTGATGGATATGAGGAAAACCTCAGAGGTTTTTTTTTATTTCAATTTCTCTCATTATTGGTGATTTTGGAGCATTCTTTTCCATCTCTGGGTTATTAGAGGTGTACCTGCAGAGCCTAAGATTTAGAAAGTCCTGTGAGCTATTTTATTATCCAAGGGCCCTGGGGTTTGACCCTCAGGTGATGAAATTTGTTGTTGTTGTTTTTGTTTGTTAGAGCAACTAATGAAACTAATTTCTAAGACAATCTACATCATTGAAAGAAGCACAAATGAAAACCACATCCTCAAAATGTTGGCATTTTAAATTCATTTAGAAGCCACACCAAACATTCATTAAGCCCCTACTATGTACAGGGTTTAGTACTAGGTAAAAGATGTACCAAGAGGCATAAGACATAATTCCTACTTCCTTGAAATCTAACTAAGGAAACTGACATATACAAAGTAATAATAATAAAGATGCTATCAAAGCATAATAATCTATCTGTCAAATGAGTAATACAGATGATGAGAAGCTCACTGTAAAGAGAAGTAACTGCAGGTGAGGGCAATAGGAGAAGGCTTCACAGAAGTGGGCTTTAAAAGAAGCAAATAAAAGTAAGAGAAGAAAATTTGGGACCATGTTTTATCTTATTAGTATAGGGAAAATCCACTAAGGAAGCCCCTTCTACTAATCCACATGCTCTGCAACTTAAAGCCTCAGAGCAAGGGTCTTTAACCTTCAAATCCTCTGGTAATCTTGTGAAGCCTATAGACTGCAACACAGAATGATGTTTTCAAATGCATAAAGTAAAATTACAAAGGAAACTAGTTATCAAAATATATTTTCAAGTTCACAGACCCTGCATTAAGAACCACTGACATAGATATTTGCTTGGAAGGAACTGTGAGTTTAATGGTTTCATTAACCTAGGGTGCCTATGTGCCCAGGGTCCCATGGCCAGTATGTGTCAAAGATAAGATCTGAACTTCTTGACTTTAGAGGACGAGTCTCTATCCTCTATGCTATGTACCAAGTACAGATGTATCAAGGAAGAATGTCTAGAGAAGGGAATTAAGATAAGCAAAAGTTTAGAAGGTAGGAATGTATATGGTGAGTCAGGAGACACTGAGGGAACACTACATTCTGATTGGGAGCTCGGGTAGCTTGGGGATAATAAATGTTTGTTGAGTTGAATTGATAGGAAGTCAAATTGTGAATGATTTTTAATGCCAGGCTAAACAATTTGGAATTCAATCTGTGGCCAATGAGAAGTCAACAAAGATGTTTAAAATTAATATGACTTACCCAGGCCAAAATATATATTTTTCTGCATCCAATTAAGATTTTAAAAATCTAATTTGACAATTGTAATTATGGAGGCGGAGAGGGTTGTTCAGTCCTGTAATACCAGTAGTATGAGGAAGTCCAGATGTGGAAACTTCCTCCACAGATGCATATTTGTAATTCATGTATAACTTATATTCTTAGAGATTGTGTGACTGTACTAAATGAGCGATAAGGTAACATGTCCATAGTCATACAGACAGAAGCAGAACAGACTATGTGACTCTACGATGGGCCCTCTTATAGCAAAAATAATTAATTCTCATTATTAATATGTGCTTTAAGGTTTGTGAAGTCTCTTGAAAATATTATCTCATTGTGTCTTCTCAAAAATCCTGGGAGGTGAGTGCTATTATTATCCCTCTTTTATGGATGAGGAACTGAGGTAGACAGATAGTAAGTCTCTGCTCTGAACTCAGACGTTCATTACTCCAAGCTCAGGGTTCTATCCAGCATAACAGCAAGCTGCCCCTGTATCTACTACACCATGTTTCCATTGTAATCCATACATATTCCCAAACAGTAATCAAAATTAAAGCTAACCTTTTATAAAATGCTTTAAAGTTTACAAAAAGCTTTGCATTTGTTATTTCATTTGATCCTCACAGGTATCCTGTGAGGTGCATGGTATTATCACCCTACTTTTACACCAGATGAAACTGAAGCAGACACAGTGGTTAAGTGATGAACTCAGGGTTACACAACTAGTCAATATTTGAGGCAGGATTTGAAGTCAGTTCTTCATAATTTTAAGCCTCTCACTCTCTCCTTCTGTAACCAACCACCTGAAGGCCATCATCAACATGAAAAACAAAAAACTGTAGTATTCATACAGAATAAATGATGTCTAAGCACAGCAATCTCGCATCAGTACATTTGGCCTTTAGGCCCCATTGTCAAATGGGTTTTAATTTCTGAGAGGGCATTCTTCTTTTTTTCTTCTGAAAGATCTAAATGCCACATTTCCATTTTGAACACTTTTTTTTTAAGTAGAAAGCACATTTACTTCTTCCCTAGAGTTTTGTTCATTCTCCTACTTTCATCAAGAAACTTAAGCTCATGTTCCCCCAAGGAGATCATGTTCCCTCCCATGGCTCTACCCTGACCTCTAGCCCCACCCCCCAAAACAAGCTAACTTCCATAAATTTGGCTTCTTAAACCTAGAACTTGGAAATAGTGTGATAGATAGCCCTTTCAGATACTACTCTTCAAAGAATGTTGCAAACACATACTCAACTGTCTTCATTATGACCCTATAGGGAAAATCTTCACTCTTAGTATTGCTAAAGAGGGAGGATGTCTAGAGATAAGAACACAATTATGGCTCGTATGGATTCTATTCTCAAATTTTGTGATTTGGGTTTTTAAGTCTCTGTGTCATGGTTCTCAAAATACTAATACACTCCAGTATTTACCTACCAAAGTGGTGAGATATGATAAATGAACATTTACACATCAAAAGTCCTTTACTATAAAGTATAATGAAAATATGTATCACAAAAGTGAAAGCTGATTGTTTACATATATTAAAGTGGTTTTTCTAGGCGTCCCATTCAAAGTCATATTTCAAATTTTGTAATTAGGTATTAGAAACAGAAGCCACCCAGGAAAACACATATTGTTTGTCTCTCATTTTACAGACAAAGAAACTGAGACCCAAAAAAGGTAAAGTGAGTTACCTAACCTCACACAACTATTATAAAAGCAGAACCCGGACTAACCTCTAGGTTTTTCAATGAAATAGCTATGTGATCTTGAACAATTTACTTCATCAACGAGAGGTTTAGAATAAGTGATCATTAAGGTTCCTTATATATCTTCTGAACATTCTTTGGTTGTATAATCTCCTGACTGGCATTTTTTTCAGAGTTCTTGGTTTGGGGTCCTTCATTGTTGTTGTTGTTGTTGGAGAAGCAAATGGCAAACCACTCCAGTGTCTTTGCCAAGAAAATCCCAAATGGGGTCATGGGGAGTTAGACATGTCTGAAAATTACTGAAAAATAGCAACATATCTTTCGAACATTTTTTGGTCATATAATCTGACTTTCTGTCCAGCATTCCTGGTTCTATTCACATTAACAGTTTTAAAAGCCAGTGATTTGCATCTATGTTTATGTGTTTTAAAAAGGAATCTCTAAGGCAAAGGAGAAAAATTAAAGGTATCAACATTACTAAAAGGAAAGTAGAAGCAATCTTATTTGCAGTCAATAAAATGCTTTTCTTAGAAAACCTCAGAGAATAAATAAATTAATTTGTTGTTGGTCAGTTGTTTAAGGCTCTTTGTGATCCCATCTGGGGTTTTCTTGACAGAGAAATTGGAGTGATTTGTCATTTCCTTCTCCAGCTCATTTTACAGATGAAGAACTGAAACAAACAAGGTTAAGTGACTTGCCCAGGGTCACTCACAAGCACTGGTAAGTGTCTGAGGCCAGATTTGAACTTAGGAAGATGAGTCTTCCTGACCATAGACCCAGCACTCCAACCACTGTGTTACGTAACTGCCCTAAGGAAATTCATAGGATGAAATTAAATGAGAAACAAAATAAATACAAGGTAAGAAAAGCTTAATGGTTTTTCTTGGTCCACTGATGAAAGTTTGATATCCAAAGTATATAGGAATTTAAAACAAATATCTAAGAACAAGAGCTACTCTCCAACAAACATGATTGAAGAATGTGAACAGTTCTCAAGAAAAGTGCCCCAAATTGCTCAGAGAAATGCAAATTTTAAAAAATTTGGATTTCACCTTATACCCAAAAAAGTAGAAAACGTGATGAAAGACAGCCTTAATCAATGCTAGAAAGACTATGTGAAGATATGCACGCTAATACACTATTTGTACAGTTGTGAATTAGTCTAACCATTCTAGACCAACTGTGGACTGGACCAAGAAAAACCATTAAACTGTTCCTACCTTTCCATCCAGCGATCCCTCTATTCCAATGCATATAGCCCAAAGAAGTCAAAAGACAAAAAAGAAAAAAGGATACGCGCACACACACACACACACACACACACACACACACACACACATACATACATATATAATGTCAAAATATTCATGAAAATTTTTGTTGTAGCAAAAAAACCCAAAGAAATAGAAACAAAGTGGGTGCCTATTAATTAAAATTCAGAGAACTTTTGTAAGAGATATGAATTGGTACAGGGAAGAAATTGGAGCCAGGAGAACAATATATAAAGATTAAGATAATGTAGATGGAAAAACACACTAAAATATATCGGGATACTAATTAAATACAATAATCACATTTGGTTTTATAAGACTGATAATGAAACATATCCCTCCCCTTTCATTGACAGAGAGTGACTAGTGGATCAGAATATTGCACATGCTGTCAAACACATTCACTGTTCTGGTGGGTTTCCTTAATTGGTTTTCTTTTTTACAAAAGGATGAGAGATTAATAGAAAGTGACTTTGGTTTGAGAAAAAGGGCATCAATAAAACATTAAAGAATCATAAGGAATAATAATAAAGTGAATACCATTCAAAATCTGTCTCCTTTTTTTTTTGTCTTTGGGCCTCATTCTGATTAATCATGAGATGCCAAAACGTATTATTCTCTGACTTGTGTTTGCTTTGGCCCCATGAGCATTTCCAGAGGAAGTCTTAGTAGCAATTTTCTCAGTACTTGGGATTCTTTCACTTCCTGAAACCCCTCTTTTCTGTGGCCTGTCTGATGGGATCCCTAACAGTAAAATAGTCACTTGAAACCAACATCTGCTTCATTTCATCATGATTTGGTAGAAGTAACCAGAGGGTCAGTCATTGTTTTTAAAGTACTCTAGGTGGAAGTCATGACTGAATCAATCTCAGTTCCCCTCTCAACAAGACCATGATACAGAATACATTTCAATTCAATCCAACAAATCTTTTCTAAGCACCTACTACATGCCAAGCACCATGTTAGGCTCTGGAGATAAAAATACAAAATAAAAAGAAGTTTCTGTCCTTATAAAATTCACCATGTTTACATCATAATCCTTAAGAAGAACAAAAGTGTGACTCCAGGGTAGAGATTTTAGTTCATGCTTAGTAGTTAACGATCAAGATCAACTGGATAGTTTAATAAATAATTAGATTTCTGTAGCAAAATAATAATAGAAGGAGAAAATGGTATTGGACCTAGAGTTAAGAAAATATAGGTTTAAATCCTCCCTGAGACCCTTACTAGGTGAGTGACCCAGGGCAAGTCACTTAATCTTCATCTGCCTCAGTTTCCTCATCTGTAAAATGGGAATAATAACAGCATCTGTCTCCCAGGATTGTTGTGAGGATCAAATGAGACAAATGGTTGCAAAGCGCTTTGGAAGTCTTAAAGTGCTATATAAATGCTAGTTATCATTATTGGTCACCACCAATGACTCAAATTTCTACAGTAGTTGAAGGTTGTCTAAGAGCTTGCTTCACAACATCCCTTTGAGGTAAAAGCACATATAAAAGCATTTATATAGCACTTTAAGATTTGCAAAGCGCTTTGCAACCATTTGTCTCATTTGATCCTCATAGCAATCCTGAGAGACAGATGCTGTTATTATTCCCATTTTACAGATGAGGAAACTGAGGCAGATGCAGATTAAGTAATTATCACATTAATAGTTATCACATATTGAGAAATAACTTTTAACACAAAATTTTTCCTGCTTTCTTTCCAACACCTCCTCATCCATCTTGTGTTTAAGAACTGTAATTATTTGCATTTATTATTTTTATGCTTGCTCTTTAAATACTTCTATGTTTATTTGTCTTCCCAATTAGAATGCAGGATTCTTTCAAGTAGAAATGGTTTAATTTATTTTCTTGGTATGTCCATCACTCAACACAGCAGCTGGTACATTTTTGTTGTTGAGTCGTTTCTCAGGTGTGTCCAGCTCTCATATCTAATGAGATCTAATAATATCCACCTAATGAGCTGTAAGAAGACGAGATCTTCCCATTCCCTCCTATAGGAATGCATGGGATCATGAACAAATTACTCAGAGCCTCATTTTCCTCATTCACAATATAGATTATTAATGTGATAATTAGATATGTGTAGCCCCAATAACAGAAATAACAAGCCTCCACTGTTGAAGGATTTGGGAAGGGGAGGTCAGAGAGGGTGCAGGGAGATCACAGTGTTCCTGCAACTCCCCACATGCCTGACTGTGAAGCTCTTCAAATGGGTATAAAACATGTCTTATGTTTATTAATCTTATTAAAGTTTAATAGACTTATGCTTCTTAAACTTATCTATTTCACATAGAATATGAAACACAGATATGAAACTGCTTTTGTCTACAAAAAGTTATAAGCAAACAAGGCTGTTCTCCTCTATCTATGCTCTTTTCCCCCGCAAGGTGGCTGCTTTGTAACCAGCTTTACTGGTTAGAAGGCAGCACAAGTCTTCAATGCCAAGTCTTCAGCGGAAAGGAAAGACCAAAGGGGAAGATAAGACCGGAAATCAGAGTCCCAAGGGGGGAGCAACTTTAACTTCTCTGTGTTTGTGAGTTCATACAGCCAGAACAAGCAAAAATAGCAACAGTCTCTTTTTCTGTCTATTTTGTTCTCTCAGAGAGGCAATGTGATATAGTGGATAATGAGTCAGGAAGACTTGGGTACGAGCCCTGCTCCTGACATGTAATGGCCATTTGACCCTGAACAGGTCTCTTACCTTCTCACTGCCCCAATCCATTCTGGGAGATTGCCAGCAGCAGAGAACATGAGTACTGCACTTGGAAGAGAAAGTTCCCTGGTGCAGGAGGCAATGGTATCACAGGTTTAGTCATCATCCCTCTTAGCCCATTTTATTCGTTTTTTTAATATATTTTATTTTGGCATCAGATAAGTCTTTAAGTTGATAAGAGAGGAAGGGAGAAGACTTGGGAGATCACTCACTCACTGAGTACCTAAAGGGGTGACAGCAAAAGAAACCTACATTTTTCACTGCTCTATTTTCTTCTGCTCTCTGTAACCATCCTCTCATTTACATGTTAAATTACATGGTGAGACAATTTTAACTTTTTTTTAAAGTTTTGAGTTTCAAATTCTATCTCACCTTCCCCCACCTCACCCCCTACCCCAAACAGTAAACAATCCAATAAAGGTTATACATGCGCAATCATGTAAAACATTTCCATATTAATCATTTTTTACAAGAGATTTGAATAAAAAAAGTGAAAAACAGTATGCTTCAATCTGTATTCAGATAGTGTCAGTTCTTTCTCTGGGGGCAGATAGCATGCTTCATCATGAATCCTTTGGGATTGTCTTGGTCCTGGAGATTAGGCAGGGGTGGGGAACTTACGACCTCCAGGCCACATTTTCAGATTGGGTCAAAGGGCTTCACTTGAGGACCTAGAAGACTGCATGTGGCCTTGAGGCTGAAGGTTTACCACCCCTGGATTCGGGGGAGGGCTGGTGACAGTCTTTATGGAGATATGGGCTCTGGAGTCTACCAACATTCTGTCTCATACTATACAGTAGCCCCAGAGAGTGGGGGCATGAGGAGACCAACCCATACAGCAGACAATCAGGAAGCCAGTGTTCTCCTCCTGGCTCTGCCCCTATCTAGTGGTGTGAACTTGGTCAAATGCCTCTGGGTCTCAGTCTCCTGATATATAAAGTAAATAAGATGGATTAAATTTTATCTAAAGCTCCTTCAAGGTGTATGGTTCTATAATTCTATAACGACAAAATACCTCCAGGCATTTATGCTTTGAGAAAAGCAGGAATGAAGGACCAGTGCCTGGGAAACAAAGCTCTTTGATAAGAAAAGTTGGGAAAGAAACTTCCTAATGTGACTTCTGGCCCACCCCACCATTTATTCATCAACAAGCATTTATTAAGCACTTACTGTATCCCAGGTGGGCAACTAGGTGGAATAGTGCATAGAGGGCCAGGCCTGGAATCAGAAAGACTCCTCTTCCTCAGTTCAAATCTGGCCTCAGACAATTACTAGCTGTGTTACCATGGGCAAGTCACTTGACCCTATTTGCCTCAATTTCCTCATCTGTAAAACGAACTGGAGGAAGAAATGGCAAACCACTCCAGTAACTTTGCCAAGAAAACCTCAGATGAGGTCATGAAGAGCTGGACACACCTGAGAAACGACTCAACAACAAAAATGTACCAGCTACTGTGTTGAGTGATGGAGATACCAAGAAAATAAATTTAACCATTCCTACTTGAAAGAATCCTACATTCTAATTGGGAAGACAAATAAACATAGAAGTATATAAAGAACAAGCATAAAAATAATAAATACAAATAATTATAGTTCTTGAACACAAGATGAGGAGGTGTTGGAAAGAAAGCAGGAAAAAATTTGTGTTAAAAGTTATTTCTCAAAAAAAGAGAGGAAGGTGGAGATGATACACTATATAAGGTGTATCTATAGTTGGGTTTTGTGAAGATCAGGCCAAGTCCTCCTCTTCTTACCTCATATTGTCCATTTCCCCAGGCCCCAAACTCTTAATTCCCAATGATTATGAAAACAAAATATAGTGCTAAGCACTAGGGATACAAAATGAAACAAAAGACATTCCTGGCCCTCAAGGACCTCATAATTAAATGGGGAAGGCAATATGAATTATAAACAAACTATATACAGGAAAAATATAAAGTTGTTTGCTTCCATTTGCTTCACTCTAATTCTGAAGGAATTATTCTCTTCACTGAGCTTTTGAGATTCTTTTTCCATCTGGCAAATTCAGCTTTTTAAGGCATTCTTCTCCTCATGGGCTTTTTGGGCCTCTTTTGCCATTTGAGTTAATCTATTTTTTAAGGTATCGTTTTCTTCAGTCAGGTTATTGACTCTCTTTTTATGATTTTCTTGCATCATTCTCATTTCTCTTCCCAATTTTTCCTCCACTTCTCTTACTTGGTTTTCAAAATCCTTCTTAAGCTGCTCTATGGCTTGTAACCAGTCTACATTTTTCTTGGAAGCTTTTGGTGTGGGAGTTCTGACTGTGTCGTCTTCCTCCCATTCTGTGCTTTGATCCTTTTTGTCCCCAAAAAAGGAATCTAAAGTTGGATTGCTGTGCTTACTTTGCTTCCTTTGCCTGCTCATGTTGCCAGTCAATTACTTGACTTTTGGGCTCAGTAGAACTCTGCTTTCAGAGGGAAGAGCTTTGTCCCAAATTGCTGGGGTTTTCATAGCTGCCAGAGCTATTAGGAGGCTGCTGTCTCTGCAGCCCCCACCAGCTTTGGCTCACTGGGCACGCACCTCGGGACCACCACCCAGGACCACAATCCCAATCCAGGAAGGTTAAGGGAAGAGCACTTAGCCTCTGAATGATTGCTTGGCCACCTGCAATCTGCAGGCTATGAGCTCTGAAGCAGCCACATGGAGGCAGCTGCAGGGACACCACTTCAGACTACTTCTCACTCTGGGGGCAGGGGCCGGACCCGCTCCTGTCCTCCAAATTTAGCCAAGTTCCACTGACCTTCCCCTTTCCTTGGCTCTTATGGGTTGATAATTCTGGAAACCACCACAGCTGCCAGTGATCTACTCTCCTGAAAGCTCCAGCCGCAGCTTGTCCTGGCCACCCTGGGGGTTCATGGGTTCATGTGGGGCTGGTCTCAGCTCCCAGCACACTGTGATGAACCCTTCCTGTCCCACCTGCCAGACTGCCTTCAGTGGGAGCCTTGTTTCTCCGTGATGTTGTGGGTGTTGGAGCTCTAAAATTTGTTGAGAGTCATATTTTATAGGTATTTGAGGTGGTTATGGCGAGGAGGGCTCATGGAGTTCTCCTGCTTCTATGCCACCATCTTGACTCTGCCTACAGGAAAAATATAAAATTATTAAGATAGTGAAAGCACTAGAATGAAGATGGTTTAGGAAAAGCATTCTGTACAAAATGGGATTTTAGTCGGGACTTAACAGAAGCCAAGGAAGCCAACAGGCAAAGATGAGGAGGGAAGGCAATGCTTACCCATTTTTCTCTTGCTCTGTCACTATCTCCTTCCTCTCTCTGCAGCTCCCTAATGCTCAACATTTTTCTTTCCCATACCTTTCCCCCTTCTCCTTAATACATAATTCCTCAATTCCTTTTCCACCTCTTCAGTAAGAAGCAACTCAATATAACAAACATATATTAGGCATCTATTCTATGTAAGGTACTGTGATAGATGATGAGTTTAACAGTTTTGAAAAATAATACATCTTCTCTCTCCTCCTTCAATTATATTGTGAATTCATTGAATGCAAAGATTATGACATATATACAATTAAGTGTCATAAAAGTCAAATTTGAAAGACCCAAAGAAGAGTGTTCTAGGAAACAGGAAATCCAAAGTGTTCTAGGAAAATTTAATCTGGGGGAGAGAGAGCACACAGGAGTGGGGTTGTCTGGTAAGAATTCATGGAGGAGAGGGCATCCAAGCTGAGTCATAAAGCAAGAAAAGGATTTGAATATGTAGAAATGTGGAGGAAGTGGATTCTTGGCATGGAGAAAAGAAAGCATAAACACAGAGAGGGAGGAGAGAGCAAGATTAGAAACAATTGATAATTCAGTGCGGCTGGAACAGAGGGTGTAATGTGAAAGGAAGCAAAGGGGAATAATGTGAAATAAAACAGCAAAGATAGACTGGACCAAGATTATGGAGAGTATCGAGTGCCAAATCAAGGAATTTGTATTTTAGCCAATGGGAAAGAGGGAGTTACTGAGTGCCTGTCCACCCTCTCAAATAAAGGCTGAATGTACTCCCCATCTAGGCAACTGGGCTAGGAGAAGGAAGCAGGCAAGGTATTCCTAACCTTTTCTGCATCATAGACCTCTTTGGTAGTCAGATAAAACCTATGGCTGCCTACATTCATAGTTGAAGATAAAGCTATATTTCAGTTAATAGTTATTGAAAGCAAAAATGTAATTTTTCCCTTCCAAGTTTATGGACTTCCTTTAGAACCTCAGGAGTCCCTGTACTTCTCCAAAATGCTGCCAAGCTCTCACTCTTCTCTTACCACCTAGCAACTGCTCTTCCTTTCAAGTTCACTCCATTCATCTACCTCCCTATCCAGACTCTGACTGCTGTTATCTCCTGGTCAAAAACCCATCTTCCATGCTTTCTCAAGATGTTCAGCAAAGGACTCAGACTCTTCTGTTCTACCTTCAATACATTGCCATATTTGAGACTTCCAGAATCTAAATTGTTGTCCCTCAAATATACTAACCTCATAGTTCTTCAATTCCCATGATCTGTATTTTCACTACACCCCAGACACACCACAATATTCAAACCCTTCTTTGACCTCACCACCAGTTATAACTGGCCTCCATGATCCAGAACTCTGAAATTCCTCTATCTGACCACAACTCCTTATTCATAAATTTTCTCCTCTCCCTCACCCCTCTTAAAACTGTTCTTTGTCCTTATCTTCATCATGATCTCTGGTCACTCCACCCCATTACTGTCTTCCCAGTCTATTACTCTGCTCAGTCTCATATTCTTCCCATTCAATTCTTGACCCTAGAGTTAACTGATTCAATTTTTTTGCTGGTCTCTACTCCCAAATCTCTTGTTCTATTGTTGTCATTCCTTTCTAAACCCCAGCTCTAAATTATTCCCACGATCTTCTTTCTGTGTTCCTATTCAGAGCCAACATGATACATTGGAAAGAATTCTGGGTTTGTGGGTCAGAGGACCTGGATTTAAGTCTGCCCTGCTCTGTATTGTGTCTATCACCTTTGGCAAATCATTTAACCTCTCTGGGCCTCAGTTTCCTCATCTATAAAATGAGAGGTTTAGACTTAGCTAACCTCTGAGGTCACTTACAGATCTAAATCTATGACCCTGGTGCTACACAACAGCAAAGAAGCTTAGGGTACTACAAATGTATTTTATCCTATCTCAATTGAGCCCTCACTGCTGCATGGCAATCCTTTTAGTCTTTCTTATTTGATTCCCAATCATACTCTTCACATTGTTCCAAAACTTCCCCTCTCTCCTCATGCCACCTACTTTCCTTTTCAGTAAAGCACCTTGCTCCTTATTCTTCTGAAAAAAATAGAGACTATCCATATTTTCCCCCTCTTCTCCTACCTAAACTGCAAAACACTTTAATATCAGATGAGAAGCAGCTAGATGAGAAAGTTGATAAAGCACAAGACCTGGAGTTAGGAAGATTGGCGTTCATATCCTCCATCAGATCCTTACCAGATGTGTGGTCCTGGGCAAATCTTACACATGACAGATGCTTAATAAATGCATATTCCATATTATCCCCTTTTTTCTCATGTTTTGTTCTGATCTCTGAAAGAGAAGTGGCTCTTCCCTTTGCAAAGTCAAGTTTTCAATTTGTTCACTTAATCCCTTCATCTAGGAAGGAATCCTGCCTTGCCATCCTGTCTCTTTTATGGACTTACTTCTTTGATTCTCCCTTCTTTTCTCCCATCCTTAATTTCCCCTTATCTGTTGGTTCCTTCCACATCTACCTACAATTATTTGATATTACACTTCCTTTAAAAAAATAAAAAACAAAAAATAACTTTCTCAATCCTGCCATTTTCTCAGATTTTTCACCTTCTCTCTTACCAACCTTTCTCAGTCTAAGCCCTGGAAAAAGTCCTATATTTCTTGCTTTTACATCTTCACCACTTACTCATTTCTCAATTTTTTTCAGTCTAGCTTCTGATGTCACCATTTGACTGAAACTGATCTTTGTGAGGTTACAGATAATGTCTAAATTGTTCAATCCAATGGCCTTTTCTTTTTGACACTGTTGACCAGCCTCCTCTATTGGATTTTTGTGTCACTTCTCTTTGTTGGGTGTCCTCCTACTTGTGTGACATTTCCTTCTCAATGTCCTTTGTTGGATAATTCATGCCTCTGCCTTCCTTATGTATGAGTTTTAACCTGGGGTCATTTTCTCTCTGTCTTCCTCTGTCTCTCTCTCTCTGTCTCTGTTTCTGTCTCTCTTTCTCCCTCCCTCTCTCTAACACACACACACACACACACACACACACACACACACACACACACACACACACACACACACACATGATCCCAAAGCTTCAATTATTATATCTTTGCAGATGATTCTCAAATCTACATGCACAGCCCCAATCTCTCTCCTGAGTTCCATTCCTGCATCACCAACTGTCTGTTTATCATCTCCACCAGGATGTCCCATAGTTGTCTCAAATTTAATACATCCAAAACAGAACTCATTATCTTTCCCTAAAAACCTAGGCCTTCTCTTAACTCCCTTATTTCTACAACAGATGTAGGGATATAGAGATATAGTAACTCTTCCCTCTTCCTCATCTCACATAGCCACTCAGTTGCTAATTGCTGTTGATTCTATCTCCATAAATGAGCTCCTAATACCACCATTGAACAATTAAAAATGAAAAATAAAACCCTCATGACAGATATAAATAATCAAGCAATATAGACTCTTGTGTTAACCATGTCCAAAACTGTATCCCCTTTCTTATACTCTCACAGCCATCCTCCTCCCTAAGTCCATACCATCATTAACTCTCAACAGGACTTAAAATGGCCCCTGGTGTCAAGTTTCTCCTCTTTCTAATCCGTTCTCCACGCAGTTGTAAAATTGCTATACCTAAAGCAAAGGTTGGACCACATCAGTCACATGCTCAAGAAACTTTGTTGGCTCCCTATTATAGACTCTAGCATAAAATACAAACTCGTTTGGCATTTAAAGTTCTTCAGAATGTGAGCCCAATTTACCTTTCTAAACTAGCTTCACATGACCCTCCCTCTCCCCCACCCCACATTTTACCAAATTAGTCTGCTTGTTGTTCCTGATACAAAGCATTCCATCTCCTGTTCCTCTTTACCTGAAATACTTTCCTTCCTAGTTTTGTCTCTTGGAATCCCTGCCTCTTTTCAAGACTCAGCTTGACAACCAGCTACTAATGGCCTTTCTTGAGTCTCTTAGTTGGTATAATCACTATCATTATTCTCAAAATTATTCATATTCACTATATATTTGCTTATCTGTAGACCTGGAGTATTTTCCCCAGTAAAACACAGTTCAATATGCATTTATTAAGCATGTAGTATGTGTAAGTCTCTTTGGAAGTGATACCTATTTCCCAATAAAGACTTACTGAATTGAATTGAGCTTCTCTCCCTTTTCTCCTTAATTAAGAAGAATAAACTAATTTTTAAGATATATTGTTTAGCTTTCTGAATTATCTTTTATATCTCCTTTTATTACTTTAAAATGTGGATGAGTTAAAGTATATTAATGTAATGGTAATAGGAATTTGGAGATCTTCCCTGACCCCCTAATAGGATGAATGTAATCACGTGGAGCCTGTGTGCAGAAGGGTGGAGCAGAGCCCATTGGAAGCTGGGAGTCAGAGCAATTAGACAGTGGGAGAGAGAGCACACTCAGGCAAGGAGATAGCTAGGCTTGTGAGTGTTGGTTTGTGGGAAGGCTAAAGGATGGTGTGGCTCTCTGTGGTGTTACGGTATATTAACTTCTTTGCTACTATGATAGATTCTGTTTTCTGGTTTGGGGATTCAGTTTTCTGGTGTCAGAATAAATGTTTTGCTTCTGTCTTCTATGTAGAAAGTCTGTTACATTTTGTGATTGAGCACTATGCCAGCAGTCAGTAGTTTCTGTGGTCCTCAATTAAGGCTTTTCCCCACCATGGCTCAATGGTTTTCATAGCACTAACAAACTTACGGTACAAGTTGGTAATATTTATACTACAATATATCTATTTAAAAGTATGCAAGTTGTAGAGAAAGGACCTATATGGCCAAAAATATTTATAGCAGCTCTTTTAAAAGTGACTCAAAAGTAGAAACTAAGAAGGTACCCTCTTAGTGGGAAATGGCTAAACAAATTATGGTATATGAATTTAATGGGATGTTTATAGTACCTTAAGAAATGACAAAACAACTTCAAAGGAACTAAACTATAAACTGATGCAGAGTAAAATAGGCAGCATTAGAGCAAAGTATACAATGACATTACAGAAAAACTAACTTTTGAATGACTTTAAAACTCTAATCAATACAATGGTAAATCGTGAATCCAAAGAACTAGAGATGAAATGCACATCTACCTCCAGCCAGAGAGACAACAGTCTTAAGGTGCATAATGAGACATACACCTTTGGACATGGTAACACAAGAATTTAGATTGTTGATTATTCATGTCATGCGGGTTTTATTTTTCATTTTTTAATCATTCCATGGGGGGGCACCAGGAGGAAGATACAATAAATGCTCATAAAATCAATATTTTTTAGAAAAATACAAGTTGTATTTATAAAACAAGATGACTTTATAATAGAACTTATTTTTATGTACCTAAGTACATCTTGCTTTATTCTAGTAGACACCCTGGAAGGCTAATACAGCTTAGGACATTTTATAGCAATTCCCCTCAGGATTGCATGCAATGCCTAGAGAACATTCAGTAAATATCCTGAGGGATGATAAACATACTAGAGTCCTTCAGAAGCTGTATAATATAGTGGGGAAAGTAGTCGACTTGGCCATCAAGTGAGTCCTGTGTTTGGATTTGACTAATGGGGTTTATGGCATGATGAAGGAGGAAGCATGTCATATAGAGGTCTATATATGAATGTCCTTACTATTCATCATTCTTTGAGAATAAATTCGACTCTCCAAAATAGTCCAAAGTCATTTAGAATAAAGCCTGGGTTTGTGCCAGGAGATTAGAAAAATGGAAACTCCTTGAATAGGCACCATCTTTCTTTTGTATCCACAGTGCCTAGCAGAGTACAAATGCTTATTAAAAGAAATTGATCAAGCTAGACCATATCAGATTTGATTAAAAATAATCTATAGCTGTACAGTAGGGCAAGTAGGTGGCACAGTAGGTAGAGTGCTGGGCCTGGAGTAAGGAGGTTTCATCTTCCTGAGTTCAAATCTGGCTTCAGCCAGTAGCTGTATGACCCTGGGCAAGTCAATTAACCCTGTTTACCTCAGTTTCCTTATCCATAAAATAAGCAGCAGAAGGAAAGAGCAAATCTTTGCCAAGAAAACTACAGTATCTTTGACAAGAAAACCCCAAATGGGGTCACAAAGAGTCTGAATCGCAACAGTAATAGCTGTAAAGTAATGATTTTCTAGTCCGACTAATAAACTCAACAATCCCCAAATGGATCTCCAAAAAAATGTTGAGAACACTGACAGGCTATCAGTAGAATAAGTATTTGACCCTCCATGGGACCCACTTAGAAGGACAACATTGATTTTTGAGGCATAACATCTAGTATGTTCATTTAAAAATATATGCAGTCAACAAACATTTATTAAGTGCCCACTCTGTGCCAGACACCATGCTACATAAATTTTGTTACTATATAGGAATACCTTTTATTTTGTAACAATACCTAAATAATACCTTTAAAATAATCCCTTTTTAAATTTTTTGGTCCATTCCTGGGATTTCATCAATGAAAAGTGCTCCCATGAGAAGAAACTCCACCTATCAAAGTGAATGGGCAACTTTTCTGCAACTTAGAATCTTAAGTACATGCTTAGATCATAGAGAAGTTAAGTGATTTGCCTATGGGCTGGACTTGAACCCAGATCTTCTGCCTCTGGTCCTCTATCTATTATTCCTCCTTGCCTCTCCACCTTTTTTAAACATTTAAAAAAGTTCCAAAAAGTCTGTCAAGAACCAAATTTCACCAGGACCTTTAGCATCTTAAGCTTGTCAAAGGCTGTAGCTCTTTGAAAGAAGATTCTATAATGGAAAGGTACCAGCCCACTTTCTTCTTCACTGAGAAGATGATACAAAGAAATATCCCTAAGACTATCTAACCAGCACCTTCTTCACTGAGATAGAATCAAGCATGGATTTCTAGTGTGGAGATATAGAGCAAGTACGCTCAAGAACAATCCCAACAGACTAAAGGAGAGGAGACAGAGAACTAACTCATCAACAAAGGGGAAAAAAATCAGTGCCCTTCTCCATAGCAACTCTTATTCATTTTTGGCTCAATGTATGCAATGAAAAGTGCACCATAAATATGAATTACTGTCATAAAAATGCAAAAGCAAATACCCTTTAAGGATTTATTTTAGGCTAGCAGCATAAAATAATTGAAAATTTCACAGTAGTTTCGTGTTTTAGGATATACGCGGCATTGAAAGCATTGCTAGATTTTTTATTTCTGGAGATTTCTCCTTTGATGATTACTGCTTAAGTACAAGAGTTAAAATCAAAGGGAGAACATTTTGATTCCCACCCAGTTTGGGGTTTGGGTACGTACCACAGGACAATTCCACTTAACCACTTTCCTGGTAAAGCTGGTTCATAGATTATGTTTCTAATTAACAGCATTTTTCCAGTATGAAAAAGCCTGCAGTCACATTTATGGTAGCCTTGGGCTTGCAGGCACAGCATGGTTTGAGGTTATTGTTCTTATTTTGTTTTGTTGTTTTTTTTAATTTTACTGCTGTGACAAGTCTTATTGCAAAACTACGTCTTAGGAAGGCATCAAATTAAAGTTTTGTTGCCTTGGAAATGTTGCAAGGATCTGCAAAACTAGAAAATTGTATATTTCCATATTTAATAAGTAAAGAATCATTTTAGCATTGGAAATGCAAGGTGTTGATTAAACATGTCTACTGTTACTTCATTGCAATTGCTGATGTTTGCTTTACTGAGAAGAGACACCGTGGACTGAACTATTATCCAAATAGCTGTCTTTCTCATAGAAAACTGAACTAAGACCAGATCAGCTTTTTTATATACTTATATTTTCTCTCCCTTCTACTTTGAGATCAAAGTATAGTAGGGTTTAAGAGGGAGGGAATTTTTCCCTTCCCTTCTGTCCTGCCCTTGGAAAAAAAATTTAGTGGAAAAGGGTAGGAAAAGTAGATGGAGAGCTACCTGCACTAAATCACGTAGCCATAAAGGTCCTGGGTTCTAAAGTTCTAGGTTCATGAACCTAGAGCTCCTGGCTGAAGTCTGACTTTATCTTTCCTTTTCTCAGCACAGGTAGAAGACTAGGTTTCCTGAGAATGAACTTTTCCTGTCCAAGATACAGTAGCAACCATTGATAAGACATGACAGTGGTCGTGTGATTACATACAGCATACATGTGATTGCAATTTGCATACAAAGTTTCTGAAAATTTATTTTCTGAGCATTAGAGATTACCTCACACATAATCCCAAATCTGAGAGTTCTCAAATTTAAGGTCTTCTGAGAAACAGTTTTTGAGATTGAACATTGAACACTGGCCTCCTAAGAACAGAGGATTTCCTCAACAATGGGCTTCTTTGAGAAGGAAGAAGATTGATGTGGCCCAATGCCAAAGAACTAGAGTCATAGTATGAGAAACTAGGAGGTCTGGGCCTTGCCAACCCTCTTGAGTTGCTCAGATAATGCAGGTCTGATATGGGGGAATTGTTTATTCAGCAGGCTCCCAAAGTGATTTACCTTTTAGAAGACTCTAATGCAATGTTCTCCCAAGCTTTTTTTATCACATACCCACCTCAAAAAGCAAAAACATTTTTGAACATGTACCCTCAATATGTGTATACTTGTTTATAAATTATGTATAGGACTAAACCAATAATAAAGTTACATCATAAAACATAAAACAGATTTTTTTTTAAAGCCTGAGCTAAAGATGATCCTTGAGTCAATAGGGAACTACTAGAATTTAATGAATAGAGGGGTGAAATTGTCAAACCTGTTCTTTAAGAAAATGACTTAGATGTATGTAAAATTAATTGGATAGAAAAAAGCCTTGAAGCAAGGAGACCAATTGAAAGGCCATTATAATAGCACATGTAAAAATTTAGGAGATTCTAAACTAGGGTAGAGGCCAAGTGAGAGGACAGAAGGGTCCAGATTCATGATTTGTTATGGAGGTAAAAATGACAAAATTTGACAAGTGATTAGATGTGTGGGACGAAGGACAGTGAAGAGTCAAAGATGGAACTGAAGTTGAAAATTAGAAAATGGTACCTTTGACAGAAAGTCTAAGAGAGGGTGGGTTTGGGGAAAGAGATAATGTAATGAGACTGAAGATGTAGTTGCAACCAATCCATGCCTGCTGATCCTCTGAAAATCGCTGTCACACCCAAAATGAAAAAGACTGGGCAGAGGGGAAGGAGGGCTCTTACTCACTGATCACCCATTACCCTGGAGTGCGGAGCTCACTCCAAAGGGTGTTTGCTAGTCATGGGATGTCTGAGCCACACAAGTTAGGCACAAATTCTGAAGTGAGGGATGGGAGCTTGCTCAGCACAAGTAAGGAGCAAAGTAGGGAAGTACTGAAGGATAAGCAGAATTATGGTTGTGTACAAGGTAAGTTCCATGACTGGTTACTATGGAGAGGGTAAGATAGGGCCCACCTTGTCACCTTCTGATTGGTTGGTCATAACCTTTGTGGTTAAGTCCTTAGCCTGTACTTTGCAGACCACTAGGCTAATAGGCTAGGGTTTACTTTCTATATTTCTTTGTCTATTTATAAGAGATCTTTCTCCCCCTGTCCCAACAACTGAGCTACCACCAGCTTCTACCATACAGAAGTAAGAACTATCTCACCTCCACTCATAGTTGCCTTAACAGGTCTAGGAACAGCTGCAAATAGTCCCTTTTCCCAATCAAAACTCATTGCTACATTACCCAGTTCCCACTCAAGCAGAGGACATCCATTGTCAGGCAGCCTTCCCCAACCCTGCTAAAGGTCTACCAAAATCCCCTGCACTCTGATCCCGGTATTTATAGAAGGCTTTAAATTTTGCAAACTGTTTTATCTATATCATCTCATCTGATCCTCAAAATAACCCTGAAAGGTACCATAGATACTATTATTATTATTATTATTCCCATTATACAGGTAATGAAACAAAGTCTTAGAAAGGTTGGATGACTTATCCATGATCATAACAGCTAACAAATGACAGATGCAGAAATAGAAGCCAGTACCTCTACCACTCTACCCATTACAGTATGTTGACTATATAGGAGGAATGTTCAGCCAATACAAAAGTATAAACATTATTATATTTTAATCAAGAATGTATTCTGTTAAAAAAAAAAACAACTCAACATCATATCCCTGCCATCTCAGCAGAAGTAGTACAATTCATCACACTGACAATTCTGGCAATATTTTTAGGCTGATGGGAAGGAAAGAGGGAGGTTTACACTTACATGAATATGATATTAAAATATAAGATCCATTAGGTAGGAGAACATTTCTTATAAATCTTTGTTTTTGTTTTTTGCTTTTTGGAGGGGGGGAAGGTAGGGCAATTGGGGTTAGGTGACTTGCCCAAAGTCACACAGCTAGTTAAGTATTTAGTGTCTGAGGTAGAATTTGAACTCAGGTCCTCCTGACTACAGGGCCAGTGCTCTATTCACTGCATTACCTAGCTGCCCCTAAATCTTTGTATCTTCTTCAACCCCTAGCAGTATTTTGCACATTGTAGGGCTTAATCTAAGTTTGTTATTAGTTGAATACAGACCTGAGTGGAGCAAATGGGGTGCAGAGACTTTGACCCAACTAACTAGTTCACATTAAAACAACATTGTTCCAAGTGTTATCCCACCCTAACCTTGGAAATGATTTCATTTTCAGGTCAATCACATACATGTGGGTGTGAGTGATACAAAGACATGCTAGACTTCTTTTGCCTAACAAATTCCTTGACCGATACCTCAGTGGAACGGTGGGTAGAACCCTGGGCTTGGGATCAGGAAGGCTCATTTTCCTGAGTTCAAATACAGCCTCAGACACTTACTAACTGTGTGACCATGGGCAAGTCAGTTAACCCTGTTTGCCTCAGTTTCCTCATCTGTAGAATGAACTGGAGAAGAAAATGGGAAAACAGTACAGTATCTTTGCCAGGAAAACCCCAAATGGGGCCACAAAGAATCAAACAATACTGAACAACAAAAGAGGATAAGCTCAAGTTTACCCGACTTCCCTAAGTTCTTCTAGTGCTGCCACCTTACAGAGGAAGATGAAGGTTTAGTGGACCATTCAGCCACTGATGTCTCCCAGGATATGATAAGATGTTAACCCTAAGTACTTTAAAAAAAAATACATAGCAGAGAACAAAAGAAAACTTACAAGGAAGCAAAGAAAAGATGGACAACTCTGAACACAGTGTGTAGTATTTAGTATATAGACTTTCTTCAAATGGAAATTTATTGCTTATATTTTGAATTTTCTAATGTTCTCCTGTGCACATGGCAACACTTTCTCTTTTCTTATTTTATATTTGTTTTAATATTTAAATTTAAAATAAATTTTAAAAAACGAAAGTGAGGGGAGAATGGAGAATACATACAATTCATTGTGTGAGAAAGTATTGATTATATGATCTTAATGATCTGCCTAGAAATTATAGGATGTAGACCACAAAGAGTAAGAAAACAGATTCGAGATTAAAACACTGAGAGGAAAAGTAGGAATTCAGAGGATTCAAAATACTTTCTACACAATAGGAAGAAAATTCAAGTGAAGATTGAAGAATAAATAGCTGATGAAGGATCCATTTGCCTACTCTGCCTACCATAGTTCTTGGTCATACTGCTCTCACCCTAATTAGAAAGAAAGCATATGGTTTCACAGCTTTCTTCTCTCTCCTTCAACCTCCATATCCATTCAAACAGTTGTCAAGGCTTGTCAGTGCTGCCTTCACAATATCTCTTGCATATGCACCCTTCACACAGCCTCTACCTTAGCTCAGGCCCTCATCATCTCTTGCCTAGTGTATTATGATGAACTCCAAGTTGATCTCTCTGCTTTCAGGCTCTTCCCTCTCCAATCCAGCCTCTACATAACTGACAAGAGTTTTCCTAAAGCATGTCTAAATTTGTCATTCTGATGGCCAAGCAGTTTTAGTGACTCCCTATTTCCTCAAGGATGCAATACAAACTTCTTTCTTTGGAATTTAAAGACCTTCTCAATTCAGCTTCATCTTACTCTACCAGTATAACATTCCTTCCAGTGACAATCCCCCAACCTGTACTCACACTCACACATTAGATGCCCAGAGGGTAGTTACTAATACTCTTGGGGGTGTTATGCTATGATGTGAAGAGGCAGTACATTCCAGGCAGAAAACGGAATTTCATGGATAGGCCCAATGTGGCCTGAATCTAGGGTAGAACAAATAGAGAAAAATCACGTGCAGTAAGGCTGGCAGGGAGAAAGTTGAAGTCAGATGGCAAAAGGAGAGTGCTCTATTCACTGTGCCACCTAGCTACCCCAGAGCTATACTTTTAATATATTCCTGTGGGGTTATATTTTTCATACTGAGACCCAGGACTGTAACACAGATCCAAGTAGGGGCAATGCAATAGAGTCCTGCCCCCAGTGTGAATAAAGGGACCCGGGTAATCTCCTTTTGACCAGTTGTCTGACCCCCTTAAAGTCTGTGGGCTGAGAGGTTCAGAAAATGTCACTGTTTCCACTAATTCAGTAGCCCCCATGACCTACCACTGGCGTCCTGGTGTGCAGCCAGGACTGGACAGTGCTTCACTCTTACTCTGGCACAACAGACCTTTCCTGTTGACCTAAGTTGTCTTGGGCTAGAAACTGTTTCACTCCATCCTTTTGTGGATTCTGCCACTCCAGAATTTGTTTTGAGGAATTATCTAAAGTTTTTTGGAGGGGTTTTTGGGAGAGCTCAGGAGAGTCCCTGCATTTTCTCTGCCATCCTGGTTTTGGCACCAATACTTTATTTTCTAAAAAGTAGCCTCAGTGCATGCCTGCCTACTTATCAGGTTCACATTAAATCACTTTTGAAAAAAACATATTAGAACTGAGATAAATATTCACACAACCTCAGTGATGATGAGAAAGTAATTTACAGGATAATAAATTAGGGAAATTATTCAAAATATAATGAAGCAACAAAAACAGGCTTTAATTTTATTATTATTATAAAACCCTTTTCTCCGTGGTGCAATTTAGAGGCGGAGAGATGGCACAGGTCCATTGTAATTCTTTCATAGTCCTCACACACAAAATAAAATTAATATTTTTGCAAAAATCATGCTGACAGAGGCTTATGACCATATTTCATCACAGCAAAGTCAGAGACCATTGCTGCCTGTGAGCAAAATGTTGCAATAATACTGCCATGAAGGTAACATAAATCTTGATATTTGAAAAGTTCAGGAAAAAAAAAACATTTTCCAAAAAGATCCATTAATGATACAGAGCAGACTATTTTACAAACCAGACATAATTTTTGGTTTAAGACCTATAATTTTTCAACTTAATGTAATTGATACCATGAGTGCATTAATCAGTTATTTCAGTTAAGGGTTTCACATGATGTTTTCATCAGATGTCACTGACCGGTAGATCACTTTGTTCCCACAATACCACAGTAAAACATTTTAAAACCGTCTGTAATTATTTCATTACCTAAATATAATTACTATTTTACTTCAACTTTTGAGCTGTCCATGTCAAATATGCAACTAAAATATGATCATAATAATTATATGAAACAATAAATATGACTTCTGTCTTCCAGGGGTCAGAACTCTGTCTTTAAAATCACTGGACAATATCTTATAAAAACGCCACATGTGTCCCAGTATTTGGTATAGGGAAAATATTCAAGCCAAGCTTTCAGAAGGCCTAAGTTCTCATTCCTTCTTCATCACTTATTAGCCATAAAATCTGGAGCAAGCCACTTGGCTGAAGTTTCCTCATCTGTTGAATATCCTCCCTCCCTCACATTGTTGCCCTAAGGATGAACTGAGTAAATTTATGAAATATGTGAAAAATCTTGGCGAACTTTAAAGAACTATCCATACATAAGGTATTTTGGTTGAAATTATTTAAGGAAAGAGAGAACATTTCAATCTAATTTCTTTCTGTATTGGCAATTGGACATTAGTGAGCCTGTCATCAATCAGAGCTGTAAATAGAAAGTGTTACACCTGGGGCAAGTTGTGTAAGTTGGACCTAGAGTTAGCGGCACAAAACGTCCTCAGAAAAATGGCAGGTATTGCATTCTACAAGGCTGTTAGAGAGGCCTGTGGGCTTGGAGAGGATTCACCTGGGCTGCACCACCCTGGGCCATTTAGGAAGGGCTGAATTTATGCATTTCTAGGAAGATGAAGGATTGCAAAGCCCTTGTGGCAAAGCTCCAATTTCCCCACCCTAGGCTCAATTCTGTCTTTATACTCAAGTACAGACTCCCATCTATTTACCTAACACTATGCTAGAGATTGTGAGAGCTATAAAATACACACCCACACACCCACACACATATACATATTATATATATAACATATATAATCAGGGAGCATGTCATATATATACATATATATGTATATGTATATATATGTGTATATATGTATATATGTATATATATATACATATATATGTATATATATATATATATATATATATGACATACTCCTTGCTTTCACAGAGCATTGAGGAAAAAATACATATTCTTGACACAGTAGAAAAGCTGCATATGATTAAATGTTAGCACTTGTGGCCATTGACAATAAATACACGAGGAAATCTGAAGAGGGAGAGCCTGGCGTGCATCAAAGTTGTCAGGGAAGAAATGGGACTTGATCTTGCCCTTGGTAAAACTTGGATTGGGATAAATGCAAAGACTTCTGGGCTGGGAAAACAAAGACAGGAATGAGTCTACATTTCTCAAGTACTGAGTCCTTGCCATTTGCCTAGCACTCTGCTAGAGGCTGTGAGGGCTAGAAAAGAAAATTAAAATATGTTCCCCCGCAATCAGGGAGCTGGGCACAATGGGTATGTTAAAAAGGCTGATGAAAAGACTAGCTGACAGTTACTGAAAGGCAATGGGAGAGAAAGTTGGATTGGTAAAGTTGGACCCTGACTCCTAAAATAGTCCCCAAGTTTGATTCAGTCAGGGAGTATGTAAAAGTTATATTAGGAAACGAATTATGATAGAAAACCAAAAAGTTCCAATAAAATAGGCCTTAAAGGATAAGTATTGACAATACTGAAAACACAGATAGGAGTTTCTAATCTCCGGCATATATCCTATGTCTGCTAAAGCATCCTTGCTTCAGAAACATTAGGAAAATTTCTTTGCCATGATTGTGGTTTACGGACCACCTTCTGCAGCTTTCTTAATGAAGTATTTAATCAGTAACAAACTTCAGGGGAGATTTATTTATTATTTCCATAACTAAATTTGAATAGGATTTAGATGCACAAAATAATATTAATTTCTCACATTCTGCCATTCACACCAGACACATGGTTGAGGTTTGGGGGTATTTTTATTTTGTTTTGTTTCATACTCAGCTGCTATAACAAAATGAAACACCCTAACCCAAAACAAGCTCTCTAAATTAAGCACTGGGACACCACAGGGGACAAAGGAAAACTGGTAGTCACCTTTAAACCCTGCCCAAAGGCATTGGGAGGTCTGAGACTCAGCTGACTGTTTTTCTCCTCTTGTAGACCATATGAACCCTCTATGGGAGTAGATTATTTCACAAACTCTATAGCTCTTGCCTTTACTTTCTTGCTTTTAAGACCATGGAAGGGAAAAAATGAGCTGTTGCTTTGGAAGAGTATCAAATAACAGTATACAAGGCAGATGAGCTCTTCCAACTATTCGTCTAGTAAATGTGTATTTTATTAACCGTGAGGTTTTGTCATGTATTCAAAACCTTTGTCTTGTTTGTTTTGACACTGCTCAGAACTCTCTGTACAGAATTCTTTTTGCTAACAGATGGAAAGGCTGTCACCATAACATTTCCATGCTTGTGAATGCACAGCAGATCTCTTATTGAAAAGTGGGAGCAGCTGACACAAATACACTGGGGAAGCCATGAGTCAGCAGTGACTAGGGGAAAACAAAATGCTTTAAGCAGAGGCCTCTATTTAGGCTCCTGCGCATTTAGGGTTCTGGGTCATGGAGGTGAGAGGAAGGAGGTAAGGAGATGCACAAGAAATAAGAACAAAGTGCAGAGACAAGTTTCCTATTAAGGACTGAAAGGTCAAGGAAATATGAGAAAGGTCACTTAATAGGCTGCCCCCCATAAAAGCAATGAGGGGAATGTAGTCTGTCTGTCACTCCAGGCTTTCCTAGTTACTCTCACGTTCTTCTAGTCCAGGGGTAGGGAACTGAATCCAACTGAATCCTTTGACTGAATCCAAACTTCACTGAACAAATCCCCTTAATAAAAGGATTTGTTCTGTAAAACTTGCACTCAGTCAAAAGGTTGCACTCAAGGACCTAGAAGGCCACATGTAGCCTTAAGGCCACAGGTCTCCACCCCTGCAGTAATTCTTTGGTACTAAACATTGTTCACAAATATCTTCAGCCTCAGTTTCATAGTTAAACCATGTAATTAGTCAATGAAAGGGTGCACTGGGTGAAGACTCCACAAGAATAGGAAGGGAGGAGTCAAAACAGAGTCCAGGGGTCCTTAGAGGAAGTGCAGAACTGCCCCCCCTTTTTCCTTTTTTCAATGTGTTATTTTAATCCCTTTTAAATCTTTCTTTTCTGACTCACCACTCACCTGTAGTTATGCACCAATTTTTTATATATATACATCTATATCTGTATCTGCATCTATATCTATATCTATACCTATATCTATCTATGTCTATATCTGTCTATATACTTTTCCCTTTTCTAATGTGAGCCTGATCCCTCATACAAACTAGGGTGAGGGACAGTGTAACCTGTAAGGATCTACCTCAGCCAATGGGACAAAAGATAGTGAAGATAAGGCAGGCTCTGAGACTCCTTTGTGTGAATTAGTGCCTAAAGGGGATTCCACCTCTCAACTAATGGGAGCCAAAGACAATCCTAAATCCCTCCCTCGGACCTTTGTTTCTTTGGCTGAGTTGTAATCCCAGTTCTCAACCAATGACAGCCAGAGACAGCGAAGAAATACACCTCTATGAAATCAGAGTTTAAAAGTCCACTGTACCGCAATCTGGGTCCCTCCTTCTACTGACTCGCTTTGGGGAAGGATGCCCCATTCCCAGGAAAGGAAATAAATATATTCCTGTTCACTACAAGTATGCCACTGCTCATTATTTTTGGGTAAGTGGTTCAGTTTTTGACCCACACAGTCAAGGAAAGGCAAAAGATTTTTGTAAACATTCAATCATGTTAGATAGTATTAAAGAACACATTTCTAATCACTTGCTGGGTCTACTCTCCCTTTCAGCAATGATAGGATAAACCAGGAGATTCATTTGTTTATTGGGGGGAAAACTTCTTCTCCCCATACTGTGCCAAAGTGACAAATATTCACAAACAACAGTTGTGATTTGAAATGCCTTTTTTACTCTCACTAGCCATGGCAGTTCTGCTGGCAGCATCAGCCAAGAACTTCAAGTACTTTCTTCTCTGACAGTCTCATACCTCTTAGTTGTATGGTCTGTTTAGGACATCCACTTCTGCCGATCCCCTGTAAGCTAGTGGGGAGCAGGGAGTGGTTTTCTCTCTCCCTCCTCCAGCCTCCTCTGTCTCCCCTACCTCACTCTCTCCTCCTCTCTCCCCAACTTTTGTCCAAGCTCAGCACCTCCACTTTTTTTAACTATATGAAGGCTGATAAAGCTTTAATTTGTCCTCATTCAACCTGATCTTAAAGCCCTTCACCTTTCTGGTTGCTCCCCCCTCCAAAAATAGCTCCAGCTCATCAATGTCCTTCCTTAACTGAGTTGCCCCAAGCCCAACACAATACTCCAGATAGAGCCTAAAACAGAGTCCAGACCATCACCTCCCATTTATTTTCAGCCTCTCTACTTGTGTGCAGAACTATAACATGAGCTCCTGACTCTCTTTTCCACTTGTATCCCCAGAGCTTAGCACAGTGCTCAGAATATAGTAGGTACTTAACAAATGCTTTTACATTCATTCATTCCATGGAGGATTACATCAGTTTCTTGGCTACCATATCACACTAATAGAAACTAATACTGAGATTGTAGTACACTTAAAAGCCCCAGATCTTCTTCATATGCATTGTTATTGAGCTAACACATTGTACTTTTTTAAGACAACTCAAATTTCATGTCTTGTGTTCAGTTCAGAATTTTAGCTTATAAAAACTTTTAGAGAACTATTCCACTCAATTTTGTCATCTGAAAATCTGATACACTTGACATCTGTACAGGGGTATACTGGTAAATGTTTTACGACCAACTTGGGATGGGGGGAGAGTATTAAGTTTAATCTAAATTATTAACATTTTCTCCATTGCTTTCTTAAGTCTAGACAATTAACTAAACAATAAATCAAGCCTTTATTTGTGACATTTTTCAGTTTCTGAGATATAAATGCTCACACTGAAATTTTAACTATCAGCTCTAAAGTACTGGCTCAAATTGACTCCATGATGGCCCTGTGTTTATGCCTCCAACCAAATCACTGATATGGAACGTCATAGGGTCAAAGACAAATACTTAGGGCACGTCACACTGTAGACTTCCCTTTCAGCTGTTACTAAGTCAATTATTCAATCAGTTTCAAAACTACATTCTATAAAACTATATCTCTCCATCTAAGAATAATATGTGAGTTTTTGTAAAAAAAAAAAAAAATACTTGTTAAAATCTAAGCAAACAATTTTTACGGCATTCCTTTTATCGACCAATCTAGTAACCATGTCAAAAAAGGAAATAAGATTAGTCTGGCATAACCTGTTCTTCATAAAGTCATACTGGGTCTTTCTGGTCATTTCTTTTTCTATGCATTTATCAACTTCCCCTTCAAAAAATACTTTCCAGAATTTTGAAAGTATTTTAAATCAGTCTCACAGGGATACTCTTTACACCCTACTCTTTTCCCATTAAAAAAAATGGACATTCCCCTTTCTTCTATCCTGTGGTACTTCTCACCTTCAGAGTCTTTCAAATATCACAATAGGGGTAGAACAATCAAATCTGCTGATTTTTTTTTCATTTTTTCAGAACTGGGGATATGATTCATCTGGACCTAGTGACTTTAACTGATTAAGCATAGCTAAAACTTCTCTTTATCTCCCTATTTATCTTGTGTTTAAACTCTTAGTAGCCTTCAGCTGAAAAGTTGGGGTAAGGAGACTCCATGAAAATATTGAGGAGGTAAAAGACAGTAAAAGATCCCAGGAGGACCCCTAGCCTAGCAATAGTGTCCCCTAAGAGCCTCTGGAATGCTACTGAAGAAGCAGGAGACAATCAGAATGGAGCAGTGAGGGCCATCAATAGTTAAAGAAAGAAGGACAAGTTTAGTAAGATAGGACACCACTATGGGTGTGCTAAGTTATTAATGTCTGCGGGACATCCTGATGGAGAAATCTAGTGCAATTAATGATATACCACTAATGCTCAGGGGTGGGAAGGGGGCTGGATTTGCACATGTGAGAGTCATCTGCATGGATGTGGTGACTGAACCAAAGGAATAAGATCACAAAGAGAGAGAATATGAGAGTATATAGAGAATAAAGGGGTTCTGAGGTGTATGTCTATAATTAGATATTGGAACGTGGATGATGACCTAGCAAAGGAGGTTGGGAAGGATGGGTCAAGCAGGTAGAAGGAGAATCAGGAAGGATTTGTGGTGGTGGTGGTTGAGTAATTCAGTCATGTCCGATTCTTTGTGACCCCATTTTGGAGTTTTCTTAGCAGAGACACTGGAGTGCCATTTCCTTCTCCAGCTCATCTTACAGATGAGGAACTGAGGCAAACAGGGTTAAGTGACTTGCCCAGGATTGCACAGCCAGTATCTGAGGTCAGTGCTCTAAAGAGAGAGGAGAGAGTAACATCCCCTCATCTTGGATAACAGTGACAAAAGTTTCACAGAGCCTAAGATAGATAAGGACTGAGTTAAGGCCATTGGATTTAACCAAAGAGATGTGATAATTTTGAAAGATAAAGAGCCAAGGAAGCATAGCCAAGAGAACATACACAATGAATGCAAAAGTGTAAATGAAAACAAAATTAAAAGGCATTTGAACTCAGATTAAAGGCAGTGGCTGATTTTGGTCGCAGATAACAGATGATTAAACACATTTCCAGTCTTTGATGGAGAGCTAGGACTATGTATGCAGAATGTCACATATGCTGTCAGACCCAGTGTTATGGTGATTGGATTGCTTAACTTTTTGTTTCAAGGGAGGACTCCATGGAAGAATGGAGGAAATGGGGATTGGTTGGCAAATAACTAGTATAAAAAAATCAACAATATATATTTTTAAATCATTAAAATTATTTCAAGTCTAAGCAAAAGAACTTCTTATTGAAAATTCTGTCTGGGGCAGCTAGGTGGCACAATGAATAAAGCACCGGCCCTGGAGTCAGGAGGACCTGGGTTCAAATCCTGCCTCAGACACTTGACACACTTACTAGCCATGTGACCTTGGGCAAGTCACTTAACCCCAATTGCCCTCCAAAAAGAAAAAGAAAAAGAAAATTCTGCCTGTTCGTACCTCAGCAGCAGAATTAGATAACATTTATTCAATTTTTATACATATGCCTGGCACGCACACACACACACACACACACACACACACACACACACACACACTATGAGATAGCACTTCAAGAGAAGCAGCATTGAAAAGCTTACTTCCCATCTCTAACTTCATCCCAGAGTATTCACTTAATCATTACCATATCTTGAAAATTTCTAAGTTGTATTGCGCTATATAAGAAACAATAAGCAGGATAGTTTCCTAAAAACCTGGAAAGACTTATATGAATTGAAACAAAGTGAAGTGAGCAGAACCAGAAGAACCCTGTACAGAATAACAACCGCGTTGTACAACAGCTATGTGACTTAGCTATTCTCAACAACGCAATGATCCAATACAATCCCAAAGGACTCGGGACCTCCAGAGAAAGAGCTGATAGAGTCTGAATCTAAATCAAAGCATACTTTTTTTTCTACTTTATTTTTCTTGGGTTGTATTTTGTTGTTGTTCTTTTCCTCCATAATACACCTAATATGGAAATATGTATTGCACGACTACACATGCATAATCTATATCAAATTTCTTGCCTTCTCAAGGAGAGTGGAGGGCAGATAAGGAGGGAGAGAATTTGGAATTCAATTTTTTTAATGTTAAAAATTGTTTTTATATGTAAATGGAAAAATAAAATTTTAAAAATAAAATGTGTAAGTTGTAAAGCAAAATTTACAACACTAGAAATAATTAGTATCATGCTATTTGTGTCTCCATTTGAAAAATATCAAGTGAGAAACTGAGGTTTTAAATTTAGTACCACTTTATTTAATGACTTTGGAACAGGGAATTGGCCAACAGGACCTGTGTCTTCATGTTCTGAGTACTGTGCTATGTGGGATATCAAGCTATATGGGCAGGCTTGGTAAACTTGCTTCTGAAAGTGCCTGGTGATGTGGAATGGAGGGTCCTGCTCTCTACTTCAGAGAATACACAGATATACAGAGACTATTTCCCATCTGCTGATCTCAAGTTAAAGAAATATGCTTTTTACTGCTGCTGAGTTGGAACTAAGCATGTACAGAAAAGGAACTAACCAAGTAAATTTAGTCTCTCTTCTTTACTGCCTGGTTGCATTCTATTGAGGAAGCAAGGACTATTACAAAACTTTGAGTGGGAAGAAAAAGCAGCAGCCTACTCTCCCCACTTGCATGCACATGAAGTCATAAATATATGATCCTGTTGTTACTTCTGTACCCGTTGTATCTATTGTTTCTAGCTTTAGGTAAGTAATAATGACAGAATAGAGAAGGCTACGATTATGTCAGCTTCAAAAGGTGCTGGAAATATAGTGATGGGAAAATATTCCAAAATTTACAGACTTCTGAGATCAGCCTGCCAGCAAGATATGAATTAATTCCATAGCCAAGATTTTGAATCCTAAAGGCAAATGGTCAACTTTGTCCATCTACCATGCCACATTGAGAAGTAAACTTAATGGGGCAAATGCTATGTAATGATTGCTTTAAGGATAAACCCACTCTCCCCAAGAACTATGCTGGTATAAGGGAGAATTTGCTACCCACTGGTGCTAAAAAGAAATGTTTGTACTTCAGTTTTTGCTATAAATAGAAAGTATCAGTAAATATCCCCATATAATAGCTAATTTATGTTAACCAATCAATCAATGTTTAGTAAACATCTATTATAGGCCCACCCCTGTGCTAAGTGCTGGGAATACAACTATGAAAAAGAAACAGTCCCTGCCCTCCGGGGCCTTACATCTAATAGGGGAAGATAACGACCAAAAAAAAAAAAAAAGCTAGGTGGGGGCAGGGGAGCAAGGAGCAGAGAGGGAGGTGCTTGACATTAGGGAATGAGATTTTCCCAATAATGAGCTTTCTAGGGAATGGTGGAAAAGTCAGAAAAGTCCCAAATTAGTGCAGTCAGGTGAAAAATGATTAAATTATGCTAAGGTGCCAAGCACTGATGATTAATCATTAAGGAAAACGCACTAGCAGGGAGACTCAGGCTGATAGCATTGAAAAATGTCCCTAACCCCTCAAAAGTACCCCTAGAATCTTGAGGAGGAGATGTAGCCTTTCTCTATAAGACTCAACTCAGCAATGCTAATGGGAACTGGGATAAGGACTCTCAGAACTTACAAATATTAAATCTTAAGGACCATCAAGGAGAAACATAACACCACAAAAATATGAACTTCCTCAAAGTAAAAAATCCTTATTATTCTCTAATTTACCTCTCAGAAGATACATACGACCAAGATATTATTTTTTAAATAAAGTGTACCCATTTTCTAATGTACCCATTTCCTGATTATGAATGTTTTTTATTTAAGTATTTCCTGACAAGCATTTGGATTTATGAAAGGCTGGTTTGTGCAAGTTCTTTTCTCTTTTAAATAACTCTTCTATTAATTCTTTTCTTAAACATTGCTGTAATGTACTAGTATTTTCTTCCTTTCATTCGCATAAAATCCTCCTTAATAACAAAGAAGTACAATTAAGCACAAAAAAAAATTATCAATGAAATGAACATGTGTACCGAGTTGTTTCATTCCACATCTATAGCCTACTACCTCTCTGTTGAGAGGAATGGGTATGGCTTGCCTTTAGAAAATAAAAAACCAAACTGCTTAGAATTCTGATTTATTTAGACTTTTTTTAACATTATTGCTATCATTATACAAATCCTTCTCCTTACTCCATTCTCCACCAGTTAATACAAGTCTTCTCAGTTTTCTCTGCCTTCTTATTCATCATTTCCTACAGCACTACCATTCCACTATGTTTATATGCCATAATTTGTTCAACCATTCCCCAGTCAATGGGCACTACTTTGTTTTAACATTGTTTGCTACCACAAAAAGTACATCTATAAATATTTTGCATATATGGGTTAGGGATTCTGTCTTTGACCTCCTCAGGGCATATGCCCAAATTGTGGTCTTTCAGAGGGGTAGAGGAGAAAGAAAATACAATTTGATGATAACATAGTTCCAAATTGTTTTCCAGAATGGCTGGATGAATCCACAGTGCCCCCAACACTGTCACACAACTTTTGAAAGGACCTTATTTATAGTACTCGCTGAGGTATTTCTTTTCCTCCATATAGCTCTGACCATCTCCTCCATTCCTGGATTGTGATAAAAAGGGCAACCAAGATATTTTCTCATTGTTGACTGTGGTCAGGGTAGGAACCCCCATTGCACTCTAAGGTTACTTCAACGGCCTTGGGGTTTGGCCATTCTTGTTGCTATTGCAGCAAGAGGTAGCTGGTATGACTCTAAAGAGTCATCTGCCCTACCTTCTCTGGCTGGGAGAATTGGGATGCTGTGGCTTTTTGATGGTCAAAGACTGGCTTAGAGGAGCCTCAGAATTGGCTTGTCACATTCTACTGAAAGTTAATAAGGCTGTGGCTTAATGAGTCATTCACCACCACACCAAGAGTAGTCCTGACCCTTCACTGATGAAGTAACTTTCCATAGTCCAGTCACACACAAGTCACGTTCACCACAAATCTCAGGAGTTGATGTTTCTCTAAATATTACCCACAAAATAGACTTTTTCACAGGATCAGAAATTCATAGGTTAGATTCAGAGCTGGAAGGGACTTTAGAGGCCATCTAACTCAGCAGTTCTCAACCTGTGCATCGTGACCCCTTTGGGGGTCAAACAACCCTTTCACAGAGGTCACAGGGGTCACCCAAGACCATCAGAAAACACATATTTCCTATGGTCTTAGGAACCGAGACACAGCTCTTATATCCATCTCCAGGCAGGTCCGCTCACATGCAGATACACCCACATATAAGTATTAAAGGGTCACGGCATTAGGAAGGTTGAGAACCACTGATCTAACTGAACCCTCTCATTTTACAGATGAAGACAGTGAGGCCTTTGGGGCAGCTAGGTGGCGCAGTGAATAGAGCACCAGCCCTGGAGTCAGGATGACGTGAGTTCAAATCCAGCCTCAGACACTTAACACTTTACATGTGACCTTGGGCAAGTCAACTGCCCAATTGCCCTGCCTTTCCCCCTCCAAAAAGAAAAACAAAAGTGAAGCCCATAGAGATGAAGTAATTTCTTCAAGGTTGGGCCAGATGGCTTCTAAAGTCCCTTCCAACTTTTGATCTAGGTTTCTGTTTTGTGTCCTAGGTAACTTCCTACCTTGCCTAGTTCTTGTCCTGGGCCTGTTGGAGAGGAAACCTGAATGTATAAACCAGGGGTGGGGAACTTGCAGCCTTGAGGTCACATGTGGTCCTCTAGGTCCTCAAGTGCAGCCCTTTGATCAAGTCCAAATTTCACAAAACAAATCCCCTTAATAAAAGGATTTGTTCTGCAAAACTTGGACTCAGTTAAAAGGTCACACCCAAGAACCTAGATGGCCACATGAGACCTTGATGCCACTGAAGACCAAGGCAGTTCTAATCTAAATTTCTTTAGGACATCAGCCTCAAAGTATCCTTTTCAGGACCCTTAGTTAGCCAAGGAAAGATAATGGGACCCTGACTTGCCTCACAGAGGAG
>CM053580.1:300499421-300537861 GCA_028627135.1 Pseudochirops cupreus
ATATATATATATTATATATATAATTATTATTATGTACATGCAACTGGGAAATAAGATATATAGGTAGGGAGATCCATCTTGCCCTACCAGAAAGTCAGAGGGGTAATGGGGGAGGATATAGGAGAGAACTGGTTGGGGGAGGAGGTACACAGTGGGATCACTATTTGGGGGTTGTGGGTAGGGGAAAGATAGGGAGAAAATTGTAACTCAAAATCATGTGGAAATGAATGATGTAAACTAAAAATAAACAAAAGTTAATTTTAAAAAATTAAATAGGGTTATTCTGAAATTATATGAATCCAAAAGTCCATCATAAAATACTTATTAAGCATATACTTATGTACCAGCCACTGTACTAAACTTGAGTGATACAGAGAAAAGTAAAAACAGTCCCACCATTAAGGTGCTCAAATTATTTTGGGGTAGACAACATGAAAATATGTTTTATACACTTTATATTTCTCATATAAGACATAGAGTAGATGGGATATAATTATTCCTATCCATTCTTTTTTTTTTATTTTTGGCTTTTTGGAGAGCAATTGGGGTTAAATGACTTGCCCAAGGTCACATGGCTAATTTTTTTGTGTTAAGTGTCTGAGGCCGTATTTGAACTCAGGTCCTCCTGACTCCAGGGCTGGTGCTCTATTTACTGCGCCACCTAGCCACCCCATTCCTATCCATTTTTAATGAAGCTAGGAACTCTCTTTATAATCACTGCTTCCTTATCTAAATGCTTATTAATTCTACAATGCATTACTAACTAGAATAATATCCTTTAAATTTTTGATGGAATAAAAATCATTCACTACTATCTGTAAAAAAAAAAACAAAACCTAGTACTCCCCAAACACTGTAGATAGACAAAAACAAATCATCCTTTCCCCCAAAGATCTTATGCTCTATTGGGAATGTACATAGGAAGTCAGATACAAAAACACTGTTGTTGCTCAATTGTTCAGTCAAGTCCAACTCCTTGTAACCCCATTTGGGGTTTTCTTGGCAGAGATACTGGAGTACTGTGCCCTTTCCTCCTCCAGCACATTTCAGAGATGAGGGAACTGAGCCAAACAGGGTTACATGACTTGCCCAGGGTCACACAGCTAGTAAGTGTCTGAGAGCAGATTTGAACTCAGGAAGATGAGTCTTCTGACTCCAGGTCTGACACACTATCCACTGGCCACCCTGCCTGCCCCCGAATACAAAATATAGAAAAAAAAATTACTTCTCAGAGGAGGGTATTAGCAAATGGGAAGATTAAAATGTAAGAGGTTTCACCTGAGCTGATACTGAAGAAAGCTGGGGTGTTGTGCTGTGACGCAGAGATGAAGAGGGAGTACATTCCAGGCAGAAAAGGGAATGTCATGGATAGGCCCAATGTGGCTTGAATCTAGTGTAGAGCAAATAGAGAAAAATCACATGCAGAAAGTCTGGCAGGGGAAAGTTGGAATCAGATGGCAAAGGGCTTTAAAAGCTGAACAGAAAATTTATGTTTATATATTATTGCCTAAAGGCAATAGGGACCCCATCTTCATCATTGTTTGGGTTCTGAAGGCTCAGAGCAAATGTAAACAGCAATTGTTTCTGTTTTGACCAGAAATCCTGAGGGTCTTCCCCTCCCAGATTGATTTTTTTTTCTTGGACCAGGTAAGAGAGGCCATTTTTTGCCACATTTCTTACCTGACCTTAGTCACTGCATTGCTTCAAATAAACTGAGACCTGGGAAAGATTTTAACTTAAAAAGGCCAAGGTCTCCCACTGCATCTGGGGTCATCTCCAGTCATCCTAATCTATATTTGGCCACTGGACCCAGATGACTCTGGAGTAGAAAGTGAGGCTGGTGACTTTGCACAGTCCTGCCTCACTGAAATCCAATTCACTTGCAAGTCATGGCATCCCAATGTCATGATCCTCTTCGAGAATAAAAGACAAACAATAATAATCTCCTCTGGGAGTTTGCCCTATGTATCATATCCCAACCTGCCTTCATCATTTATCTTTCTCCCAAGGCAGTAGCTTGCTGGATTTGAGGTCATAAGAAATGGGTTCAAATCCTGGTTCTACCTGGTCTGTTGTATGATCTTAAGTCACTTCACATATTTGGAATTCAGTTTCTTATTCTATAAAATACAAAGACTACATTAAATGGGCTCTAAGATCCCTTGGAGCTTTAAATCTACAATCAAATAATCCAAATGACTGCAAATATGCTCAGGTCTATTTCATTCTAAAAAACAAACAAAATCACCTTGACTTGACTGCCACCCACTCAAGCTATTACCTATATCTCTCCTCTCTTTGCCTGCCAAGCAGCTGGAAAGAATTGCCCACACTTGTTGCATCACATTCCTCACCACCTACTTACTTTTCAACCCCTTGCAATCTGGTTTCTGACTCCACCACTCATTAATGACTTTACCCAACGGGAGAGCTTTCTCTCAGGCTTCTTTCTCCTTGACTTAGCTGTAGCTTTTTAAACTGTTGTCCACTTCTTCCTCTTGGATACCATTCCCTCCTTAGAGTTCTCTGACTCTGCTCTTCCTTGACTCTCCTCTTATCTAACAGACTGCTCCTTCTCAGTCTCATTTACTCTATCACCATCCATCTCCTACCCCCTAACCATGGATGTCTCCTAGGACTCTATCCTAAGTCTTCTTCCCTTCCTCTTCTCTCCCCCTGCATTTTCACCCATGGTGATCTTTTGTGCTTTCATAGGTCCAACTATAATCTACAGAGAAGACTCTTGAATCTGTATATACCACATAAATCTGTTTTCTAAACTTCAGTCCTGCATCATATATTCACTTGTATGTCTCATAGACATCTCAAACCGAGTATGTCCATAACTGAACTGATTTTCTTTCTTTCTAAACTTGCTCCACCTTCATAACATCTGTGTTTTTATTGAGGACACTATCATCTGCCCACTTACTCAGCTTGGAGCCATTTTTGACTCATCTCTCCCCAACCCTTACTCACAATCAGTCTCCACACATAGAAGTTTAGACCCTCATCACCTTTAATCTGGATTACTATAATAGCCCCCTAAGTAGGTTCTTCTACCTGCTCTCCACCAGTCTCTACTTCATCCTTCTAATAGTTACAAAAAGAAACTTCTAAATCTGAAGTCTGACCATGCCACTCCATTGTCCAAAATTTTTTTGTAGCTCCCTTGTGCTGGTAGCATAAAAACGGAACTCCACAGACTGGTATTTAAATCTCTCCACAAGCCAGCTCCTATCTATCCATCCTTCTGCCCCTCTTCATGAACTCCTTAGGTGTTTCCTGACTATGACAATCCATCTCTTGTCTTTATTTCTGCACAGGGCTTGCAAGACACTGACTCTCAGAATACTTGTCTTCCTTCAAGGCTCAGCTCAGTCAGTCAACGAGCCTCTATTAGGAACCTACTATGTGCCAAGCTGTATAAAGGCACAGAGACAAGAGTAGAGTGCCACATATGGGAAACAGTAAAGTGACAGTTTGGCAGTGATGGAATCCTAATGAACCTGCCAATAGCCCCAATATTCTAACTTCCTTATAGGCCCCACTGAACAGCAGACCCTACCTATCCATTAACCCCTTCACACATACTCTCAATATTCTAACTTCTTTGTATATGCCCCACTGCTCACTAGAACAACAGGTGTGTCCATGAACTCATATTTCCCACAGAAATAGCAGGCGTGTCCATGCACTCAACCACAATCACATCCATCTAGTCTCAGTACCACCATACTCAACCAATCAGAAAACAGCACTACCAGGATGCCCGAGCAGGATGTGGACCCCAAACAATAGAAGGGACTTTCCCTAAGCAGGCACCTGTGTAGTAATAGCAAAAGCTATCCTTTAGGTGAACTTATGACATAGGGAGGCTTATTATATCATTATCATACATATACATCCACCCAAATGGGTTTTTTGTATGCATTATTGGTAATTGCAGGCACTGTTCCACTGTGGCTGGAACCCCTGTCCTGTTACCAATCCTTTAAGAACCCCCCCTGCCTTTTGAATATGCATGATTTCTGTTACATAATTGCATCTTTACCCTATTAAAATCCATCTTGCTTTCTCTAAAGTTGTTGGTTCCTCTTGGAACTTAGACCCCTTCATGAGAGACATCAATCTCAATAAATGCCTATACTTGGATTAGAGGTGGTCTGACTCTGAATTCTTTGAGATGGTTCCACCGCAACACATCATGAAGCCTGCAACAGCAGGACTGTAAAATGTTTGCAGAGGAGTAATATATAGCAAGAGTGTGCCTCCACTGTGCCAGGGAATGGGAACAAAAAGATAAAATTGAAATGAACCTTTCTCTCAAGGGGCTCCTATTCCGTTTGGGTAGACAGCATTGATAAATGTAATTATATATAAAATAAATACAATACAATTTGAGGGAGAAGAAACTGACCATTGAGGAGTGGGGTGGACCAGGAAAGGTTTCCATGCCAATGTTGACACTTGAACTGAGTATTGAAAGAAACTAGGAATTTCAAGAGGCAGAGACAAGGAGGGAGCATATTTTTGTCATGGGGGACATATACAAAGGTGCTGAGTTAGGACATGTGCTATGTATGAGAAACAGTAAAAACTGGAGCCATTTTGACAAGACCACCAAGGGTAGGAGATGAGTAGTGTAGGATAAAGATAGAAAGGTTGGTTGAGCCTAGGTTGTAAAGGGCTAAAAATGCCAAAGAGGGAAGGTTATATTTAGCCTAGAGGTAATAGAAATAATCACTAGAGTTTACTGAGTTGGGGAGTAACATGGTCAGACTTGTGCTTTAGGAAAATTACTTTGGCAGATGAGTAGAGGATGGATTTGCCAGAGCAGAGATGAAGCAAGTCAACCAATTGGGAAGCTATTGCAATAGCCCAAGGGAAAAGGAGGGAGAGCTTGAACCAGGATGTTGGCTGTGTAGCAGAGGGGAGGGGGTGGGTGCTTGTGTGAAGGTAGAAATGGCAAGATTTTGCAACTAAAGTCTTCCCTGCTTTCTGCTATTTTTAATGCTCTTTCTCTCTCAATTTGCCTTCCTTTGTGTACATTTTGTATTTCCCATAATCTGCCTCTAGCTCTTTGAGGTGACAGACTTTGGATTTTGTCTGTGTTGGCAGTTTCTAACAAAGTGCTTTGCATATATCAGGGCTAACTAAATGTTTGTTGAATTAAAATTAGGGACTGGTACTAATGGAACCAGTGGTGAAGAGGCTTAAGAAGACATGGGCCACATTTTAGCAAAATGAATCATAACTAGAGAACTGGTCAGGACCTCAGAAGCCATCTTGCTCAATCTTCTCATTTGAAAGATGAAGAAACTGTGTCCCCGGGAGCCTAGGTGATTCGTCCAAGTTCATATAGATAGTGAGTATAAGAGGCAGGATTTGAACCCAAGTCCTCAGACTCCAAAGCCCTTCCACTGTACCTTACCCTTTCCTAAGTCAAATGCCAACTTGATGCCTTCTCTTCTCTCCCAAACATTCCTGACTTTCCACAAAATTAGATATTTATTTGCAATAGCAAATTCTTTACATACTGAAATGGGGAATACACTGGAAGTGTATCAGTCATGTACAAGCCTTAGTGTTAAAGACTTTTGATCAGATTGCTTCCCTAACAAAAAATAGAAGTTTTGCTCTGAAGGAAATATGATGGTAGGGACCAAGGGGAGAAAAGGTGAGAGATATCAGGTAAGTGGAAGCTGGAGGTAGTTGGTCCCAGGAAGATACACCTGCCAGCTACAGCTATACCAGGGATATCTTAGGATAAGCTTTCCATATTCTGTAACTAATCAAATCTATTCTTCATAATTTTGTTTATTTTCATTTCTTTCTCTTAATTACCAGTAAAGTCCTTTGTGGGGAGCCAAGCCTTTTTCTGGAGGACACACTTAAGGGTTAAGGCTTGTGTATCCTGTCCTGGGTCAGGATAGAACCTGGAGAAATCATTGCACCAAAAGCAGGTCACCAGAATAGAGAAAGTGACAATTACAGCTACACAGTGTCCCTTTGCAGCTCTGGAATGCTGGCCTATATTAGAGAACATTAAAACGAGTGTCAGATATAATAGATACAGTAGGGTACAGGGTTAGGCAGTGAAAAATAGTCCCTTTTCTTCCTGAGATAACTTAATTACAGAAGCTCAGAGAGTTAGAAAAACCTAGAATTCTAGAAATGGGTAAATGTTCTTTTTCCCTCCTGCATCCATAATACAGGGAAAGCAGAGCTGAACAATTGTACTGCAAATTTGGTCACTGAAGACTGACCAATCCGACTGTTTAAGCCTGAGAACAAGATCCAATTAACTTGCTTTTTACACTCTGGTTGGCTTTTCCACTAAATAAACTAGCTGCCCAATTCTCTACTTATTTGGCCATGATGCTCCCTTTACATAGGCAGGGCTCCATGGCTGAGTGTAGGTAAATCCTGCATTATATGGCCCAGACTGGTGAAGTTTCACAATAATGTTATTACTACATCACAGCTAATTTGTATGGACATGGGTCAAATCCTGCCTCTAATAAATTACTAGTTGTGTGTCCATAGGCTGGCCATGATTCTCTGAGCCTAAGTTTCATTTGTAAAAGAGAACTAACAACACGTGAGGACTGAAATGGATAAGGTATGCAAAGTACTTTGCAAATTTAAAAACACTATATTAAAGACCAGGGCAGCCAGGTGGCACAGTGGGTAGAGTGCCTCGCCTGAAGTCAGGAAGATTCCTCTTTCTGAGTTCAAATCTGGTATCAGATACTTAATAGCTACTTATCATATTTTATGTGACCCTGGGCAAGTCACTTAACCCTACTTGCCTCAGTTTCCTCATCTGTAAAATGAGCTGGAGAAGGAAATGGCAAGCCACTGTGGCAAGAAAATCCCAAATGTGGTCACAAAGAGTCACACACAACTGAAATGACTTAACAACTAGAATATTAATGTCAGCCATGTTCTGTTCATGTCATTCATAGCAATGTGGTATAGGAGAGAGAGAGACAGAGAGACAGAGGGAACCAGCTTCTAAGTTAAGAAGATCCACTTCTTATTAGAGACTCACAAATCATTGGAGTCCTTCCTCTGATGCTTAGGGGCTATGTGGCCCTAGGCAAGAATAGGCAATGAACCACATTGATAAAGATTCCTCATATGCGTTTGCTTATTGTCATGAAACCTCCCCATAATTTTTGGCCAATTGTCCACAACTCATTTCCTATGGAATTAAAAGCCCCTAACAGAATTGCTTCATTTATATGTTTTCTTATGGGGATATACCTATATATACACTGACCAAAGCCTGCAAATTAATCATCTGTTAAAGTAGTTCATTCACACAATTTCAAAAAAAGTAGGAGATACCTGTTGCTGTTTCCCTGGTACCTCCCAGTGGGGGGGCCAGAGAAGGTACAGAAAGCATGGAGCAGGCAGGAGCTGTCCTTGGTGACAGTCCATTTTTTAATCATGTTGGGGAGACAAGTTCATTGGCAGAATTTCCTTTTGTTGACAAACAAAATCATTTGGTCATTAATTTCATAAGTATAGAGAAGCCAAAAATTATAGGATTTATTGGAAATATTATTTTATCCTCACAACTACCTTGGAAGGTAGTTAGTTTTAGAAGGTTAAGTGACATGTTCAGAGTTACACAGAAAGTGTCAGAGTCTAGATTTGAATTGAGATCTTCCTAACTCCAAGCACAATGTTCTTTCTACTGCACCACCTAGCTCTCTATGTATATATGTGTATGTGTGTAAATACACACACACACACACACACACACACACACACACATACAATCAACCAGACCCACCATCTTATCCCATGCTCCTTTTATCTTTTATCTACTTATCCATTGGGACTTGACTTTTGGACTTGTATTTTTGTGTTAATTCCCTATACATCTTAGATATCAGACCTTTATCAGAAATATTTGATTCAAAGACTTTTTTACAATATTTTTCTTCTCATTGTAATTGTGTTGCTTTTATTCACCACAAAGTTCTTTTTTTAGTTCATGTAGTTGACATTCTCTACTTTGTCTTTTGTCATCTGTATCTTTTGTTTGGTTAAGGATTTTCCCTGTAGCCATATTTGTGAAAGATACCTTTTTTTGCTCATTGTATGACCTTTTACATTAAAGTCGTATATCCATTTTGCATTCATTGTAGTATACAATATAAGATAGTAGTCTAAACCTAATCTCTGCTAAATTACTTTCCAGTTTTCCCAATAGTTCTTGTCAAATAAGTTCTTCCTCAAGTAATTTCTCTCAGGTGTAAATAAACAGGTATATAACAAAAACTGAGATTTATTGAGCAATGGATTAAGCTCCATTGTTTCCAGTTCTTCTGTTTCTAATCTCTTCCACTGTTTACATTTTTTAACCAGTATAAATAGTTTTCATGAAAATACAACTAAAATGTCCATGCCTTTTGACCCAGAAATCCTTTTGCTATACATTCCATTGAAGTTCAAAGACAAAAGGGGGCTGTATTCACCAAATTACCCACAGAACTGTGTGTGTTAGCAAAAAAACTGGGGGGGGGGAGAAGTGGTTTGCATTATTTAGCAAATGTCTAAGGAAACTGTAGCACATGGATGCAATGGAATATTACTGTACCATAAGAAACAATGAATATGAAAAATCACAGAAACATGGGCAGATTTTTATGAATAGAAGGAGAGTAGAGTATATAGAATCAGAAAAAACAACATATGCAGTGATTTCAACAATGTAAAAGGAAAGAACACTAACAACAAAACAATGGAAATGGATGTTTCAACTAAAATGATCAAGCTTAGCCCCAGAGAACAGTTGAAAACATATATATTCTTTGATTCTTTATGCAGGTGGAGAATTGTGGCTATAGAATGTTGTATATACTGTTCTGACACAATTGTTTTGGCTACTTTTACTAAAATTTTTTGTCTTTCTTTTTATTTTTATTATAAGTGATGATTTGCTGAGTAAAGTATAGGAGATGGGCATATATTTTTTTTAAAAAAAATAAAGATAATATAAAAACAAAAGATTAAAAATAAAAATTTTAAAATAAAAGTCATCATGTATTTCAGAAAAAAAATATGTAAAATTTCTAAAATAAAATTATTTGACTGAATTTAAAGTCCTTGAAAGTAATAGCCTATAGGTACCTTATAATCTCCCAAGGTATTAATTTTTAAAATCAGGGTAAAAATATTATAACCATAAGAAGCAGTTTTTAAAAGGTGGCAAAAGATGAAAGAGACATCTAGGTGGTGCAGTGGATAGAATGACAGACCTGGAATTAGAAAGACCTGAGTTCAAATTTGACCTCGGACACTTACTAGCTGTGTGACCTTGGGCAAGTCACTTACCTCTGTTTTGCCTCAGTTTTCTCATCTGTAAAGTGAACTGGACAAGGAAATGGCAAACCATTCCAAGAAAACTCCAAATGGGGCCACAAAGATTCAGATATGAATGAGAACAATTGAACTAAAACAAGAGATGAAAAGTTAATGAAAGAGAGGTAGTATCATAAGAGTAGATCAAAATTAGGGAGCCCAGGATTCCACTACCACCTTGAACACAGACTAGTTTTGTCACACTACAGGAGTCACTGATCTCTGAGGGCTCCAAGCAATTCCCTAAGACTATAAATTGTAGAGCAGGGACTGATCTGCATTTGTAGAGGGAGTTTTCTTAGCAAGAGTTGCTTACACCAGTTAAATCAAAGGTGTGGACAAAAACAAACGAAAAAGAGAGAGATAAACATGGAGACACTGATGGACACTAAGGATAGGATTTAAAGGGTGGAATCATTAGTAACCTAAGCTGTGAACACTTTATTATTTTCTTCTTCCCCTTCCTTGTTTGTTTTCTTTACCTTTGTCCCACATTATATTGAGTTTTGAGCAAACAGTGTCCCCAACCCCCATCCCCCAAGGGATCTCCAGTGATTTACCTAGGCAAGTATGAGAGGCTTTTTTCCTTGGCCTCAAAGAAGCAAGCAGATCCCTGAATGCTAGATGGAAAGAGGTCACAGTATCATGAGGAAAAGATTACCCCAGATGAAGCAGTGCTAGAATCCTGACTGTCAAAGGCCAGTTCCCTACTGACCAACTGACCAAAAAAAGTGGGAGGAGGGGGATGAGAATGATCCTCTGCACCAGCTCCCAAGGTGAGACTTCTGCCAAGACTGCTCATCCTGGGCTGTTTTTCCTCTGTTTAGGTACATGTGACCACAATGCCAAGTTGGGTCCAACATAATTCCCCAAGACTCTGGAATCATTCAAAGATTTGGCTGATCAGTCAGACCCAGTTCCAGTCCCTAAACACATATTTCCTGAAGTGTGATCAGATGAGAGCATCATTCTGCTCCTGGTGTGTTTTTTCTCTCCTTCTGGCAGGCCTCCTCCTCTTGGTTGGATGTTATTTGCACCAGCAGGACACATGACCAGGACTTCAGGACTAAAAGCAGAATCCAAAAGAATCCTATAACCTGGGAAATTGAAGTCTCTTGCTGGCCTCTATTTGACTAGTTTTAAGACTTTTTTTCCTTCCTCCCTTAACTAAACAGGCTTCCCAATAGTAGAAGTGCTTACATTTCATCTTGTCCAGCTCTCTCATTTTAGAGAAGACAAAACTGGAACCCAGACTGGCAAGAGATTCCTAGTGGTATATAGAGTACCATGAAGTCAACAGTGGGCTTGGAGTTAAGTAATAGTCACTGCTGTATACTTTATTTGCTGCATGCCTGCCCTGGGTAGATCATGCCATCTCTCTAAGCCTTAGTTTCCTTCTCTGAAAAATTAAAGGCATTACTCAGAACAATGAAGAAAATGTCTTGGAAATTTTTAAGTGTTATAGAAACTGTTACAGGATCACGAATTTAGAGTGAGTATAACTATCCTTGTGTGACTAGGTGGTGTAGTGGATAGAGCACCCAGCTTGGAGTCAGGAAGAGTCATCTTCCTGAGTTCAAATATAGCTCAGACATTTAGTAGCTATGTGACCCTGGGCAAGTCACTTGACCCTGTTTCCCTCAGTTCCTCATCTGAAAAATGAGCTGGAGAAGAAAATGGCAAACCATTCCCATATCTCTGCCAAGAAAACCCCAAATGGGGTCATGAAGAGTCTGAAACTACTGAATTAAAAAAAAAACTATCCCAGGATCATAAATATAGAGCTGAAAGGAACCTTAGAGCTCATCTCATCCACTTGATCCTTTCATAGATGAGAAAAGTGAGAGCCTGAGTGAATTAAGGTGACTTACCCAAAGTCACCTCAGTAATAAATAACAGAGCTGAGATTCCAGTCCAGGTCCTTTGACTATGACTCCAGCATTCTTTCTACTGTACCAAGGTTAACATGGCTAGTTAGTGACAGAAACTGGGACTGGAACCCATATGTCCTGGCTCTTAGTCATGTACTCATTTCATTTTACCACTCAGCCCTCACTTCATATTGAGCTCAGACCTGTACAGTCTGGATCTTTGGGTTCTAAGCACAGAATATCAAGTGAAACTCTACCTTGCCTCCATCACGGCCTAAACCTTCCAATTCTGGCTTCAGATCTTTCTTATAGTTGCATGTCACCCAGAATTTACCTCTCCTCTCATATTGACTGATCCCACTAACTGTGGCTTCTTGATTAGAATTTCAGCGGTTGCCAGACCCCAACTAGCCTAACCCAAGTTCCATTTCAGTCATTTGCTGGCCTGGCCTGATCCATCACTACCAAGTCCCTGTACTGTCCATATAGCACCAAAAAAAACCCAGATTCCATCAGGTTTGTATGGCTGAACCCAAAGCAAAAGGTCTGGTCCATTGGGATCATTTTCATTGAATAATTAGTTGAGCAGGCATGTTTTAAACTCAATTTCTAATATTTGAATCAATTTACTATAGAAAGCTATCATCTCTTTCTGATCTTTTCAGTTGATTAGAACTAGAGAAGGAAAACATTTGTAGGAAACTGTAGAAAATAGGAATGAACCTTAACCAATTTCATTTTTTTAAATATTCCATATTTTGACATTCATTTTCAATATCTAATTGTCCATGACAATGTAATAAAGAAGCATTCAACTGCTTCTACCTGACAATTTTTCTGAAGAAACTGAATCATTTCTCATTTTCTGTGAAAAACTGGGTTTGTATTACATTTAGTTCAACAGGAAATAATATTAGTTATTCTTCTCTATAAAGATTATCTAATAGTAATCCAGTAAGATGGTTCCAGAGTATCATCTAATATGCCTATTCACAGGGCTCAAGCTTAGAGCAAAGTGTGAAATCCATGAGTACAAATATCAGGTAACATATAGTTGCATTACTCATCCCCTTCGTCAATGTGGACTAACCAGTGGCCCATATGGATTAAGGAAGAACATTAAAGCCATAGGTGTTCCCAGTGCTAACAAAATCAGAAGTCTGGTCTTTATTCCTATTAAAATCATCAACTCCTCAAAGCCGCAGGTTTTTAGTCTCAATTTATCAAATGTCATCAATATATTAAGAATCTCTTCAGCTTTCTCAAATGACGCCTCAGGAACATACCCAAGGAATAGTCCATCCTATCTGACAAAAAGGAGAAATAAGCTACTTTGTCAAATGAGATAATATCTGAGCTTTGAAAACCTCAAACCATTCTAGAAAAATCATCTGCTGTTAATATTACTAAAGATTCTTAAAAATATCTGTGCTCCAAAGGGCTTGGAAATTCACACTAAAGAGAAAGTGATGGTGGGAAAGTTGAATACTAGGTCTCTTTTGTATCAACCTACTGTTGTTTTTCCTGCAAGTAATTTCTGCCTATTTCCTTCATCTTCCAGAAGACTAACTTTAAAGTGGTTTACTCTCTTAACCACTTATTATGAGGAGGAGCATGGGCAGCAGTGTGCTAGCAAATGTTCAATAACCAGCTCTCCCCCAAAAAATATCTACCCAAGACACTCTTTTGGGTTTAATCCTCATTATATTAATATTTTCTCAATACCTTTCTTAAGTCTAAGCAATCAACAAAACAATGAATCAAGTCCTGAGTTTTGCAATTGCTGACTTCCAAGGTGTAAATGTTCATGCTGAAATTTTAACAATCAGTTCAGAGTCCTAAGAAGCTGGGTCCAGCCAAGCCTTGAGAAATAAGGGAAGAATAGATAGAGTGAAAAGAAGGTTGGAAATGGAACCAGACAATCTGAATTCCAAGCCTTGCTTTTCTATTTACTACCTGTGCATTCTTAAGTATGTTACTTTAACTCTAAGCCACAATTTCCTTATATGATTGAATGGATGAATGAATTTGGCTTCCAACCTAGTCATTCAATTGAAACTGCCCTCTCCAAAGTTACTAATTAGCTATTAATTGCCAAACCTAATGACCTTTTCCCAGTCCTCATCCTTATCAATCATTCCACAGTCTTTGACACCACCAACCACTCTCTTCTCCTCAATCTCTCTAAGGTTTTTGTGACACTCCTCTGTGTGTGTGTGTGTGTCTGTCTGTCTGTCTCTATCTCCTTGTCTGTCTCTGTCTCTCTGTGTCTGTCTGCCTCTCTGTCTCTATCTCTCTTTCTCTCTCCCTCGGTCTGTCTGTTTTTCTCTCCCTCCTATCTCACTACTCAGATTACTTTGCTAGACCTTCATCCAGGTCATGCCCAGTAACCATGGGTATCCCCCAAGGCTCTATCCTGGTCCTTCTTCTCATCTCATTCTATTATCTCAGTTAATCATCTCATCAGCCCAGGCCCCATAGGTTCAACTGTAATCTGTATGCAGATGATTCTAGATCTATATATTCAACCTTAATTTCTCTCCTGAACTCCATTCTCACACCACCAACTGCCTTTTAGACAACTTAAATTGGATGTCCGTAGACTTCTCAGACTCAGCAAGTCCAAAACAGAACTTACCTTTTCCCTCAAATCCACTCCTCTCCCAAACTTCCTTATTACTCCCAGAAATCCAGGTTCTCAATCTCAGTGTGACCCTTGACCCTTCACTAACCCCACACATCCAGGCTACTGACAAGAATTATTGCTCCTAGTACTTTTTCTTTACTTTATTTGTCTTGGGTTTTATTTTTTTCTGTGTTTTCTTGCACAGTACAACTTACATGGAAATGTGTTTTGCATGACTACACATGTATAACTTGTCAAATTACTTGCCACCTCAATGGAAGAGGGGAGGGAGGAGGCAGGGAGAGATTTGGGAACTCAAAATTTGAAAAGGAAGATGTTAAAAGTGCATTTACATGTAATTGGGGAAAAAATAAAATATAATTTTTTTTAAAATGTTGCTTCTACCTTTATAATCTCTCTTCTATGTATCTGTCCCTCCCTCTTTCTCTCTCTCTCTCTCTCTCTCTCTCTCTCTCTCTCTCTCTCTCTCTCTCTCTCTCTGTCTCTCTCTCTTTCTCTCTCCTTCTCTCTCCATAGCTATCACTATGGTACAGGTCTTCATTACCTCACCCCTAGACTATTGCAATATTCTCCCCACCTCAAGTCCTTCCTCATTCTAATCCATCCTCCACTCAGTTTCCAAAATGATTTTCCAAAAGTGTAGACCTGATTACATCACCTTCTACTCAATAAATTCTAGTGGCTCCTTATTATCTTTAAGATCAAATATAAAATGCTTTGTTCAGGATTATAAAGCCCATCACAACCTGGCCACTTCATACCTGTCCAGTTTCTCATACTTTACTTCTCCATGATACAGTGACACTGACCTCCTTACTATCTCCTACATCTGTCCTTCTGTTTCCCAGCTCCATGTCTTAGCCCTGGCTCTTCCCCATGACTTGAATGCTCCCTGACTTCCCCTCACCTTTTACAGGGCACCTCTTTTGGTTCCATTTGATTCTGTACCATCTCCCTCCACTTGCTAGTTCCTTCCCCTCCAAAGTGACCTTGTATTTGACTGTCATATATCCTGTATATACCTCTATGTGTGCATGGGGTCTCTCCCATTCTAAGGAAGAAGGCAAGAGGACAAGGAATAAGGTTTTTATATAGTGCTTACTATGTGCCGGGGGTGACCAGGTGACACAGTGGATAGAGTGCCAAGCCTGGAGTCATGAAGACTTATCTTCATGAGTTCAAATCTGACTTCAGACACTTACTAGCTGTGTGATCCTGTGTAAGTCACTTAACCCTGTTTGCCTCAGTTTCCTCATCTGTAAAATGAGCTGGAGAAGGAAATGGCAAACTACTCCAGTATCTTTGCCAAAAAAACCCCAAAAGGGATTACAAAGAGTTGGACATGACTGAACAACAGCAAACTTTGTTTAATCCTTATTCTCCTGTAAGGACAGTAAGTAAGATGAAGCAAAAAAAAAAAGTATGAAAACAACAATGAGCTTGCTTTCAAATCCCAGATCTTCTATTTCTTAGATGTGACACAAAACTCTCATTTCTCCTCTATAGGCTTCAATTTTTTCATCTATCTAATGAAAGTGTTGGACTAGCAGGGTGTTGGTAAATGTTTATCAAACAGCTCATCAAGAGAAAAACAATTGCTTGACACATTTCTGAGTTTAATCTGAATTATTAATATTTTTCTATTGCTTTCTCAAGTCCGGACAACCAACAAAACAACAAATCAAGCCTTGTTTTGTAGTAATTGCTGATTTCTGAGGTCTAAATGTCCATGATAAAAATTTGAGAGTTAGTTGGAGCTGGTTCCAGCACCCCACCCTCACCCTTGGACTCTAAGACCCCTTCCAACTTTCTAACATTTCCTGTCATTTCTCTAGGCAGGACCAGCCTTATGCGTAGCAGTCTAAAGACACCAAAGGGAAGGCTGCATTTGCTGGAAGACAGGTATGTCTTGCTGCACAATTTTGCTTAAGGTCAGTCATAAGTCTCATTTTTCTTGTTTGTCTGATGTCAAAAAGGTGAGGGGAATAGCCACCAAGTAACAGATCTCTAAAGTCAAAGAATGAATTTGTCCAAAAGTCACTGTGGATTTGGGTAGTAGGAATCATTCCATAGTAAGCTAGGTCTTCAAGTAATTGACAGCAAGTGCAAAAATAAGATATAATATTTGTGCAGGTTTTGTTTTAAAGCACTTGTACTCTAATTCTTGGATCAGGAATAGCTGTGGCATGAAGAATCCTAGTAACTTTATGAAGATATCATTCTTCCCTTGGCTTAAGACTCTGTCTAGAAACCTGGGAAGATCAAATCTCTCCACTGATCACACCAGTAGGCTGGTACCAACTCCCTCCTCACTTATAAACACGCTATCCAGGATGAATCAGAAGGAAATTTTGTTAGGAAAAAAGAAAATAAACATTTCTGCCAGAAGTAAATTATGTTAACCTAAAATACCTAAGGTCCCAAACTAAATATTTCTAAATGTTTACTTACAGTGCCAACATAAAGAATCTTTTAAAATAGCAGGGCCTTCTAGAAAACAGAAGGAATGTGAGGAAGGTGGTGCAGTGTGCAGTTTCACGATGGTGGTGGCTTAGACCCAGAGCAAGAGACAAAGAAGTCCACCCATCCCAACTCAGGAAGAGCAAGGAGAAGGAGCCAAAAGGTGGATGTTACACAGTCTGACAAAAAATTAGGAATTATCTAGACTTCTGCTGGCAATAGTTTTGGTGTATTACTTTGAATGAAAAAGTTAGGATTTTTTTCCCCTTAACTGACTAAACCATACAACCTGTGAAAATAAGATAGAGATCTACTTCATCCATCAAGAGTGGGAAATTCATGAACCCTACAGATCAGGCTCAAAAAGAAGCCCAGAAGAGGAAATTTAAAAAGAATAAGAAACAACAAGGAGAGTACAAGCTGCAATGCTAAAGATGAAGGATCCCAAATAGATTATCTGGGACATGGAGCAATTGGATGAGATGGAGTTCAAGCCACGATAGCAGCTACAGTAAATGGAAACGTACTAAAAGATAAGTGGAAAAAAATTGATGAAACTTTTGAGAATCTCCAATTCTATGAAAAGAAAAATCCAGTTATCTACAAAGAACTTCAAAAGTTATAGGTGGAATATGAGCAAAGGAGGGCCCAGCTCAGCCAATACTTTGATGCTGTAGAGCATGCTCAGTATGTTGAAGTGGAAAGTGTCCCATTGCCAGACATGCCTCATACTCCTTCTAACACCTTGATCCAAGACCTGCCATTGCCTGGTGCACAACCACCCTCTGTTCTCAAAAAAAACCTCTACCTATGGATCTCCCCCTACAATTTCTGTATTTGCTCTCCTTGGACATGGTGGCCTCCTGAAAGAATGCCTCCTGGGCCACCCCCAAGACCACCTTCTCCCCAAGCTCTGCCAATGTATAGCCATAAAACTTGCTCCCTATTGGTGAGAGAAGGCTATTTTATATAGAACTTGCTCATCGAGATCATGATGATGATGCTTCCAACACTAGTGAAGGTGAAGGTAAAACTGAAGACATGGACCAAGATAAGCATGAGGACAGCAGTGATGGCAGTGATACTCACCAGTCAGATGCTGCCAATGAAGGATAGGAGTTCATGCATCAAGCTGACAAAGAGAGGGAACAAGGACAACAAAAATTCAGTTGTCAGTGTTGCTGTCAGATTTGCTGATGTTCCTGGAAAATCACGAAAGAAAATGAAAAACAAAGGAATTAGCAACTCCTCAAGCTATGAATGGCAAGTCAGGAAATTTCTGAAGAGGGGCAGGCAATAAGTGGAGGAATTTTCAGAGGAGGAGGAGAAGGATTCTGATGACTCTGGGTCAGAGGGTGCAACAGAGCAGCAGCACAAAGAAGAATTTTCATCATCATCATCATCATCATCTCCTGCTTCCCAACAACAGTAACCACCTCCACAGTCTGTTGCTCCTGCTCAAATATAGGCACTTCCCACCCCAGGACCACTCCCTCTTGAACCACCCATGCTCCACCATTAGGACCACCTTGGCCACCCATTGGCTGTCCTCCTGGTCTACCTCCAGGAGCTCTTCCATTCTTAAGAGCAACTGGAATGGCAGATCTTCAAGGGCCTTTACCCCAGTTTTTACCTTCTGGTCCTCCCCCAGGCAGGCCTCCTGGTCCTCCACCAGGCCCACTTCTGGTCATCTTCCTGGTTCTTATTCACAAGGAACACCACCAAGGCTACCTCCCACAGCACCTTCAGGCATCCCTCTACCTTGTCCTGGCATGATTCACCTACTTTTGGTGACTCCACTGGGACCTGCTCTACCTGGGCTTTTTCCACCAGCTTCCTTGCCAAATCCGGATCTTGAGTGCCCCACCTAATTTGATCCAGAGACCCAAAGTGGATGACACCAGCACAGCCACTGTTGAAAAGAAAGCCACAAATCACCAATCCCAAGGCAGAAATAACTAGATTTGTGCCCACTGCACTGAGGGTTCAGTGAAAAAACAAAGGAGCTCCTGCTGCTTTCCAAAGAAGGTTAGAAGAAGATTCTACTTTACCCCTTGCCAAAGCAGTCCCTAAATCTGGCCCCTCTGCTCCTGGTTCAGTACAAACCAAGGATGATGTGTAGGAAACCTTCATGAAAGAGATAGGGGGATTACAGTGACAGCTTATGCTGCCAGGGGAGGTTTGAATTCCACAAATTCATATTAGAAAACATAGTTCATAGAGAAAGGAGTTCTTATATATTGGACATAAGTGCAAAGGAGTTAACTTTTACCCTGTCAGAACATTTCCTGACTTCAGTTGCAAGGATTGTCTTAATGTTACTTACTTTTGGTCAGAATTCATTGCACAGAAGAAAAAGATGCTTCATTCAGAGTAGACTGATAAGCTTTTATAGCAGTGTCCCTCCACATCTCTATTATAACCGTCACGACCACCATTTCCCTTTTGCTTTGGAGGCATGAGATAGATCGGATTTTATTGTCAGCACTTTTATTTTTAAAATCCTTTCCTTAAGTGGGTTTGGTAAGCCACTGGAATAGATATTTGTCAGAATCCAATGCATTTCATCCAGCGTTTTTTGTTTTTACTTCTGGTTTTGCTTATTTTTTAACTTTCCTTGTAAATATTTTATAACATTTTACTTGCAGTAAAATAGATCACAGCTTCATTTCCCTACTTTGAAACAGGATGTCTGGGGAGGAAACTATACATATGTATTGATTGAGATGACTTCTCAGTGACAAAAAAAAAATTGAATGGTTTTCATGAAAAAAAAGAAATGTTCTACAAAATTTTTTAAATAGCATGGCCTTCTAAGAGGCTCTAAATTAAATATAATTGACTAAATATTTATCTATTAGTACCTATTGTATGCAAGGAATTGAGGGAGTTCTGTTATCACTACACTAACCATTGAACCTTCCTTTCTCCATCCCTTGCAATGAATAAAATTTGGCAAGAAAAACATATCAACAAAATGGCCATGTCTGACAACATAAGTAACATTGGATTCCAATAGTCTCTCACATGTCCTACAAGGTGGGAAATGTGTCTCATCATTTGTTGCCCATGATCAAGATTCATAATTTGGCTTTGGTAAAGGCATTGTGGTCACTATTACCTTTTCCATATACCATCATTTATTAATAATCATCATATCTTCTAGAGTTTTGCACAGAAATGAAATCAAGTTCACTGACCCATAATTTGAAATAAGTGCCCAAAAAGGTATTTGACCCTACTGATTTTTATCCATTATTTACAATTCAACTGGCTCTGCATATTCAGGGAATTGCCTACGAGTGAGACTGTTTAGTCTTCTCTGAGTAACACATACCCTTTGGAGGTGGGAAGAATTTTCCCTTCTTTTCTGGGCAATGGGATGACCAGCAGCATTGATGATACTCAGAGGGGATTCCAGAATCCTCAAATGAACCCTAGAAAACTTTCTTTCTTTTTTCTTGAACTGTCACTTGTTTTCTTTTTTTAATTATTTTTATTTTCAGTTCCAAATTCTCTCCTTTCTTCTTGCTCCTTGTAATGGTAATGGGATATAAGATCTTCCCTACTCATTAACAGGCCTTAAGTAGAGCCCATTAATGGAAGCTTGCTTAGGGGAGACTTGCTTGTAGGAAGATTTTCACACCTTTTGCTAATTTCTAATTAGGCACTGAGCCAGAAGGATTGTGATGCCTTCTGACTCTGAGAAGTGTATATATACTCTGAGTTGGTATCTTGCTTTGGAGACTCACTTATGAGAAGGATCTTGTGATTCCCTGATAGAGATTCTGAGTGGCTATATGTTCAGAGTTCCCTGACTGCTCAGATGTAAAGGCTATCTTGATCCAAGGGTGTATGTAAAGTGTATAGTTGATTCAGGCGGTCAGAGCACTGTCTGTTGGTCTTTATTTCTCTGCTTGTATTTTCTCTGAAGCTCAGAGTGCTGACTTTTACCCTGAACTAGTGAATATAATTTTAAAAGATTGCTGACCCCTTGAACAGTTATCTTTCCTGGTGAAGCAGATCTAAGAACCTATGCTGGCAGCCATCCTGGGTATGCCAATGTGTTGCTGCTAGACTCCTCCACAACCTATTGAGAATTCAAGCAATATGATACCTATTATTCATGTGAAGTCATGCAAAACATATTTCCACATAAGCCACGTAGAAAAAATGCAAGAAAAATAAAGTGAAAAAACATGCTTTATTCTTCACTCCAATTTCATCAGTTCTTTCTCCAAAGGTGGATAGCGTTTTTCAACATAAGTCATTTGGCATTGTCTTGAATCATTGTCTTGAGAGAGTGACTAAATCTTTCACAGTTATCATTACAGTATTGTTATTACTATGTACAATGTTCTACTGGTTCTACTCACTTAATTTTGCACCAGTTCATAAAAGTCTTCCCAGGTTTTCTGAAACCATCCCCTTTGTTACTTTTTATAGAACAAAAGTATTCCATCACAATCATATAGCACAGTTTGTTCAGCCATTCCTCAAATGATGGGCATCTCCTCAATTTTCAATTCTTTGCCACCACAAAGGAAGCTGCTATAAATATATCTTGCACATGTGGGTCCTTTAACTTTTTCTTTGATCTATTTGAGATACAGACCTAGTAGTGGTATTGCTAGGTCAGAGGATAAGAAAAGTTTTATTAACCCTTTCAGCATAATTCTAAAATGTTACCTAGAATGGTAGGACTAGTTCACAACTCCATCAACAATGCATTAGTGTACCTATTTTTTCCACATCTCTTCCAAATGTTGTCGTTTTCCTTTGTCATGTTAGCCAATCTGAAAGGTGTGAAGTGGTATCTCAGAGTCGTTTTAATTTGCTTTTCTCTAACCAATTGTGTTTTAAGGCATTTTTATATGACTATTGAAAGCTTTGATTTCTTCTTCTGAAAACTACCTGTCATATCCATTTGTCAAGTGGGGAATGGCTCTTATTTTTTATAATTTTTTAAAATAAATTATAGGCTTTATCAGAGAAACTTGATGTAAATTTTTTCTCCAGTTTCTAGTTTTCTAATTTGCATTTGGTTTTGTTTGTGCAAAACCTTTTAAATTTCATGTAATCAATCCATTTACCTCCCATGATCCTCTCTATCTCTTGTTTGATAGTAAATTCTTCCTTTATCCATGTAAGGTTTTCCATCTTCCCCTAACTTATAATATCGCCCTTTGGCCCTCAATCATATATTCATTTTGATCTTATCTTGGTATATAATATGAAATGTTGGTCTATGCCCAGCTTCTGTCAACTGTCTTCCAGTTTTCCCAGCAGTATTTGTCATTGACTTCTTACCCTAATAGCTTGGATCTTTAGGTTTCTCAAACACTAGGTTACTGTGGTCATTTATTACTGTATAACGTATGCCTAATCCATTCCATTGATCAGCCACTGTCTTTGTTATCTATTACCAGGTTATTTTAATGATTACCACTTTGTACTATAGTTTAAGATCTGGGACTGTTAGACTGCTTTCCTTCCCTTTTTTTTATTGATTTCTTATTCTTGTCCTTTTGTTCTTCCAGATGAATTTCATTATTATTTTTTCTAGCTCTATAAAATAATTCTTTGGTAGTTTGATTGGTATGGCACTGAATAAGTAAATTAATTTAGGAAATATTGTCATTTTATTATAATGGTTCAGCCTATCCATTAATAATTAATATTTCTCCAGTTGTTTAGATCTGTCTTTGTTTGTATATGTCTTTATTTGTATCCTAGCAAACTTTCCACCTTTAAACATTGGGGATGTCTGCCCCTTTCTTCATGACTATTTCCTTGGGATTTATTAGGGGCTGGCAAGGCATTCCAACAGTCTCCTCATTTGTTTGCACTAGGCACTTGGTCAGGATTAGTGAAATCACTAGAGTCTTCCAGTACTAGTCATAAACTCCTATCCCAAATGAAGCTATAATCTCAGCAGCAACAATAGTATGCATACTTGGGAACTGGAAGAAACTCAGAATCCTTTGCTTAGGCTAAGAAGACCTATGTACTCATCCAAAGAGAAGTGAGAAACACACTGAACTGAGTCAAAACCTCAATTCTAGTTCCAGTTCTGCCACTAACCATTTACTAAGGTAACTTGAGCTACCTCTCTGGATCTCAGTTTCCAGGTCTGTAGAATGAGAGGTCCTTATCTAAATGATCTTCCAGCTGTATCATTCTTTGATTCTTGAATGAAGTCTTAATTTCCAGCTGTAAAATTTTATGATTCTGACAAAAGAGGGCTTAGCCAGAAGTATCCCTGCTCTGTATCAGCCTATAAAAATGAGTAAAAGATCTCTTTAAGCCCTCTTTTTTTCCATCTTTTCTCTGTCCTAAAAACAGATCAAGGAAAAGATTAACAGAGTTGGGTTTGAGGCAAGTCCCTTTCTCCTCCCTCAAAAAACGTTAAATGGTTAGTTGGGGTAGGAAAAATATGGGAATTATATGTTCTTGCTAATGACTTTTTTGACAACCTAATCCAAGAGGAGAGTTCCTGGGAGTGAAGTTTCCCACCTAAAGAAATGACAGTCACCAGGGCCATGGGAAAGCATCAAAAGTTCCTGTAGAAGAAGTCCATGGAAGAAACATGAATATGCTTACCTATGTGGCCCAAGAGAGAAGTTCAACTACATGCAAATTTCTATATTGTCTGAATGACAATGTATGTAGGGCTAATAACAGCAAAGGGGAGATTGTTAGAACTGAACACATTATTATTTGAAATAACTTTAGGAAGGAAAATTAATAAATGAATGAATGAATGAATAGCTTTCCACCAAAACAAAGAAAACTTCATCTTACTGGACTGTCTTGGGTACTTCATTTGTGGGAATAAAATAATCTCACTTGGAATTTTAAATACTTTCTCCCTCCTCGGCTGAAAATAGATGACCTAATGACCTAATTGTCATGCAAGACAAAAAAGTGGCCAACTTCTTTCCTGGGACAAAAACGTAAAAAGCAAAAATTGGGCTATCTATTATAGGTATAGGCATCAGATATAAAATCTAAGCATGGGATCTTCTCTCACCCTTTAGAATCACCAGCTTACTTCTAAGGTGAACTTAATAAAAGCCACCTTTAAATTGAGTCCATTCGTGATTCTCCTAGTTACTAGTAGTGACTCCCTTGCCTAAAAGTACCTTGCTTTTACTTTGCATTGGGGTGTGGGGAAGGTGTAGGTGTAGGTGTGTAATACGTTCCTTTTTAATCCCTCCTCAGAGTGACAGGGACTATTTGGGGGTTATTTATGTCTTTGTCTTTCCAGCATTTAAAAGTGTTTAGCCCATATAATAGGTTCTCAATGAATACTTGTCAATTGAGTGAGTGAGTGAGTAAGTGAGTGGTAGAAGGGATTTTTAGTAGAGCACATGAATTCATTTTAAAATCAGTCAAATGGTTTCAGGAAATCTCATTTTATTTATCTCTGTATTCAGTTTGAAAGTAGTCACACTTCTTGTCGTTTCAGACTGAAACTCTTAATAAAAGCACTGATTCCAGTTTCAGTGATAATGGAATGTCCTCCCCACCTGACCCCAAAAAAAACTAAATATGTGCCTTTGAGAAAACCATCTTATGGAACCCAAAAGAAGGGCAAGAAATGTCCCTTCTAGAAAAGCCACAAGCTATTTTTCCCAAGTTTCAATCTGAAAATATTTTAGATTTCTGACAAAAGGAGATGATAAAAAGCCCTTCTAAGGACACTAGGGAGAAAATCAAGGAAGGGTGGGTTGGGAGAGGGGGTGTGTAACGCAATATCTTCATCTTTTCCCTTCTGAGGTCTACATAGTATTTTGATTCAGACCACTGAGTGCTCCAAAGTATCTTCTAACACCATGAGTCCCTCCAGATACTAAAGGACATTTGGTTATCTGCCCCTTAACCCTGATCAATTCAAACTTTTTATGTACTTTAAGAAAAATTACATGCATGTTTCCAATTTATTTTCACATAAAATACTGGGGATTTTTTTAATAAGGATCAGTAGATGTGAAAATAGCTTTATAGGCTTTTGTGTTATCCATAAAATATTTTGTCTTTGACCCAGACAATTCTACTTTGATGACAGAAATAAAACTTGGATACCACACCCTCTTAAAAAGGTATTCAAGTCTGGATGGACTCTTACAGCCTAGAAATGCAAAGATGGTCTCAGACTAAACCAAATGGGTTTCTTCCATTCATAAAATTAATGAATATTGGATTTATAAGTGGCCCCAGACCTAATCCAATCTCCCACCTAACAAAGGAAATCTCCCTGCACCATACCTGACAAGACTATGTCTAAACCCTTCCAGTATCAGAAAGCTTACCCTCTCATAAGGCAGTCCATTCTATTTATGGACAGGTTTAATGCTATGAAGTAGATCTGAATTTTCATCAGAAATCTCTCTCCCTATATATTCCCTTCACTTATCTTAATTCAATTCAATTGTAGCAACCCACGCGGACTACCTCCTGCAAGTAGGTACTCACAAGTACAAAGGCTTGCAGGTTGAGTCCACAAGATTCTGGGACACTTCTGTGGATCCACATTCCTAAAACTATAGCTCTCAAACTCCACTTGTAGCTTACCTTTTTAATATCAGTCAGCAGACACAAGGAGTTCAAAGCAAAACAATTGCTAAGGTAGTATACTTAAAAATAGTAACCATAAAACATTCGTTCCAAAAGTCCTGAGATGCATTCTCCCTTAAATGCACACAGAATCAATGCAAAGAGCAGGTACAATCATACATTCTTACTGTACAATCTGTACAATCTCACCAGTAATGAGGAAAACATGTAAGGAGCACTTGTAAATGTTGCCAATGTAACTCATACCTCCATTACTCTTGGGCCCCAATGTTTTTTGTCTTCTCATGGAGTCCTCGTACCCCATGATATGCCCTGATAGGCACCGCATCTCTACTGGATGGGTTGCTTAAGTGGATTCCTTAGATTTACTTCTGGCCTGCAGCTTAACTCCAAACTAGCAGGGATAGTTCTATCTTGAGTCCATGCTCAAATCCTTTCTTTTCTGCCAGAAAAGCAATTTTCTGTCTTGAATGCTGCCTTTCTATAACTAAGACTGAAAAGAGAGATATAAGAAGGTTGGAGAGGCAGGCCTGTTCATGCCCAGTTGACTTAAAAATTCAAAGGTATTCCCAGAATTGCAAGTATAACAAACTAAAATTTTCCTTGTCTACCCCCAATGCACTGTTGCTCACAGAGTACCAAGCCCCTGATTCCTATCACTGCTCCCCAACTTAAACAGCTTGGTTCTTCAAACAGTCATTCATGTCCTGATACAGTACAGTGGTAGGGAAGCTTGATCAAATACAAGCATACTTTAATCTATATTTTCTTCTTCCCCTTCCCCTACCCCACAAGAGCAGAATGACTCTGTTCAGGGGTCTGTTCTAAGGGCTGAGCATCAAAGGATTAGCAGAACCAACCACACTATTACCTTCCTGTCCCCTCCTAAGGATGAGGTTTCTATTATGACACTCCGTTCACACAGCATACAAAAGACGTTTATGGAATTTGGATTTTATATTTGAAGTTCCTCTCATTTTCTTAACATTGTTAAATTTGTCTAGAGCTAGAAAGGACCTCAGACTGGATCTAGTATTATACCCTTATTTTAAGAGGAAACATAGACTCATAGATGTTATGTGACTTGCTCAAGGTCATGTGGCTCAAAGCAGAGCTGAAATTTAAGTTTCCTGACTCTTGAACTAACAAATTTTGCTCAACCACATTCTGATGCCATAAGCACCATAGTGACTACAGCAAGACTTTTGACTCCTTGTCACATCTGGATAACATCAATTTTTGAGGAACAATATCTTTGTTTCCATTTAAGAGTCGCTGGCTCCTTCTGATTCCTCTTGAGCTAAAACAATGACCTTAATTGGTCTTTTGCTGAGACATTATTACAAATTCAAAGCCTTTAGTTTAAACAGGAAGAAGTTGGTAATTCTCTGAGTGAGAAATTTTCTTGGTCTTCAAAAATATGATATATATATATATATATATATATATATATATATATAAAGAAAATTATTTTTATCACAATGTTTTTCATTAAAGGCAGTGTGGTCATCAAAAAAGGATTTGATGTGTTTTGATTTTCCATCTCTGCATCCTTTTCTCCAAAGCCTCAGGACTGGGTGCACTCTGCCCTTTTGTTGAATAGTAGGCACTCAGTAAATACTCCTGACAAACTGACTGGGTAAATCTGTGTGCTTACATTCTATAAAATGTTGGCACCATTTCTCCTATGCCAGAGTACCCATCTTTCTTATGCCCATGTCACAAGGCTTTAATATTTGGACCATTCCAGAAGAGTCAACATTTCTGCTGTCTATATCCCTGGAGTCCAATCCAGATCTAAAGTCAACAAGGGGTCTGGGGAAAGTCTATCTACCCAACTAGAAGCATCCCAGAAGATTGACATCAGGAGGACCCCAGTAAAATCAAGATCCTCTAGAAGCCTTGGGGGACAGGAGGAGGGGAAGGTGGTAAATTCCAGAGAACCAAAGACAGCCTGTCTGAGCACTTCCACAGAATGTCATCTCTAGATGCCAGAGGTCTCATTGCTAAGCCCAGGAGCTAAACCCTATTTCCCAGGCATCACTCTAGAACAAAGTGAGGTTCCCAAGTTATCTGAGGCATACAATGTCTCCCCACGGATACCTGTGACTCAAGTTCTATAAATTCATTAGAGAAATATGTAAGTATTTATAGCCATGCCAGTCCTACAGGCCTGGGGCACCACTCTCTCAACTGTGTAGACTTTGTGGTTTCTGGATCAGTTAATGAGGGTGGAAACAGCAGGAGCTCTCCAGTGAAAGGTGACTCATGAGAAATGGAAGGGTGAGGCCTGTTCATACACAGGATAAAAAGGTCAAAGCACTCAGAAAACATAGCAAGCCTAACAAATTGTCATTTTCCTGGTCTATCTAAACACAGTAATGCACAAAGTACCAAATCTTTGATCTCTGGCCCCAAGAATCTTTTCCTTCCCTCTTGCTATCCTGGATTTAGTTGTCCTCTTGGTTTAGAGTCAGATTTCTCTTTGGTCAAAAATACTGACTACCTCTGAATGATTCATTGCTAGGATTGGTCACCCAAAGGCCACCAACCTTTGTAGCTACTTCAGACATCATTAATATCTGACCTTTTCAGTTTGGAGAATTGTGTCCTTGATGTGTGCCATATGCTTACTCCCTTGTCAGTTGTGTACCCTACCCTCACCCCATCACCCATGTGGAATCTACTTGACTATGCCCCAACATCCAGAGATCCTACAGGGATCCGCATCTAGCCTTCACCAAGTGTGGGCTAGAGGAGACAGCATAGCATGCTGTCTATTATCAAGGCCCAGTGGTTTATTTATACATGGATTTGTTATTTATTTTAATTTCGTAGAGCAAATGGGGCAGCATGATTTAATGGACGGAGTACAAGATTTATAGTCAGAAAACTTGGGTTCAGACTCTGGTTCTGACTATGACTAGTTGTGGGCAAGTCATATCAGTTCCTTGAGTCTTAGCTTCCTCATCTGTTTGATGGAACTTATTACACTGGATTATTGTAAAGAGAGCCCTTTGTGAATAACAATTATATTTATGGTTCACAACAGTGGAGAGAGCACTAATGTACTGTGCCACTCTATCCTTATAATTCTGGCTAGCCAGAGGATGGTTACCCAGGCTGGGACTTAGCTATGCCTTCTGGGCCCTCCCCACCTCTGCCTCTTGGCACCCCGGCTCCCTTCAAGATTTGGCTCAAGTACCACTTCCTTCAAGAGTCCTCTCCTGATTCCTCCAGCTTCTAGAGACCCTCTCCCAAATCACTGTGTGTTCGCTTGTGTATATACTACATTTCTTTATATACGAATGTGTGGTGTCGTCCTAATAACATGAAAATTCCTTCAATTCGGGTCTCGCTTTTGTAGCATATTACACTGCAAAGTAACAATAGAATCCATTTGGTATCCTTAGAACCTAGCACAGCATGTAGTAGGGGTTTTATTTCTCTTTGTTGACTGATCACTGATTTCCCAACCTCCACTACACCACTATAATTTCTATCAAAATGAGTCAATAAGCATTTATTCAGTGTTTGCTCTGTGCCAAGAACAATGAGAAACTATATGGACCCAAACCATCCCCCATCATGAATGCCCCAGTGATATTGAGAGAGGGAGCTTTGTAGAACATAATCTATAACAGTATTAAAAATATATCTGGCCCTGCTGGTGACACAATGGTTATCCTGAACAAGTCATTTTACCTGTTTGCACCCCCATTTCCCCATTTTGCGAAACTGGGGTGGATGCTTACCTTCTTCATCATAATGATTCCTTCATGATTTAAAGGACTCATCTGCAAGAATTTCAAATTCTATCAAGAAAGGTGCTAAGAGACAACATTAGGCTTGAATAGAAGCAATAAAATAAAGTAAGAAAAACCATTAGGACCAATTTAGGAGAATAGATACTGTCCTAGGTGCTAATAAGGCCTCTGCAAGAAAATGCAAGGACTTAAGGAAATTAGCATGTGAGCTGGAAGGTATTTAAAGAAAAAAAACCTTCAACTGAAACATCCGAATACTTAGGCGGTTTTGCTTTTGATTATTTTTTTTTATTTTACTTGGGATGTATAGCCATTACCCTTTAAGCATCACCATCTTCCTCCATAAATGTTTATTACCCAAGTGCAAATCACTGGACTGGACATTAGAGATACTAGGAGGAATAAAACATTCAAAATCCTTTGACCTTAAAGGAATTTCAGGCTATTTGAGAAAACAGGAAAGATACATACAAAATAACTTCCAATAAGGATAGGACGTTCTGAATGTTAAATATGTGATACAGACAGTAAGGACCGACAATTTCCAAAGTGGGTGATGGAAGTATCCAGGGGGGGTGGTAGTAGCCTCAGGTACAATTGAGGAAGAGGGGGAGGGACGCAGTATTCAATAAAGACAAAGAATGGTGGAAGCGTAAGGAAAGAGGAGAAGAGAATTTAAAAAAAAAATGTTCATACATGTTTCATCTGCTGTGTAAAAGAATTAAAGTTATACTGATTACATTATTTTCCAAATAAACACACAAAATGCAAGTTATAACCGATCAGTGGCCAAGTTCGCTAACAGGAAATAACAAACAAGTATTGGCAGGGGCCGCTAGGTGGAGCAGTGAGTACAGCACCGACCCTGGAGTCAGGAGGACCTGAGTTCAAATCCAGCCTCAGACACTTAACACTTACTAGCTGTGTGACCTTGGGCAAGTCACTTAACCCCAACTGCCCTGCATTCCTCCCTGCAAAAAACCAAAAAACAAAAACAAGGAAGGATTAGCAGGCAAGCCTTATCAGGAAGGCCAACGTATATCAGCAGGAATATGTGCCTATAATGCCTTGTTTGCTATACAATACTATATGATTACATGATGCAATATTGAGCCATCAAAATTTCAATGCAGGAAAAAAATCCACAAATTTATAATAATTTTTTACATTTAAGATGCATCCGTTTTTTAATGTTATATTTTTAAATTATGCAAATTTTTTTAAAAAACATTAAAGAGTTAAAGAAAGATTTCCAGGGGGACACAGTAATTTTTTTTTAAGGGAACGTAGGCCAAATAAGTTTGGGAACCTCTGACCTAGAGGAATCCACAGGAGGTAGAGGTTACTGTGGTCAGGAATGCTAAAGGAAGAGGTGGGTGTCTGAGCAGAAGTAGAGGGAGTGACTATGTAAATACATTCCATTCTCACGACAGCAGGTTTATGTTATACAGTTGAGTAGCGGGAAATATGGTTGGATTGGTAAGAATTCATAAGATTTAAGGCTGGAAGGCTAGAGGTAATTTTGTCCAAGCACCTCCCTGAAGATGAGGAAACTAACGCTCATACAGGTTAAGTGACTTGCCCAGCCAGTATCACACAGGTAACAAGAGAGCCGGGATTCAAGCCTAGGTCCTCTTACTGCAAATTCCAGGTTTGTCCCCTTATTGGTAGGTATAAATCAGATTATTATGACTTTTAATTAGCAGGCTAAGAGGCAGACGCGTGCACACGCAAGGGGGAGGGGGAGGTGACAAAGATGCTTGAAAGCTTTTGAATTTGCTAGATTAAAACTACAAACGATGAGCTAAATTTGAAAGGTAATGAGAAGTTCAATTTTATGTATACTAAATGTTAATCAAAGTGGGACACCAACAATCAACCCAACATGCCTATGGGAACAGTTTGGCATCTTTCTGTTATGGGACAAACACTAGTATTTTAATTGTCATGGGTGCCTCTGGCCCAGTTTCAAACAATATGTCCATTAGCACACTGTGGCATGATCCAGTTGTAATGATGCCAGTTCAGATGTGGTCTTGTCATAGGTAGAAGACAGACTAAATAGTTATTTAGTATCATTTCCAGGCTTATGGTTCCATTGATGTGTGTGTGTGTGTGTGTGTGTGTGTGTCTACTACAAGTCCAAAATCAAAAGGAAAAGGAAGTTGAGCCACCAAAATTCCATTTGAGATCCAGCAATAGGAGAAATGCATTCAATTTCTGATTTTCCATCTTATTCCTCATGCCACAAGAAAGATATCAGCTGATATCTCCTGATGAAAGGGAGAAGGGAAAGAACGAAAAGAAAATGTAGCAGAGAACTTATGCCAAAGTACACTCAGAGAAAAAACTACTTCCTCTCACCCTGGATTTAAGTCACTACTCTTTTTATAGACAATGTTTTCCACAGTTAATATTTCATCAACAAATATTGACTAAGCACCAACTATATACAGCCACTGTAATAAGTAAGCACACAAGATCAAGAGGAAAGGGAAAATTATAGAACCTGGTAACATTAGGATTTCTCTCTTTTTGAAAATAACTATATGAAGGAAGATGCTGGGTGGCCAGTGGCACAGTGGATAGAGTACCAGTCCCGGAGTCAGGAGGATCTGAGTTCAAATCTGGCATCAGACACTTGACATTTACTAACTATGTGACCTTGGGTAAGTCACTTCACCCCAAATGCCTTGGGAAAAAAAAGGAAGAAAGAAAAATGCTGTCTGTATTCAGAGAAAGAACTGATAAATAAAAGTATGTATAGAATAATTTTACATGTGTATGTGTGCGTTTGTGTGTGTGTATATACCTACTTGTGTCTAATAGTGATAATCCCTAGGGCTGGGGAAGGAGGGAGAGGAAAAAAAAAAAGAAATTTGTATAATAACTTTGTTGTATATTTAAAAGGAATAGCAATTGTACATAGTAGATATGCAGTTTCATGTGCAATCATCTTTTTTATTATAGTATGTTATGGAAATGCTTGTTTTATTCCATAAATTAATTTAAAAAGAAATGAGGGGTGTAATGTGCAAGGAAGATATTGAACTAGGAGTTCTATCTAGTCTTGACTCTGCCACTACCAACCACTCATCTATAGACCTTAGTTTCTTTTTTTAAAAAAATATTTATTTTATTTTTAATGTGGGTGTTTATAATAGTCAAAATGACTTAGTCACTCAAAGCTGTTTTTACATTATTGCTGTTACTGTGTACAATGTTTTCTTGGTTTTGTTCACTTCACTTTTCATTATCTCACGCAAATCTTTCCATGTTTTTCTAATCAGCTCATCATTTCTAATGATATAGTAGTATTCCTTCACAGTCTGTACCACGACTTGCTCAGACATTCTCCAATTGACAGGAACCACATAATTTCTAGTTGTTTGTCACCACAAAGAAAACTAACATAAATACTTTAGAACATTTAAGTTATTTTCCTTTTCCTCTAATCATCTTTGGAAATAGACCTAGGTAGTGTTGCTAGGTCAAAGGGTATAGGCAGTTTAATAACTCTTTAATAATTCTAGATTATTTTTCAAAATGGTTGGATTAGTTCACAATTCCACCAGCAGTGAATTAGTAACCCAATTTTTCCACTTCCTCTCCAACATCTGTCTCTTTCCCCTTCAATCATTTTAGCCAGTCTGATAGGCATAAAATGGTATCTGATTGTTTTCATTTACACTTCTCTAATCAATAATGACTCAGAGCACTTTTTCATATGACTATAAATTTTTTTTACTTATTTATCTAAAAACTGCCTGTTCTAATCCTTTGACCATTTATCAATTGGGGAATAACTTGTATTCTTATAGATTTGACAAAGTTCTTTATATTTTTGAAATATGAGACCTTTATCTGAGAAAATGTTTATAAAATTTTTTTCCCAATTTTCTTTCCTTCTGATCTTGGTGTAGCACCAACACAATATTCACAGTAGCAATGGTGATTATAAATATGCTGGCATAGTACACAATAACAAAATATAACAGACTCTCCATATAGATGACAGAAGCAAAACATTTATTCAAACACCAGAAACCCAAATCTATAATAGTACCAAAGAAGCTAATACACCATAACAGCACAGAAAGCCATACCATCTGTTAGCCTTCCCACAAATCAACACTCATAAGCCTAACTGGGTGTGTCCTCTCCTCCCTCCATCTCTAACTGCTCTGACTCCCAACTTCCTTTGGGCTCTGCTCCACCCTTCAGCAAACTCCTCCCACCACAGGCTCCATGTGATTACATTTGGCATATTAGGGGGCAAGGAAGATCTTCAAATTCCAATTACCATTACACTTGGCTACATTTGTTTTATTTGTACAAAAACTTTTTAATTTAATTTAATCAAAATTATCTATTGTATACCTCACTCTGTTCTTGTCTATTCATAAATTGTTCACTTATCCATAAGTCTAAGTAACATGTTCCATATTGTTCTAGCTTTCTTAATTTCATTTTCTGTAAAATGAGAGGATCATTTCTAGTCCTATCATTGTGTAGTTGAGTTTGTTTTATTCCTATGGGATCATAGGTTCTCAAACTGACATATCCATTGGCCTTTTTCTCAGTCCTTATCCATTTTGACCTCTCCATAGCATTAATGCTGTTGATTGTGTCCTCTACCCACACAATCTCTCCTCTTTGGATTTTCATGGCATTGTTCTCTCCTGGTTCTCCTCCTACCAGACTGGCCACTCCTTCTCAGCCTCCTTTGCTAGATAACAATTCACATCAAATCTCCTTTACATGGATATACCCCAAAACTCTTTCCTGGACTCTCTTTCTTTTCTTTCTTCTTTCTCTTAGCAGTATCAGAACCAAGAGCTCAATTAGCATCTTTACACAGATGAATGACTCCAAGATCTATATACCTAGCTCTAGTCTCCCTTCTGAGCTTTAATCTCCTATGACCAATTGCCCAGTGGTTGCCCCATAAGTATCTCAAACTCAGTACACATATGTCCAAAACAGAAACCATTGTATTTCTTACAAAGCCCTCTTCTCTTCAGAATTTTTCTATATCTGCTGAGAATAGCATCAAAAATTACTTTACATTCATTTCATATTTCATATTTATTTCAGGGCATGGTGAATAAAGAGCTGGCTTCAGAGCCAAGAAGACCTGGGTTCATGTCCCACTTCTGACACATACAGGCTGGAACTCTTGGTGAGTCACTTAACCTTTCCCAGGAAGCTCTCTGAAAGAAGTTGCCAGCCTCCATTGATTAAATGGCCTCATCCAGGACTACCTTATAAAAATAAAATCATAGATCATAGGTCCAATCCTTATCTTAGCCAAGCCTATCCTGTATTTTATATATACTTAGAAATCTACATGGTGTCTCCCCTGAAAGAGTGTTAAGTTCCTGTATTTCTGTCATTGTATTGTCAGTTCCTAGTACAGTGCCTGGTACACAATAGATACTTAAAAAAGACTCATCTTCTTGAATTCAAAGCCAATCTCAGATACTTACTAGCTGTGTGACCCTGGGCAAGTCACTTAACCCAGTGACTTGTAACCCAGTGAAACTCAGTTTCATCATCTGTAAAATGAGCTGGAAAACAAAATGACAAACTACTCCAATATCTTTGGAAGATAGCCAAGAAAAGCCCAAATGGGGTCATGAAAAGTCAGACATGACTGAAAACATGGCACTTCCATTCCTCCACTACTTGGGAAATTAATTTATCTGCTTTGTATGTACTATGTATTGACTTTTTCTAGGTACGTGTAGTTCCTGGATCCTAATAGACACAATCAATTCATGAATTAACCAAGTATCACGAGAGAAGGGGGGAAAGATACCCAAAAAAAGAGACTCAATACCAAATGTTGGAAAGAGAAAAGCCAGCTACATAGATTGGAATTCAATTCAATACATTTTCTTAGAAGCAAGTAGATAGCACATCTTCTTCCTGTTCTTATTCCCTAGGCTAGCAGTTCTCAAAGTGTGGTCTAGGGATATCTGGGGGTCACCAAGACCCTCTCAGATGATCCACACAATCAAAACTATTTTCACAACAGTACTAAGATGTTTTCATTTCTAATACAGTAATGTTGATAGGTCTAACCCAGATATACAAAAGGTTTGGGGGGAAATCCTCAATCATTTTTAAGAGAGTAAAGGGGTCCTGTGACCAAAAAGTTTGAGAACTGCTGCCCTAAGCCCACACTTCTCTTTTGCTTCAGGGTACATGAGTCCTCAAATGGTTTGGGTGATAGGAAAATCCTGGATTTTTTTTTTATGGTTTTGTTAATATTTTGACTGTAAATTGAAAAAACTAACATGGTAAAAAAAAAACTTTGTTAATTTGAATTGACTTGTGTGTTACTGTTTTTTGTTTTGAGAATGAGATGGCATTATCTAAGATTTGTATATTGTTTTGTTATTTTGAGCACACACAATAGTTCAATTTGACTCCTAACATAATATTACCAAATAGTCACACCCAAGCTTGGCATAAGCAGAGCAGATAGTGAGGGCACTAAGAGAAGAGATCTGAGCAGTTCTAAGAAAAATAGACCCAACCAAAAACACTTCCCCTACTGGACCATCATAATTCTACCACCAGAGATATATCTCTTTGGGTTAACAGATATCCTCTTTTCAAATGGCCCCTGGAGAGGTAACACATTAAGCCAGGCTATTAGTGCAAATCCATTTAGTGGAATTGCTTTCCTAACAGTTAGCTGAGACAGGAAACTGAGGAATGGAGTATACTTCTAGAAGTGCAAAGGGATTGGCCATTTAGGATCATGAGGCAATCCAGGGGGAGACAAAGCTTAAGTGGGACATGCTCAGCAGGATGTAGTTTTAAAGCATACCAGAGAGGTGAAACAGAAAGAGAGAGGACAGTGCGTATGAAAGAGGTTGGAGGGCAGCAAAGAAAAGAGCTGACCCTTCAAAAAGAGGTCCAGCCAGGTCTACATTAATGGTTAAAAATGGCTCATTTGTCATCAGCAGAATACAGCAATGAATGAGCTAAAGTGGAACAATATATCATAAAAGTTTATTCCCTTAAGTAGGTTAAATATGGTCCATTTTTTCCTTCAATTTGAATAACTATCTCATTCTTCAAAGTTAGTCTAAAGGCAAACTTTAGCTCATCATACTGTCACCAACTCCAAATTAGTGGTATCCCAACATGACTGATGTGGAAATATGTTTTACATCATTGCATATGTATAACCTCTATCAGATTGCTTACCGTCTTGGGGAGGGGGGAAAGAAGGGAGGGAGGAAGAAAAATTTGGAACTCAAAACGTTGTAAAAATGAATGTTGAAAATTATCGTTACATATAATTGGAAAGAAATGAAATATCACTAAAGTAAAAACAACAACAACAAATCAGTGATGTCCGATATATGGTTAATAAAACAATCAGCTTTCAATTAGCCATCTTATATAATATCTTTTTTGTTTTTAATTTATGGAATAAAACAAGCATTTCCATAACAGTATAATAAAAAGATGTTTGCACATGAGCCTGCAAATTATGTGCAACTTGCTATTCCTTTTAAATATATAATAAAGTTATCGTGTAAATTTTTTTCTTTTTTTCTTCCCTCTCCCCACCCTGCCCTAGCTAATAGCTAATACTAAAACATAAAATTACCTCTTTACCATGACTAGTCAGTCAATAAGCATTTATTAAGCACCTACTTATGCTGAGCATTGTGCTAAGGACCAGGGATACAAAGAAAGACAAAAGGCAGGAGCTCACAATCTAATGGGGAGACAAGATGCAAACAACCACATATGAACAAGATAAATACAGGATTGATTGAAGAAATCCAAAAGAAGGAAGACACCAGCATCAAGGGCCATCAAGAAAAGCTCCTTATAGAATATGAGACTTTAGCTACAACTTGAAGGAAGCCGGGAAAAGCAGGAGACAGAAAGGGGGGGAGTCTTCCAAGCATGGGGAACAGTTAGTTCAAATTCCTACTCTAGAGGGGGGTGTCCTGTTAAAGGACTAAAAAGAAGTCCAGTGCTGCTGGATCCCAGTGTACTTCAAGGGAGGAAGGGGGAAAGGCTAAATGAAGCATACTGGAAAGGCAGGAGTAAGCCAGGTTTTAAAGCGCTGAATGACAGAAGATTTTACATCTGATCCTGGAGGTAAAAGGAAGCCACTTGAAGGTGATATGGTCAGACCTGTGTGTCTAGACCACTGCAGTAGTCCAGATATGAGATAAGGAAGACATGTACCAGGGTGGTGGCAGTGCCCAAGGAGAGAAGTGTGAATATTTGAGAGATGTTACAAAGGGAAAATCAATAAGCCTTCTCAACAGATTGGATACCGGTGGTGAGAGAGAATGGGGTTGGGAGCTTGAAAGACTGGGGGGATGATGGTGTCCTCAACAGTAACAAGAAAGTTTAGAAGGGAAAGGAGTACGGGGAGAAAGATGAGTTGAGTTTAAGATATCTACAGTTTACCCAGTCTGATACATCTAATAGACAGTAGAAGATATGAATTGGGTTAGAAGTGAGGTTAGCACAGGATATGTAAATCAGAGAACCACCAAGAAAAATAAATTTTTTCAGACTGCAATTCCACTGCAAGAGGAGAAAGATTATAATGATTATAATGTAGTCCAAAGTTAAACATCCTCTGTTATTTTTTTAAATTGCTTATGCCTGGGATAATGCCCTAAACATAGTAGGTGCTTTAATGAATATTTGTCTTGCTAAATAATGCTATGAATCTGCCACAGGGTTCTTGCCATTAGCTCAAAAGATGAAGATTTGACTGTAAATTATCACTGTAGTCAAATGTAGTTTACATTCTTTCATTCCAGGGGCAGAGCCAAGATGGCGGCATAGGAGCAGCAAGGTTCCACAGCTCCCACATAGCCACCTCAAATACTCATCAAATATGACTCTAAACAAATTTTAGGGCTCTAAAACTCACAAAAATACACCTCCCACTGAAGGCAGCTTAGCAGGAAGGGATCATCTCAGCGCTGGGAGTCAAAACCAGCCCAGCGTGAAACCATGGCATGGCCGGGGCCAGCCAGGACAAGCCACAGCTGGAGCCTTCAGGAGAGTGGATCAGCAGCAGCTATGGCAGTTTCCAGAATTATCAAGCCATAAGAAACAAGGACTAAGTGAAAGGTCAGTGGACCTTTCTTGGTTGGGGGGAGAAACTTGGGGGAGAAAATATGTCCGCCCGAGCTGCCTCCAGGGCAAGGAAGCAGCTGAAATGGTGGCCCTGCAGCAGCCTCCACTTGGATGCTTCAGAGCTCCTGGCCTGCAGACTGCAGGGGAGCCAAGCAATCATTCAGAGGCTAAGTGCTCTTGCAATGAGCAGCCTGGATCTGGATTGTGGTCTTGGGTGGTAGTCCTGGGGTGCATTTTCAGTGAGCCAAAACTGATAGGGGCTGCAAAAAAACAGCATCCCCCTAATAGCTCCAGCAGCTGTGAAAACCCCAGCAATTTGGGACAGAGCTTTCCCCTCTGGAAACAGAGTTCCACAGAGCTAAAAAATGAAGTAATTGACTGACCAACATAAGCAAGCAAAGGAAGCAAAGTAAGAACAGCAACTGAACTCTAGATTCCTTCTTTGGGGACAAAAAGGATCAAAGCAGGGAACAGGAGGAAGACAACACAGTCAGAACTCCCACACCAAAAGTTTCTAAGAAACAGGAAGACTGTCTAAAAGCCATAGATCAGCTTAAGAAGGATTTTGAGAACCGAATAAGAGAAGTGGAGAAAAA
>CM053580.1:300538361-300596983 GCA_028627135.1 Pseudochirops cupreus
GACATATAATCAGTCTCTCACAATATGTCCACTGTGGAGAGGTTCTGCGTAATTACACATGTACAGCCTGTATGTAATTGCTTGTCCTTCCAGTGGGGATGGGTGATGAGGGAGGAAGGGAAAGAATCTAGAATTTAAAGTTCCATAATTGAATGTTAAAAAAAATATATATATATATAAAATTATTATTATTATTATTAACTACATCCAACTGGGAATTAAGATACACAGGCACTGTGGTAGGGAGATCCATCCTGCCCTACCAGAAAGTCAGAAGGGGGAGGGGGAGGACATAGGAGACAGCAGATTGGGGGAGGGGTTATACAGTGGGGTGGTTGTTTTGAGGTGTTGGGTAGGGGAAAGATGGGGAGAAAATTTGTAATTCAAAATCTCATGGAAATAAATGATGTAAAAAAAAGAGTAGTCCACAAGAAAAAGATTTGGGTGTATCAGTAAGTCATCTATGAAATATGACTAATAAAGTGACAGCCAGAATTTGAAAAAAAAAATTCATTCATTCCTAACCAGCCTATTTAAGAACTGGTAGAGGAAAATGAAACTTCTATTACAGAGGGATGTAATGATTCATAGTAAAAGTTATCACTTCTCAAAATAAGACACTTCCCCATAAATTACTGTAATGGCCCACCTACCTGTAATGTTTCAGGAGCTCACATTTCCCTAGCTTCAACAAGCAGTTTAACAAGTGCTGATATGTAAAGCTTTATAAAAACTGCTCTGGGAGGATGCTAGAGAAATGACTTCTTTGACATCATGGTAACTAATCATTAGCTATGTAATTTCCAAGGGGAAAACATGAAGTCTAGTACTAATTGAACTAATATTATACACAAAAGGGTCAGTAGCCTTGGAGCATCATGCCAGAAAGATAATGAGCTGTGTCAAGTTGTCTCTGGACATAGCATCAGGGAGTGGAATAAGTGGGATGTTTTCTTAAAGCTAGCACAAATTTGCATTTATTATTTAAAACCTAATTTCATGAAAAAGCATGACAATTTAATATCTTTATAATGAAAAAAAAACTCACTCTTCCTTTGGTACAAAGGAAACACAAGCCCTTTTAAAATGATCCTGCTCACTGCCTTTCTATTGGTCATGCAAACTCAACTGTGCAGGGCTGACTCAACAATCCATTAACTGTATAAGTTTAGTGACCCTGAACTTGATTTTTTCCCTTTTTTCCTTTTTACTCAGGCAACTAACAGCTGAGTATTCAGATTCTCTGGTTGCAAATTCCAGTCTCTCTCCACTCTATGACACGGCCTACTTCCCCTCAAAGTTCTTTCCAGATCTACAATTATACAGTTTCCTCATTCTAGTCTTCAAAAATCCCTTACCTAATCCACCCATTCCCAAATAACTATCATCCCATATCTCTTCTCCTTTTTGCAACTAAACTCCTCAAAAAGGCATAGTCTATAATTACTGTCTCCCTTTCCTCTCATTCTCTGTGTAACTCTACAGTCTAGCTTCTGACCTCATCATTCAATGGAAATTGTTCTCTTCAAAGTTACCAATTATCTCTTAATTGCCAGATCCAAAGGCCTTTTTTCAATCCTTGTCTCCAGTCTTCAACACTGCAGATCACCCTCCTCTCCTTGATATCCTCTTCCTTCCAGGTTTCCATGGCATTGCTTTTTCCTCCTTCTCCCACCTGTCTGATGACTCCTTCCCAATCTATTTTGCTGGATCTTCATCCAGGTCATCCCCTTTATCCCAGCATCCCTTTGATCTCTGTGCTGGGCCTCTTCTCCTTCTATATTATCTCACTTAATAGTTTCATCAGCTCCAATGATTTCAATTATCATTTCTATGCTAATATTTCTCAGGTCTATTTATTCAGTCCTAATATTTCTCCTAATCTCCAGACTCTCATCTCCAACTATGTATTAGACATGTCAAATTGAACGTCCCATAGACATCTTAAACTCAACATGTCCAAAATTGAACTTATTATATTTTGCAAAAAAACTTTCCCACTTCTGAATTTCCCTATTATTATTGAGGGCACCATCATCTTCCCAGTCACCCAAGCTCTCAAGATAGCTGTCATCTTCAGACCCTCAGTCTCTTTCACTACCCATATTCAATTGTTGCCAAGGCCTATTTATTTCATCTTCATAACACCTGTCATACACATCTCTCCTCTGACACTGATAACACTCTGGTATAGGCCCTAATCACCTCATGCCTGGGAAATTTCAGTAGTCTGTTGGTTGGTCTGCCTGCCTCAAGTCTCCTCCCTTTCCAGTCTATCCTCCATGCACCTGTTAAATTAATCTTCCTAAAGAACAGGTCTGATCATATCACACACACCCCCATTCAATAAATTCCAGGGGCTCCCTATCCAGTGGTTACAGGATCAAATATAAAATCCTTTGTTCAGCACTCAAAGTCCTTTACAACATGAACTTTCTACAGTTCCAGTTTTTTTTACACCTTACTCACCCGTATCCATGTATTTGTCAGGGCAATGACACTCACCTCCTTGTTATTTCTCAAACAAGTCTCCAGACTCTGGGCATTTTCACTGACTGTTGTCCATGCCTTGAATAGTTTCCCTCTCCATCTCTGCTTCCTGGCTTCCCTGGATTCCTTCAAGTACCAGTTAAAATGTCATCTTGATTTTCCTGATCCCTCTTAATTCTCTCTATTGGTTATTTTCAATTTATCCTGTATATATCTTGTTTGTACATAATTGTTTTCATGTTGTCTCCCCCATTACATTGTGAGCCCCGAGAGAAGGGGCTGTGTTTTGGTTTTGGTCATATCTACAGTGCTTAGCATAATGCCTGGCACATAGTAGGCTTCATGCTGACTAATTCACTGCCTGATTCTGGTATCCAATATTTCTCTAGCTCTCTACCATGCTTGGAATTAAAAAAATCTAAGAAGATCATTGTCTCCTCATATACATAGAGCTAGAAGTTAGCAGAAATGTGATAAGCCTGCAAACACTTAATAACCCATTATTGGTTTCTTTCATCAGGAGCAAAGGAAGTGGAGTACAGTATATCTGAGTCCCTGCTATGGTTGAATCTGCCAGTAATTGCAAGGCACATCCACAAGGGTAATTCAATCAATCACTCAATCAGCAATTCAATGACACAAATACTTTTTCATTTCTGGTTAAAGTGTTCTGTAGACCACAAATGCTAGCTCTAATGCCTATGGACATAAAATGTCTTCTAATGGGCTTCTTCAGAAACCAGCTGTTTATTGGTTCAATAGCAGTTTATTCCATGAGTGTCTCCATGGCACTCTGCCACAGCACTGATGCAAAATTAATTTGGGTTGTGTAATACTATAAACTCCAGGCAGCAGTATAGCATCCCTGAAAATGCCCTATCTTTTGCCCCATCTCTACTGCTGAGACTGTCACTTGGGTTATCTCAATCAAAGGGCTCAGAAGGAATGAGTAAGGGGGAAGGGAGCGAATCCTAACTTTTTCACTAGCTTTGTGACATTGGGCAAGTCATTCAACCTCTCTAGGCATCAGATTTTATTCCATTATCTTCTCATGTTTAAATCCCTTTCCTGGCTCTCCAATGCCTCCAGCACTATAAGTAACTCTATTGCTACCTATTCCTATGCCTTCATTTTCCTTCTCCCACCTTGATGATATTGCCAACTTCCTACAAGTATATACTCAGGGTTCTAATGCCTAACTACCTTCATTCCCTTCCTCAGCACTCTCAAGCTTCCTTTCTTTTCAGGGAGGTTCCCAAGACTTCTGGATGAAACTAAGATAGACTCAATGCTGTCAATTTTTTTTACCTTTCAAAAATTCTCCATGTACAGTTGTGGATGTGCCTTGCAATTACTGGCAGATTCAACCATAGCAGGGGACTCAGATATACTGTACTTCACTTCCTTTGCTCCTGATGAAAGAAACCAATAATGGGTTATTAAGTGATTGCAGGCTTATCATTGCCTTTACATATGTGACATTTTTTTCCCACATATTCAGATACCAAATAGCAATCATTTAAATTTATTCTATGTGGTTTGCCTTTTGGGCCATTACTGAGGCCTCAATTCTCTCTTTCTACATGTTTTTGGATCTCCCAGTTGGCTATGAACATAATGGAGAGAAATTAGCTTGGCCCTGCTGGGGGGAGGAGAGAAGGGGAGTAAGCCAAACAAGATTGAAGGTCTTCTTTCCTGAAATGTGACTTCAGGATGCTTTTTAGTAAGAAGAGGGAGGGGATTTAATGCATGGAAGTTAGGAGGCTTTTCCAGCATTCTGAATGCTCAAAAAGTGTTAAAAAATTAATAATGACTCACATTTATATAATGCTTTGCACTTTTACAAAGCACACTAAATACATTATCTCATTTGATTCTCAATAAGCCCTGTGAGGTAACAGCTCACACTAATATAATGTTTTTACAAAATACTTTGCATACAATGACTCACAACAACTATGTGAACTAGGTAGCGTATTATTATTTCCATATTACCACTGAGGAAACCAAGATTCAGGAAATTTAAGGGACTTGTCAAAAGACACACAACCAGTGGTAGAGCCAGAAATCCAAATACAATCTTGTGGCTCTAAGTCATAGGATCCTAGCAGATCTGGAACTGGAAGGGACTTTAGAAGTCATCAAAGTCATTTTACAGATGAGAAACCAGGCAGAAAAAGGTTAAGCTAGATAGTTCAGTAGCTAGAGCTCTGAGCCTGGAGTCAGGAAGTCCTGAGTTCAAATCTAGTTTCAGATACTTACTAATTATGTGATCCTGGGCAAGTCACTTCACCTCTGTTTGCTTCACTGTAAAATGGGGACGATAATGCCTCCCAGGATGGTTATGAGGATCAAATGGGATAATAGTTGTATTATAACATAACAAGGGACACATAGTAACTGGTACATAGTAAGTGATAGAGAAATGTTAGTTATTATTATCGTTATTATTTTAAGTGACTTGACCAGGGTCACATTGCTAATAAATATCTATAGCAAAAGTTGAACTCAGGTCTTCCTGACTCCAGAACAGTGTCTTATCCACTATAGCACACTGTTTCCAGATGCTAGGAGTGGAGCTGGGCTCAACTCTTAATTGGTTTTTTTGGTGTTTTTTTTTTCAGTGGCAATCAGAGTTAAGTGACTTGCCCAGGGTTGCATAGTTAGCAAGTGTGTCAAATTTGAACTCAGGTCCTCCTGACTCCAAGGGCTGGTGCTCTATCCACTACACCATCTAGCCACCCCTCCACCAACTCTTAAGCTTGATTTCCTATAGAAATTCACTATGAACCTTCATTATTCTTGCAACAAGCATTTATTAAGTGCTTTCTGTGTGCCAAGCCCTGGGAATACAAATATGAGAGAAAAAGAAAGATAATCCCTGCCTTCAAGAAACTTATTCTAATGGAAGGAGAGGGAGGAGACAACCAGGAGGAAGAGGCCAAAGGTATCCATCTGGGATGGGGTGTTCTTACTCGTTAACAATGTCAGACTTGTGAACGGACCACAGCCAAATCCATTTCCCTGCACCAATGGAAGATTGCTACTATAGAAGCAGTCTTGGCCTCTGCTATATTTTCTATATAACCACATTCAAAAGGGAACAAAGGAACCAGTTAACTAATATCCAAATTCAGGTTTAAATCCTTGGGGGAGCTCTTTCAACTTAACAGAAAACAGCTTAATTTTTTAAATTAAATTAAAAATAATCATGACAATATTATCATATGCTGATGACAGAATTCTTGAAGTCTTAAGGAGATATGAAAATGACCATAAACCACTTTGCAGAGAAAATTTGACAGTAGAATCTGATGATAAACTTCCTCCAAATCTGGTTCAACCCATGAATCTCCCAGTCTTCTTCTGGACCTCCACCCCACAGCCTCTACCTCTCTACTCTCCTCTGGTTGGTCCCTAACGCTTCATTTGAAGAAGTACCTACACCAGGGACATTAACTCACAACTCTGTTCAGTCCATGACTCCCCAATCCCTTCTAATCCTTGCACTTGTGTGGGCATTTGGCTCTTCATCCTTTTCTTTTTTTTTTTCTTTTTGGAGAGGGGAAGGCAGGGCAAGTGGGGTTAAGTGACTCGCCCAAGGTCACAGGGCGAGTAAGTGTTAAATGTCTCTGGTTGGATTTGAACTCAGGTCCTCTTGACTCCAGGGAAGGTGCTGCATTCACTTCGCCACCTAGCCACCCCTCCTCATCCTTTTTGTCCTCTTCCTGCATTAGAAGGCAATCTCCCTAAGGGCAAGAACTGTCTAATTTTGTTCCTGTATTTGCATTCCCACTGCTTATCACAGAGCCTGGCACAAAGTAAGTACTTAATAAGTTTTATCCATCTGATAAAGTTGAAGATGATGCCAATGCTAAAATAATAAATAAATAAGATGAAATAATAGCTCACTCCCCACTAAATTCTTACTCTGCTGCCTCATTACCCAGTAGAGGTGACCCTATGTTCTCAGAGGCTATTCCTGCAAAGTACAAGTTTTGACAAGAACTATTAAGCTGGAATTTTATTGTGCATGGATTCAGGCATAGACCGTGTGTTGGTTTTTCAAGAACCAGACTAGCTACATTCATAGAGGCTCCTAAACAGAAGTTAGGCCGCCAGATGATGAAATCTTGACCATAGGCAAAGATGTCTACTGAAGTGTAAAAGAGGAGGCCCTGCTGGGGGAGGAAGTACTCATACCAATGAAATCACCTCTCTTTCGATATTGAACAAGAAGTAATAGCTCAAAATTGTGTTGCCCTTTATGGCTGACAAATCTAAATTACTGATAGGAACCTCATATAAACCATGAGAGGTAGGCAGCATAAATAACATTATCCTTATTTTATAAATTAAGGATTTGAAGGTCAGAATGGCTAAGCAAACTGCTCTATGCCAACCTAACAGTAAGTAGCAGAGCTAGACCTCGAGCTCAGATCTTCCAAGTACTTGTCCCCTGGTCTTTTCACTAAACCATAATCATTCACAAATGAGAGTGTACATGGACCGATAAACATCATGAAAGTCAAGCATTCTCACCTCTGCTAAACTTAAAGTTGCTTCACCCTCCTCACCCCTTCTCTCAACCCCCAGCTGCCCCAGAAAGCATCTGAGACTTGTGGACAAAAGGACAACCCCCCAGCTCCACAGGTAGTTGCCTCTCTTTTTATTCTTCCCTCTTCTCCCCATTTAGAATGCCCAGAACCCATAGAGGCTTCTTGACTGCTTGGTTGAAGTGGGCATCATCAACTCTGTTCTTTCTGGTAAGATGGAGGACCACCATCTGTTCTTCCACTGTTTTCAAAGGTGCCCCAGGCTCTACTCTCTGTCCTGACTCCACACCTAACAATACCTGGCACAATCATCTGACCTACTGATGCCCTACTGATCCCCTACTTGGGGCCCTCCTGCGCCTTGCCAGGTGCACCTCCATTACATCCCTCAGGACTCAGGGGCTTTCCTATCTGCCCTTCAGCTGACCTTCCTTTCTTTTATGTGTTGTCTTCCCCAAAGAGTCTGAGCTTTCTGAGAGCAAGGACTGTCCCACTTGTTTTTCTTTTTTGTGTTCCTCTCATTTAGCACAGTGCTTTGCTTGTGGTATGAGCTTAAGGAAAGCTTTTTCTTTCATCGATTCATTGAATCAGGAGGGAGAAAAAAAGAAGAATATCTTTTTATGGATAGACAATATTTGAGGTCAAAGCAGATTCAAATTCTCATCAAAATATCAAAACTTCCTATACGGTTACACAAACTGCTGAATAGTGAGTTTACAATCCACCAGATCCCCTAAATCTTCACAGCAACAGCATTCTAGTCTCTTCCAGTCCTGTTTTCTACAGTGGATTATTTTTTTTCCTAAAATAGGGTTATTTAAGTATTCTAATTCCTCTTCTGCTAATCTGGGCAATTTATCTTTTTTCTAAATATCCATCCATTTCCTTTATATTGTCAGATTTATTGGCCTGTAATTGGGCAAAATAGCTAATAATTGTTTTGATTTCCTCTTCATTGAGATGGATTCACCCTTTTCATTTTTGATACTGGTCATTTGGTTTTCTTCTTTCCTTTTTTTAAAATAAATTAGCCAATGGTTTATCTAGACTACTGGTTTTTTTTCCCACTAGCTTGCTCTTTCATACCCACACTCCTGGGGGCCTCCATCCCCTTGCACTCTCTTCCCACCTTTCCCGGTCCCAGATTTTCACCTTCCTTTTTGCGTGTTGCCCTTTAAGCTCTTCCAGGGCAAGGACTGTCTTTTAACTTGCATTTTTGTCTCCAGCATATGGTATGTGACAGTACTAGACGCTTCATAAATGTTTGTTGAATGACTGATCCTTAACCTGAATTCTTTGGAAACTGAGACACTCTGACTTGGAACCATACAACATTGTCAAAACATTAGCATTAAAAAAGAGAGACCTTTATTTCAGTAAGAACTTCCCGGTCAATAAAAGAGCCTCTCGATTTCCCAAAAACAATCCAGCCCACTCTCCTCCTTTTATTCAAATCTGAGTGAAGCTCACTGTCTATGTGATTGTCTGTCCAGCATATATCACTAATAGATAAGATCTATGGGCTGCCTACCCGACTGCATATCACAGCCTGGACAAAAGTTTTTCTTTATCCATTTTTTTCCTCCATCACATACTTAGATGGAACACTCTTGAATGATTGAAGATCTCATTTAAGAGGCTCTGTCATGACTCCTTCTTAATAAATAATTCTGCGATCATTGCTTTATTTTTCTAAGATGTTACTCTTTGGGATCAGGTTCACTCCCTGAGAATTGCTAAGTACTCTTAGCATCTCTTCACTCATTTTGGACTCCAAATTCCTGTTTGTTATTTTTGTTCTGTCCTCAACCTGGAAACTATTTTCCTTGGTAGAGAAAGCAAAAGCAGCATAGAAGCCGAGTTTGGTCTTCTCTCCATTACCTCTTATCAATTTTGCATTCAGCTCAAAACATGGGTCCTCTTCAGTGGTGTGCCACAGCTGGTTCAGAATAGTCTTGCTAGAGTTGATTGTTAAGTTTTCAGTGTGAGCATTTACACCTTGGAAACCAGCAAATGCCACAAATCAAGACTTGATTTATTGTTTTGTTGATTATCTAGACTTAAGAAAATGATGGAAAAAATGTTAACAATGCAGTTTACCTAAAAGTGTGTCATGCATGTATTTACATATATTTTCGAGACCTAATTATTAAACGTTTACTAGCACACTCTGGTCTTATTCCTTTTTTGGTTATCCTTTTGTGCCCAGCTTACTAGCTAATAAATCTCTTTTTGTGGTATTATACGTTCCTGCTCAGTTTAATCCTCCTGGTGCTATCCTGACAGGATCTTGACACTCTGTCATATTTATCCTCAGTAACTTGCCCTCCTTCCTACTGCTTTGACATGTCTTTTTAAATTCTGAATTCACCGGTAAGATCCCTGTACAGACACATAGGTACCTTTAGATGGCTGCCCTCCTTATCTCCCTTATTGGATTCAGTTGCTATTGTATTGTTTGACTTACATTCCTGAGAGCCTCCACTCAAGTTTCATGAGTCAACTTCCTCTAGATTTTCAAGAACCTACTTATCCAATTTTTCGATTTTTTGAAATACACTCTCCTCAAGCCTATTGTATGAGCCTAACTATGCCAAACTCTCTTTCCTTACCTATCATGAACTCTAAGATATCATGGTACTGGGGCAGCTAGGTGGCACAGTGAAAAGAGCACCATCCCTGGAGTCAAGAGGACCTGAGTTCAAATCTGGCCTCAGACATTTAACACTAACTAGTTGTGTGACCTTGGGCAAGCCACTTAAACCCAATGGCCCTGCCTTCACCCCTCAAAAAAAAAAGACAAGTCATGGTTCCTGTCTCTGAAAGCTTCCATAATTTTTATCAGCTCCTCTTTATTGTCCAAATAAGGTCAAGAATAGGAGTCCTCTATTGCTTCTTCTGCCTTCAGAAAGATGAAATTATCAGCAAGACAAGTAAAAGACTTTATCATCCACTTTTTCTTTTAATGGAGAAAGAGGGCCAGCAGATTCCTAGATAATTGGAGTACCTCATCTTTAATTAGTGAAATAATAGCACAAAAACCAACAGACGGGGCTTCTAACCATCTGACCAAATAATACGTATATCAAAGATCAACAGACAGATCCAACTGTCTAAGTATTATATATATACACACATACATAGTTACCAAAGAGACAAGCCCCAACATCTGGGTTTTCAAAGCCAGGGGCTCCTTAGCAGTTACCCAGAGTCTCATCTGACCAAATCACACTAACATTCTTCCAATGAGTGAGCCCCCAAGCAAAATGCTAACCTCAGAGTATATTACACTTCTTCACATCACAACCTGGTGACCCACTGCCTAATTACAAAGTTACAAAAGGTGTGGGCCTTCCTGAAAAACAAGCCTCCTCTAATCAAGCTTCTCTTGTTGGGCTCTAAGTGAGGCCTATTATTAATGGTTGGGGAAGATCTTCAACTCCCATTAACATTACAATTGATAACTCCACTATGCACACACTACAATATTGTTTCAATTTATTCCTTCTTTAGTCCTCACTGAAATCTTCGAAAATACCCTACTACACCATGTTTTCCCCTTCAAATTTGTGGATCTCCACAGAAATGACTGTTTTCTTAATATACAGACCATCTCCCTTCTTATCTAATCTATTCATCATAAACAAAGTGTGCCCCATTGTTGCCATATACCAAGTGAGTGTGATTCCACCAAAACTCAATGAGATACTTATAAGGCATAGCCCTCTGGAATCAGGAGGAGGAAAGGGGTAAGACGGTACAAGACAAATATGAATTAAACTCTAATTAAGTGTTGAATTTTTTTTTCATTTTTATGATCTTGATGTTAGAGTCTAAATGCTCTTTTGATTCTGCTCACTTCATTCTGATAAAGAATAAAATGAACGGAACCAGGCAAACAATTTCTATGACAATAATACTATAAAACAACCAACTTTAAAATTTATGAAAACTGTGATCCATAAAATGATCATTCATGATTCTAGAGGACTGATGATGACACATGCTATCCATGAAAGAGAAATGCCGGATTTAGAGTGTGGTATATACATTATACGTGTATGTATATATGTATATACATATGTATATGTACAGATACATACACACACACATATATATAATGTACTGTCACTGAAGAAGGAAATTGTTTTACTTGACTATGCATACAAGAAATTTGTTTTTCTGGGGGTTTTTTTCCAGGAGATGTTGGAGGTGGGAAGGAGAAAAAATAAATTTCTGTTACAGATATGAAATGTTGCATACAGTTTCAGATGAGGTCACTGAATTATTAGTTTTACCTATTTTACTTTGTTATAAAAGATCTCTGGCAAAGTGAGATATTTAAATACTTCCCCTGCAAACACTAAACAAATCAATAAAAACTTTTTTTAAAACCACAGTAAGTATTTTAAAAGGATTACATAAGGCTAAGAGTGCAAGAGAGCAAGAAATCGCTCCCCAACCAGGAAAGTCAGGGAAGGAATCATGGAGATGATAATGTTTGAACTGGACTGTGAAGCATGGGTTGATAGAGGTAAAAATAAAAGGGAGGGCATTCCAAGCATAAAGAACAAAGTGAGCAAAGGCAAAGGAGTGTGAAATCATGGGACATGTCCGCGATATACAAAATAACTCATTTTGTCTGGAGTACAATCAATCTAGAAATATTTAACAATACTATTATCAATGACTACTACGTACCAGGTTAAGTGTTATGGATACAAAGCATGACATACATAGAACAGTCCCTGACCTCAAGGAGATTTAATCCTTTTGTGTATAGAATATGCAAATTGACAAGTAAATGCAGAATTAATACAAAACAAACATGAAGAAGCTACTTGAGGGAAGGTACTTTCAGCAGGGATGATCAGGAAAGGTTTTATGAAAAAGGTAGGGTTTGAGCTGAGTCTTGAAGTCAGACACATAGAGGAAGGATCAAGACAACAAAAAATTATTAAGCACCATCTATATACCTTGAACTAGGCTAAGGATTAGGGATTAAAAAAAAGTTCCTGCTTTCAAGGAGTTCCTGTTCTAATGGGGAAATAGAGGGAAAATATACAAACAAGCTACATAAAAGACAAATTAAGGATAATCTCAGAGAGAAGACACAAAGAATAAAGAAGATTGGGAAAGGCAACACTTTAGCTGAGACTTGAAGGAAGCCAGAGAAGCTGGGAAGCAGAGATAAGGAGGGAGAGCATTCCAGGCACAATGAAAAATGTTCACAGTCAGATGACAGCGGATTGTGTTTGAGGAATTGCAAGGAGATCAGTGTCACTTTGGAGGACTTGTAGGGGAAGTAAGATGTGAGACGTAAGAAAGATAGGAAGAAGCCAGGCTATGAAGGACTCTAAAAGTGAAACACAGGATGCATCCCTGGCACTGGGGACAGCCGTTTCATTTGTTTGGATCTGTTTAATAATATCTTGATTCTCATAAAGTCATTTGCTTCCATTTGCTCCACTCTAATTCTGAAGGAATTATTCTCCTCAGTGAGCTTTTGAGATTCTTTTTCTATCTGGCAAATTTGACTTTTTAAGGCATTCTTGTCCTCATTGGCTTTTTGGGTCTCTCTTGCTATTTGAGTTAATCTGTTTTTAAGGTGTTATTTTCTTCAGTCAGGTTGTTGACTCTCTTTTCATGATTTTCTTGCATCATTTTCATTTCTCTGCCCAATTTTTTCCTCCACTTCTCTTATTTGGTTTTCAAAATCCTTCTTAATCTGATCTATGGTTTTTAGGCAGTCTTCATGTTGCTTGGAAGCTTTAGGTGTGGGTGTTCTGACTGTATTGTCTTCCTCCCATTTCATACTTTGATCCTTTTTGTACCCAAAAAAGGATTCTAGAGTTTAGTTGTTGTTCTTACTTTGCTTCCTTTGCCTGTTCATGTTGCCAATGAAAGTACTTGATTTTTTTTAGCTCTGTGGAATTCTGCTTGGGGGAGGGGGAGAAAGCTCTGTTTCAAATCACTGGGGTTTTCACAGCTGCCGGAGTTATTGGGAGGCTGCTGCAGCCCCCACCAGCTTTGGCTCACTGAAAACACACCCCAGGACCACCACCCAAGACCACAATCCGGATCCAGGCTGCTCAACACAAGAGCACTTAGCCTCTGAATGATTGCTTGGCCCCCCTGCAGTCTGCAGGCTGGGAGCTCTGAAGCAGCCACTTCTGCCACTTCCTTGCCCTGGAGGCAGTTCAGCCAGACCACTTTTCAGGGACAGCCATTTCAAAGGCATGGAGACAAGAGAAAGAGTGCTATGTGTCAGGAGTAACAAGAAGATCACAGATTGCGGGAAGACATGTAATGTAATGGCCAGCTAGGTAGTGCAGTGGATAGAGTACCAGGCATGGAGTCTGGAAGACCTGAATCCAAATCCAGCCTCAGACGCTTTGCTAACTGCATGACCTTGGGCAACTCATTTAACCCTGTTTGCCTCAGTTTCCTCATATGTAAAATGAGTTAGAGAAGGAAATGCCAAACCACTCCAATATCTCTGTCAAGAAAACCCCAAATGCGATCACAAAGAGTTGGACACAACTGAACAACAACAATACTCATGTCCACTATTTTGGAAAACTGGACTGGGGCCAGGTTATAAGGACTTTAACATAGAAGTTTTTGTGTTAAGTAACCTAAAGTCAACACCAAGCCACTTGAGAAGGTGATTGACATAGTTAGATCTCTATGTGAGTGAATTAATTAAAAAACATTGATCAATATCATATGAATAATTAATTAATATTATATTAACAGTATATTCTATGAGGTAAGCATTATGGTAAGTAATAAGAAAATACAAATAAGAAAAATCAAAACATTCCTTGCTCTCAAATAGTTAAAATTCTAATTGGGAGAGATGTCACATATAAGGAAGATCCAGCTGCAATGCAGCTGGTGGTCCTTAGACTTATATAGCAAGGTGGATGGCAGTCTGGGAATCGTTACAATGCAATGTCCCTAAAACTATTGCCTAAAGCAAAAATCTATCTTTTCAATAATGATGTTCTTCTTGTGATGCTGGACAGCTTAGTGTTATGGAATACTACCCAATGGTGAGACCACAGACACATAAAAGTATAAAGAATGAGAGCATCACATCTGTTACTCATTCTCTCCCTCACCCCCATGTCCATTCTGTTGCCAAGGCCTGTCAATTTTACCTTTTATAACATCTTTCACATATGTCCCCTCTCCTCTAATACTGCCACCGTCCTGGTGCAGGACCTCATTACCTCCTGCTTAGACTATTGAAACAGTCTACTGTGAGTCTTCCTGTCACAAATTCTCTCATCACTCCAGTTTATCCTACATTCAGTTGCTGAAGTAGTCTTCCTACAGAGCAGGTCAGATCATATCACTTCCCCTACTCAATCTCCAGTAGCTCCTTACACACTCTAGGCTCAAGCATAAAATCCCCTGTTTGGCATTCAAAGTTCATCAGAGTTTGCCCTCCCCCATCTTTTTAGTTTTCTTATACCTTATGCCCCTCCCTCCATCTAAAATTCGGTGATCTTCTTTGTGATTCCTAAAATAAAATATTCCATCTCCCATCTCTAAGCATTTTCATAGTCTGGAATGCTCTCCCTTCCCATCTCTATTACCTGGCTTTCCTGGATTCCTTCAAGTCCCAGCTAAACCCCAACTTCTGCAGGAAGTCCTCTTAATTCTTGTCCCTTCCTTCAGCTGATTATTTTCAATTTATCAGATAGATAGATAAATCTTGTCTGTACATAATTGATTGCTTGTTGTCACCCCCATTAGACTGTGAGCTCCTTAAAAGCAGACTAATTTTTTTGTCTTTCTTCGTATTTCCAGTGACTATATATATATACATATATGTGTGTGTGTATACATACACATGTATAATGCATGGTACATAGTAGATGCTTAGGAAATGTAACTATATGTACATCAGCCCATCTAGATAAGTATAGAAATATGGGTTTTTAATAAATTTGTGTTGCCTAGTCAGTTAAGTTGCATCACATTCAGTTAAGTGTTTGACTTGTGGACTTTAAGATGCTGATGGAAAATTCAGGCAAAGAAGATGTAGAATAGAAGAGAAAAGTCCTTTTGCTGGGAATGATACAAAAGGGAAGCATGTTTTACAAAAGGGTTGTACATGGTCCAAAAGTACTACTCGAGCTTCTGAGTCACAAATTTGAACAGAAGAATTACACCATGCTGGTGCCAATCACTTGCCTGTAGTAGGAAAAAATTCTCCTGTTGAAAAATTCCATATAAAATCTTCCATTTAAACTCAATATTCTGGGTTCGTAAGAAAGCTGTATGATTTTTCCTAAGTCTATGTACAGTCATAACTTTGACTAGAGTGCCTGTCATGAAATATTCATTGAAATGAGCATCAGAAATAGAGCATGTCTATGTAATGAAATTCCAGACACCACCACCCACATTCTATCCAGCATCCAGTGAAATCAATAAATTATTTGGAAGTCTGTTTCTCCTACTGTGGTTTAGTCACTATCATTATCTAATCTAAAGGTTTTTATGGGTAAGTCTAGTCCTTTTTAAGAGTCTCAAATGAACTCATCAACATATGGTATCTTTTTGTACTTTAACCATTGTACACTATTACCACAGTCTCAGCAGGAAACATGCAAGCTGAGTGTGACACAATTAGAAATCATTTATTACTAAGATGACTAAATTGTGATACTCTTATTATCTTTGGAGACTGGAGAGATTCTAGAGGCAATAAGCAAATAAAAGGCTGAGGGAAGGGGATAGAGGTGGAGAGGCGAGTTGATATCCCATAGAACAACAGAATAAATGTGCTTCATTCTATTGAACTGATGAAGTCCTGAAAAGTTGAATGTAAGGCCAACATTTCTAAGTTAAATCATATCATAAATGCCCTTAAAAAAAAAAAGATTGAGATTTAAAGGAATTCTATTTTGAATCCTCCTATAAAGTGAAGGAGCCATTCATTCTCTTATAACAGTCAAGCTTGGTTCCCAGCCCACTTCACCCCCATAAGCTTCAATTAGGCTACAAATGTAGGCTTTATCTCGTACCAGACTCTGGTACCAATCTTGACCTGCTATGCTCTGTCATGATCAACCCAGGGCTAAGCATATAGGAGAAGCTTAATGAATGATTATTGATTGAGTGATTGATGAGACCACTTATAACATATTATGTTCATTTCTGGATTCCACATTTTAGGAAGGATATTGATCAACTTTGGAGAATCTAAAGGAGAACAACCAGGATAATGAATAGCCACACATTCATACCATATAAGTACTGATTGAAGAAACTGATAATACTTAGCCTGAAGAAGGGTAGACTTCAGGGTGAACAAATGGGTTGGACATGAATGAAGTCTTCATGTATCTGAGGGGCAACAATGTGGAAGAGACATTGACTTGTTCTGCTAGGTCCCTAAAAGCAAAATCAGGAATGGATAGAAACTGAAAAGAGACAAATTTAGGTTTAATATAAGAGAAAACTCCTCAAAAATCAGAGCTCTCAAAAAGTAGAATGACTGACTTCAAGAAGTAATGGATTTCCTCCACTCTACAGGAAGCCACCTCCTGGAGCAAAATTGAAGTTTCTGGAAGGGGAGGGAGGGCTCGATATTTCGATGGCCCGGCTTAGACCACAGCCATTCCTGGAACTGGAATTGAGGCTGGGATGGGTCCTGTTCCATCTGAAAGGACAATCAAACCATCCCCACTGCCATTTAGAATACCATCTGCCCCACACCCTGATAGAGACAGCCCAGGACTCTTCACCTAAGAGTTTGGGAATAGTGACATTAGATAACAACATTAAAGAAAAGGTACTATTCTTTCCTGTGCTGCTGTATCCTAAGGACCATTGGACCTTTCTACCTGACTTGCAGCAAAAACCTTCCATCTGTGGTGTCTGTCCCCATTAGAATGTGAGTGCCTTGAGAACAGTCTGTCTTCCTTTTTCTATATGTATCCCCAATGTTCAGTTTTATACATAGTAAGTACTTAATAAATGCTTTAGTCACTCATTTATTCTATACATTAAGTTCCTAGATTTTGTTTTCTTATCATTCTATCACTCCCGTGTATTGTTTAATCCATTCACTTTTAAGATTTAGATTTTTTTTGCTTGTGTTTTTCTCCATTAATGCCTTTTGAATTTATTTTTATCCCTTTTCTCTTTTAAATCAGCTCTTTTTCTCTAAGATCTATTTGCTCTGATGCCAACCAACACTGGCTAAGTCACAGCATCTAGATAGATGAGTTTGAACTCTTAATCTTTACTCTCTCTAAGTACTAATATTCTATGATACTTTGTGGCTGCCTCTTTAATTTTGGAAAATTCTAATTATCTAAATATTCCTTCTTTCCTGTGAGTTGCAAGTGGCTTGTAACTTCCAGTCATTTGCTCTTGAACCAACCTTGACAACTATGCAGAACACACTTAATCCCTTGTGTATGGAGATATCAGGGTATGGTGGGGAGAGTCCTTAAATTGAACCCAAATGATCTTGGTTTAATTTTGGGCAATTCCATAAATCAATCTGATCCTCGGTTTCCTCTTTTTGAAAATTTAATAACTGACCTTCATACCTCACAGTGTTGTTTTGAGTATTTTATAAATTATAAATGATTACCCAAGTAAAAAAATAATAATAAAGAAGTAATGGGTTTCTCTCCTATTAGGTATCTTCAAGTAAAGCTGGATACTTATTAAGTGTATTCTTATGGGTTACTTTTTTTCTGAAGTATGCATTGAAATGTGTGATTCTGAGGACCTTTCCAACTTAAGCCATTTTGTGATTCTGTGATTCCTCAGGCAAAATAATAACAATAATAATAATGATACAAAGATCTTTGTTCTGTAGCTCAGTGGCTCAGCTTCCTTCTCTGTTTATTTGTTTTTTCTTATAGAAGTTCCCCAGGAAGTAGGTTCCTGTCCTCTTCCTTTCAGGTTTCTGTCATTTCTGGTACAGTTAATTCCTAAGAGAGGAAGAAGTGCCTCAGACAGTGTTGTCAAGGACACAACTTCTGCTGACTTCATGACAAAATTCAGAGCAACCAGATTCCTCAGATATTCTCCATGCATGAAGACATCAGGAAGTTGGGTAGCAAAAGCCCAGTCTGAGAGACCCCTCGGGAGGACAGCCACAGGACAAAGTAAACCCACCAAGAGTTACAAAGGCAAGAGTCCTCAAGATCCTTTACCCCTTGGAGCCCTTCTGCCCCCCCCCACCCCCTCCTCCTGGATTCAGTTACACTGGCCTCCTTCCACCACCAAACAATATGGTTTCCAGGGGCCAGCAGCAAATGCTCTGCTTCTCCCTGCTTATTTGTGTAACTCTGAGCTCAAGCCCAGAGCATTCACAGAAATCTCTCATTGGTGAAGAGAATGATGACTCAATGTTCCTTACCTGCAAGAGGGTCACAGCTGATGGGAATGCTTAGGAAAGGACATTCTTCTTCCTTCCCAAAGCCTTTTGTTTCTCTGGATTTCTTCATAAAGAAAATCTGGAACCATATGGGCCCGCTCCCAAACCGGGAAGGAAGAAGAATGTCCTGCTTTCCCAAGTTTTCCCATCAATCCACCCCTCACAAAGGCACGCTGCATTGGATCATCGTTATATCCACCAATGAAGAGAGTCTTCTGTATAATGCTCCAGACTTGAGCCCAGGGCTCCAAACAGAATGGCTAAAGGCAGTTCCAATGAGGAAGAAGAATTTCTCAGGGCCATTAGATTTAACTGCTGCCTTCCTGCCCCCACAGCCTTCCTTGCTTTAGTAACAGTTCCCAATAACTGAGTCATTTCCTGGTTCCCCAGCATCCTCAGGGACTACATTTCCTGCCCTAAGGCAAGCTGTTGACCACTAACAGCCAGCAAGACTTTTGCTGATTACCTGCCTATAAAGCCAAGCAGCTTTCCTATTTATTTCCTATTTCTCATTCTTCTTTAGAATCTCAAACCAAATCTTGGACTTGGTCTGGATTTTTCAATCAATAAAACTCTATTTCTACATGTATTTTTCCGTCATAGGTGATTGTCACAATTCTGGACCTACCTTTAAAATCATATGCCTCCACAGTGAATAGACCACCAGCCCTGGAGTCAGGAGGACCTGAGTTCAAGTTTGACCTCCAACACTTAACACTTACTAGCTGTGTGACCTTGGGCAAGTCACTTAACCTCAATTGCCCTGCCCTCCTCCCTCCAAAAAAAATGCTAAATAAATAACTGAATGAATGAACAAATATATATTAAACAATAAAATAAAATAAAATAAAAATAAAATCATATGCCTCCATACCCATTACTCAAATAAATAACTGATGAATTTGTGCCCGTCACATCCTCAAAAAAAAAGTCACTAGACATTCATGCTCTTAATCTATCGGTACATAATCTTATTGTTTATATATCTATATATATCTATATCTATCTATATCTATCTATATCTATCTATCTATCTATCTATATATATATATATATATGTATATGGTTTCAAAGCACAACACCTAGATAAATTGCTGTATTCACTGGCTCTATTTCCTATTTTCTCCTTCCATTGGCATGCCCTTGCAATCTGCCTTCAAACCTCATTACTAAACTGAAACTGCTTTCTCCAAAGTTACCAAAGATAGCAATTGCCAGATCCAATGGTCTTTTCTCAGTCTTCCTTCTTCTTAGCCTGTTTGTATCATTTGATACCATTGACTGCCCTCTACTCCTGTATACTCTCTTCTCTCTGGGGTTTTTAGTTGTTCTTGGTTTTCCTCCTATCTGTCTAACTGCTCCTTCTCAGTCTCCTTTGCAGGCTGATCTTCCAAATCAAAATCACCTGATGAGGGGTGTATTCCAAATCCATTAGACTCATTAGACTTCTCACAGAAGTCAAAGCCATTTTATGGAAAGAAGGAACTAACAAATACAATTCATCTCAGACCTCTATCATCTAAGCAACTCATTGCAATATCATAGAAGGCTGTCAAGATCAAGGTCTCCTGGACCCTCTTGTCATGGCTTCAGTACTCTAGTTGCAGGGTGGTCTTAGTGGTAGACCTCATCTTCTTTTAATTATCCTCTGGCACTTCATGGCACAACATCTTTGCTCCAGCTGTGGGGTATTGATGGTTCCTCTTAATCCTCCAAAAAACATGCTGATGAGGAAATCTCCCTCCATTGCTAAACTAATTTGGGAACTAGTACTCTCTTGAGATCTCTAGAACTCAGACTTACTGTTATGGGAATCTGAAGATCTTCCTTGCCGCTAGGCCCTTTGCTTAAGTGGCTTAAGTGGCTCTGAGAACCTTCCCTGATTTGAAAGTATACTCTGCCCCCTAATAGGCTGAATGTGGTCACGTGGAGCCTGTGGCAGGAGGCTTGTTTTTCAGAAATGCCCTCATCTTGTAGCTTTGTGATTGGGCAGTGGGTCAACAGGGCTGTGACAATCCCCGAGTCAGGAGAAGGCTATATATACACCCTGATGTGAGGTTTTGCTTTGGGGCTCACTTTGAGAAGAGTTGTGTGATTTGGCCAGATGAGACTCTGGGAAGCCATTGAGCCCCACCCCGGCTTTGAAAAACCCAGATGTTGGTGCTTCCCTCTCTGGTAACTGAATAGGTATGGACGTGATGGTCAGACAACTGGAAGTCTGTCTGCTGATCTGTTTCTCTGTCTGCTTGTAACTTCTGTTTGTATTCTGTTTGCATTCTCTGAAGTTCAGGTGCTGACTTTTTCCCCTGAACTAGGTAAATGATATATGTTTGATTGATTAAAGTAAGATTGTTAACCTATTTTGAGTTGCTTTCCTTTAGAAAAGCAGATCAAAGAACCTATGCTAGCAGCCACCCTGGGTATGCTAGGGTGCTTGCTGATACACTTACTCATGAGGTAAGCTCAAGTCTCTAGAAATATCTGTTCTCAGGAATGGAGGTCTTTTCTCAAAAAAAAAAAAAAAGAAAAGAAAAGAAACAGAAAGAAAGGAGGTAGCCAAGAACTAAAGGTTCATAAACTAGAAGTCTACTCTCAGTTTTGTCCAAACAAACACAGGCTTCTCACCATGTACTTTTTTGGTTAAGTTGCTATTTTCAACTCCTGGGAGTAGGGAAGGAAGGGATTCTCCCCTATATCCTCCCCTTACCTCACTGGACTGCAGTGTGGAAATTGAAGAGAGAAAGTGTAAGAAAAGAGGAAATGAGTGAGTCATATGAATGAATGAGCATTTAGTAAGCACTATTATGTACCAGGATACAAATATAGTCCCTGCCCTCAGTGGGTCTGCATTCTAACAAGGAGATCCAATGTATATAGGTAGATAGTGGCCTGGGAAAGGGTAATTGGGCAATCAATTAACACTGGCTTGAAACAATGATTACTATTCCCAGAGCAATAAATGGGAAAGTGGGTAGAGACTTGGGATGCCTGTATCATCAAGACAGATGGCAAGAAGATGGCCAAAATGAAGCATGGTTCATTAAGGGCCTACCAAATTTAGTTAGCTCTCACTAATGCATGCCCCAGGATGGAGGTTGCAAGCTGAGGGACAACTCCAGGGTATGGTCTCTAAGGACTTGGTTTGGAGAGTATATCAGTGTCTAGGTGCGGAACAACAAAATTATTTGGTTTGCTCCTGTACCACAGAGAGGACCTCCAAGAGATCTTCCACCAAGAGTCCATATTTCTGAGACTTAATCAACCTTTGCTTAAGAGACAGACTCCATTTCTAAAACTCAGTAAGCTATCAGTATGAAGATCCACTCCTAGAAATGTCCTAAAGATCCACACCCAATAATCTTATCAAGTTGAGTTGGAGGCACTCATCATATTGAAAAGGGATCCCTCTGATCACCCCTCACCAACAGCACAGTCTTGCTCCACCCAAATGTAATTTCCATGAACAAGGCAACATTACTAAGGAAAAATAAAAGAAGTTACCTTCTCTCACTCCCAGAGTGAGAGCCCTGGGGGTATGGAACACTGCCTATATTTTCAGATTTTTTCACGTACTGGTCATTTTGACTGACAGGTGTTTTGTTATGTTTTTTCCTTTGTCTTTCCTTGTTAAAAAATTTTTTTTTGCTACATGTGTTGACACTCTGGGAAAGGAGAAATGAGGGGTAAAGAAGGAAATTTAGGCGATATTAAAAAGCAGGTTTTCCTTAGGGTCTATTTCATTTTTATGTTTATAGCAGCAGTATGTAGCACAGTGTCTAGTATATGGGAGGTACTTAATAAGTGCTTGCTGAGTGATTGAATGGAACATGTGTATTTGGACTGACTGCCTTTGCCTGACCCTATGGACCTGACTGCACTCCCAAACAAAGCCTTCCCTAGTTTGACCACTCCATTCATTTCCCAAACTTTGTTGTGATAACCTAAATTCAACTTTTGTCCAAATTCAGGTTTCCTGGAAGGGAAAGATGGCTGTAATTGGAGACCTCAAGCAGGAAGAAATTGAAAGAAAAAAGAAAAGATTGAGAAGTGAGATGAGAAAACTTACAGCTTTCCATCAATATTTATCAAACATTTTAAGGTCAAGAGCACTGTGCTAAGAACACAGCAAATGAGTAAATTGTGAAGAATGTATCGAATGCCTACTGTGTGTAGCTCTGGTCCCTGCCCACCATTAGCAAAGCTCATTGCTCACCTGGCTTTTCTAGAGGGTGACAAGTTTAAATAAAATCTGAAACTCAAACCCATACATTGTTCTCCCTGTTCAAACTCTGACAAAATGCTTAGGGAATAGAAATTGAAATATGGAGCAAATATGAAAATAAAGTATCATCTATGAATTTGATTACATATGCTAAATTTGGTCTCTCAATTCTGAAATAATCAAATTGTCAATATTTCCCTGTTGTTTTCCTCACTGTGAGAAAGGACACATGCTTCCTTGTGCATGCACGGTGCATTCAGCCATAGCATTTTATCATGTTTTCTGCAAATGTTTATGTCCCCTTTGGCTGCACTCTCCCTCGGCAGATGTCAGATAAATTTGCTGACCTACCTCTAGACTTTTCCTGACTCTCTTAGAGGCAGAAATTAATCTCCTCTTGTTCTAATCCTAGTCACTGTAGGTTACAAGTTTTGGTGTTGTTCAAGCTCTCTCCTTAATCGTCATTTCTAAATCAAGGTAGGAAAATGGCCAAATCCTTATAACATTGTGTTTCTTTTGAAACAAACATTTCTAAATCTTTTCATTTCCCAACCCACTAAAAATCTTCCAGGAAATTGAATGGCTTTCATCTGCAATTTTCCACTGAGGGAAAATTGTAGCATCAAGGAAAATTAATCCGGACACATCTCCCTTCAGGCCCATATATTGATTTTTGCCTGAAGTTGCTTTGGAAGGGTCCTGTTGCTGTTGAGCTTTCATATTCCTTCAGAATGAATAGTCTACAAATGGAATGAAGGTAGCCTTCCTATAGATTGAAATGCTGGTGAGCAGTCCATTAACTACAAAGACAAAATAAATCACTGGCACATAAAGAAAATATTGATGCCATTCTCTTATGTGCATTATTCTGAACTTAGCATCAAGCTTTTCCACATTTTCTGTAATGAGAAGCTATTATATTTTCATTGATTACGACTCCATAAACAAAGGAGTTATCGAGTATTTTCAAATAAAAAAATTAAAAGGAAAAGTATTATTTCAACCAAAATGTATTTTTTAAATGTACTTAGTTTTAAAGGTCAACCTATTAGAGACCTCAGCAAATTCATAGTGGGATAGGATGCATCTCAAAAAACAGCACAATTCTCTCTGAAAAGACAGATCTTAGAACTAATTCTTAAATTTATTCCTTGATCCAAGCAAAGAGAATAAGTCAGGTAACATCTACAAAACTATTTAAACCCATGAAGAAAAGTACCTTCTGCTAAGGATCATAGGACGGAGAATTGAAAGGAACCTTAACAATAATCTCATTGGACCGGCCCGTTTTACTCCACCTTCCCTAAAGTAAATCAAAACACAAGTCACATGGTCCAATGTAGATACATATAATTTTCACAGAGCAAACATAAAGCCTAAAATCCTCATTAAATTTAAAATGGTTCAGCCCAGTGGTTTGCTAGTAAATGTTTAACAATGAGCTCTTTGACACATACACAAAAAAATTGTGCATACATACACTCTTAAGTTTTATCTAAACTATTAATATTTACTCCATCATTTTCTTAGGTCCAGACAATTCAATTCAACAAACATTTATTAAGTGCCTACTTTTTGCCAGGTGGTATTAATCACAATGAATAAAAATAAAAGGAAAAGAGTCAGTCAGCCCCTGCCCTCAAGGAGTTTACAGTGTATTTTGGGCAAGAGGACACTCAAAGGGAAGTTGAAAAGAAAGGATGGGGTACCAGAGCTACAGATGGAAAGATGGCATTTCCAGGAAGGTAGGTTTGTTAAAGTCCTTCATGTCCAAAGAGGACCAAAATGATATCACTATGTTGGAGTCAATGCACAGTGTGTCTGACTGTGGTTGATCAGACCAGTATGAGTTCAGAAGACTCTACCACATTTCAGGTACAAATAGTCCATACAACCATTTGGAGTGGAGATGGCTCTACATTTTCTCATCTCACATTTCTTTCAAGCTACTGCGATTCTGTTTGGTTCATAGAGCAGAGGACCTTCTTTGATGAGGGCACACCACGCTGGGTAGGCACGTACCAATGTCTCCCAAGTCATGCAATCAATCCCAAAGTTTGTGAGAGAGACCTGGAGAGTGTCCTTTATTACTTCTTCTGACCTCCATGTGAGTGCTTGTCCTGCGTGAGTTCTCCATAACATAGTTGTTTAGGCAAACATAAGTTTGGCATTTAAACAATGAGGCCAGCCCATCAGAGTTGTGCTCTCTGCAGGAAAGTTTGAATGCTTGGCAGTTCAGTTAGAAAAAGGACCTCGGTGACCAGTACTTGACCTTGCCAAGTGATCTATAGAATCTTCCTATGATAATTCAAATGAAAGTGATTCAGTTTCTTGGCACGGCACTGATAGACTGTTCAGGTTTCATAGGCATGCCACAATGAGGTCAGCACAACAGTTCTGTAGACCTTCAGTTTGGTAGTCATTCTAACACCTCTTCTCTCCTATACTTTCCTTTGGAGATTCCCAATCACTGTGCAAGATCTGGATATGCATGGATCAACCTCATCATCTATGTGTATAACCCTGGAAAATACATTGCCAAGATGAGTGAACTTACCTACAGCATTAAAAATTTCTACATTTACTGTAACCAATGGTTCCACATGTCGATGGTAAGGTGCTGCCTGGTTACTTGGTGTTAATTATCAGGCCAAAATTAGCACAATTGACAGAAAATCAATCTATAATAAACCCTCAATGAAGAAAGGCTCTGGGAAGGGCTTAGTGTACCTCTGCCAGTCCAGTAAGAGGAGAGAGCCTCCTCTCTCCAGTAAGAGGAAGGAGACCACTGAGGGTGAGTTGAGAGGGTATAGAGCACCAATTGGGGGCAGCTAGGTGGTACAGTGGATAGCATGCCAAGTCTGGAATCAGGAAGATTCATCTTATTGAGTTCAAATTGTCTCAGACATCAACTAGCTATGTGTGACCCTGAGCGAGTCATTTAACCATTTGCCTCAGTTTCCTTATCTCTAAAATGAGCTGCAGAAGGAAATGTCAATCCACTCCAATATCTCTGCCAAGAAATCTCAAATGGGGCCACAAAGTCAGACATGATTGAACAAACAACAAAAAGAGTATCAAAACCCCAGTTATTCTTTTTAGTGATATTTCAGGTGATCAGCTTATCCTATAGAAGGGAGAGCATATTGTTCACTGGAATCAGTTCCCTGGACAGAATCAACAAAACAATAAGTCAAGTCTTGATTTGTAGCATTTACCAATTTTCAAAGTATAAATGCTCACTCTGAAAATTTAACAATCAGCTCTGGGGAGCTACCATATGTCACCACTTAACTGTCGTCACCAAATAATCATCACATCCTATTTGGTTTGGTTTTTTTCAGATGAAAATTAAAGCAATTCTGAGATTCCACACCACATCCATCAGAAGGGCAAAGATCACACACACACACACACACACACACACACACACACACACAAAACACACATGAAAATGATAAATGTTGGAGAGACTTGAGAAAATAGCCATATTGATGCACTGTTGGTGGATCTGTGAAAGAATGCAATCATCTGGAAAGCAATTTGGAGTCACACACAAAAAGTTACTTAACAGTTCATGTCTTTGGCCTAACTACACTACTGTTGTGCCTATTTCTAAAAGAGATCAAAGAAAAAAGAAAATGTCCTGCATGTACAAAAATATTTATAACAACCTTTTTTGTAGAGGGGGGAAAGACACTGGAAATTAAGAGGATGCCCATAACTTAAGGAATGACTGAATAAGTTGTAGCATATGAAAGCAATGGAGCGCTATTTTGCTGTGAGAAATAAGTTGAGAGATGATTTCAAAAAGACATGGGAAGACTTCTATGAACTGATATGCCATGAAGTGAGTAGAACCTGAAAATTTTATGCTATAACTGAAATACTATAAAAATGAATATTCTTGAGGACCTTTATAAACTGATGAAGTATAAAATGAGAACCACTACAATTAATACATACACACAAAAAAAAAAGACTTGGAACAAATTTGGAAGCCATAAGAACTACCATCAATACAATGTTCATTCATGATTCCAGAACTGACAGCAAAACATGTTATCTATGATAAAGAGTTGATAGATATAGGATGAAGGAAATAGATTTTGGGGTTTTTTTGTTATCTAAAGGAAGAGGTAGGGAATGCTACAGATGTGAAATGTTGCATGTGCTTTCAGATGAGGTCATTGTATTATTAGTTTTACTTAATGGCTTTACTTTATTATGAGTCCTCTTATGAAATGGGAGTAATATAAATATTTGTAATAAAAACAAAACACGTTAATAGTTTTTTAATTAGAATTATAAAAATGTGACCAAGTAAGGGATGTTGGGGGGACATATTTGGGAGGCAACCAGTAGACAGGTAGAGATTAAAGATTAGTGAGAGAGTGAAGAGGAAAGAGGGGGCAATCTCATAGAGAAGATTGAATAGAATGGAATTGCACATAAAAGTAGAAAGGCTGGCCTTGGCAAAGAGAAGGACAATCTCCTCACATGGGACAAATGGACCGAGGAGGCAGAGGAAAAAGGCATCTATCTGAGAGATGTAGTATGAGGAAGAGGAGGGGAAAGAGGGACTCGTCAATTGAGTGGCCTCATTTTTTTTCAGTGAAATATGAAGGGGAAAAAATAAGCACTTGTGCAGTACCTGTTGTGTTCTGGGTGCTGTGCTAAGCACTTTACACAAATATTATCTCATCTGATCCTGACAATAGCCAAGAGGTAGGGGTTATCATTATCCTTATTTCACAATTAAAGAAACTGAGGCAAACAGAAGTTAAGAAACTTGCTTGGAGGTCATACATCTAGTAGGGATCTGAGGTCAGATTTGAACTCAGGTCTTCCTGACTCCAGGTCCAGCATTCTAACCACCATTACTATCACCAGCTACCCTTGTGAAAGTGAGGCAAGTTCTGGTTAAAGAGACAGAGGGAGCCATAGGAGGCTTGGGGATGAATAGAAACAGAAGACAGAACTCATTCCACTTTGCATCTACTGATTTTCTTGGTTTCAACTGCAAGGAACAAGTTGCCTTCCCAGGATAAGGTCCTTACTTCTCAACTGACCACCTTGCTGCTAACTTAAGCCTCGGTTGCTGTCACCTCCCTCGGTCTCCTCTCTTCTCTGACCAGAGAGAGGGAGGGTAGAGTGACAAATTCCTCCCAATGCCTTCTTTTCTAGAGGGAAGAAACTGAACTCTCTCAGCTCAGTCTCCTCTGCATCTGCCTGGTTTCAACACCATGGAACAAGATGCCCCTGGACCAGGTATTCCTGGTGTCCCCTCCCCTCCCTTTCTGGCCCCCTTTTCTGCATTGTCTGTTTTGCAGTGTTAAGTTCTTTGAGGGCAGGAACTGTCTTTCTTTTGATTAATCATGTCCCTATCACTTAGTACAGTGCCTGGCATATAGGAAGAGCTTAGTAAACATTTGTTGGACTGGATATAAAAACTGCTTTAATGAATGAAATAGTGAATTGATTAGAAAGGTGTAAGAGGGTTGCCTTGTTGCACTGAGAGCCCAGTTGAGATTATATAACATGAATTTGTAATGTGCCCAGTCAGTATGTTTTCTTGATAGCGTCCAGCTCCATTCAGGATGCTAATAGAAGCAAAGGCAGCTAATAGCAGGAACAGCCTAAGGCTATAGATTGGTAAGGTGTGATTAGTAATAGGAAAAGGGAGCAAAAGACTTAAGGAGAGAGGTTAATAGAAAGTGAACTGGTTTACCAAGGGGTCAAGATGGGGAAAAGAAGAGCCTATACCCAGTGCATGAGGTGATGACCTGGAAAGGAACTGAGGGGTAGAGGGATTGAAGGTAATGATGAGGACAGAGCAGGAGGGCAGTCATAACACAGAGGAAAAGATGAAATGGTAAATTATTTTATGACAAAGTAATTCCAGAATTCATGAATATGAAAGTGAAACATTGGTGGGTGATAGCAAGATCAAGACTATGATCATCTCTTTATAAGCAAATTAATGAACTGAGAAGTTAAGAAGTTTGAGGGAATATCAATGTTGAAATCCTCTACTGGGCCAGAACTTGGGAATGAAAGACTATGAGACAGGCACTGAACCCATTGAGAAAGGAAGCAGAGTATCCTGGAAGCTGGTAGATAACAGTTATCAGAATCCCAATTAAGTGATAAATATGCTTTGAATGAACCTCAGAGGAAAAGAAGTTACTGAGTAATGGTGGTAGAAGGAGAGTCTAGACGTAGCAATAGGGAGCAAGGATCATTCCAACTCACACCAGGAAGTCATTCGGCATGAATGAAAAACAAATAGTGCTGGAAAGGGCAGCCAAGGAGGCTATGCCAAGGAACCAGGCCTCATCTGGAAAGGAAGAGTAAGAAAGGAACAATTTTCAAATGAAACCAAATTTCTTTCAAGTCAAAAAAAGTTATGGGTTCTGTAGCTGTGGAGTTTGGGGTTGAAGATGTCCCCTTTAATTAGAAACCAAATGAATGAATGGAGGACGGCTGATAATTTCTTTTTTTTTTTTAATTTATAGTATCTTATTTTTTTGCAATTACATATAAAGGCAAGTTTTAACATTTTTTTTATTTGAGTTACAAAATTTCTCACTCCCTCCCTCATTTTCCACCTCTCTAAGATGGTAAGCAATTTGATATAGGTTATATATGTGCAATAATGCAAAACATATTTCCATATTATTCATGTTGTGAAAGAAGAAACACATCAAGAGGAAAAAGATGAAAAATTAAAGCAAAAATAGTATGTTTCAATGTGCATTCAGATGCTATCAGTTTTCTCTTTGGATGTGATTAAGGCTGATCAATTCCAATAGTTCTGTGTAATCCAAAGGAATAGTGAGTTGTCTTGGGAAGTTCGTGGACCCCTTGAAATCTATCCACAAATGGATCTGAGGTATACAGACCACAATGCTCACAATGAGTGTAAACAAACAAACTATCATGAATATGGTTTCAGTTTATATGCTAGCATTCATTGCAGAGGATGAAAAAGTAGAGAAATTCCATGACAAACTTGACATCCTTGAAATTAAGTCCCCTTAGAGACAAAGCTTACCAAAAGCCCCTCTAATAGTAAATCTCACAAATAACTAGCTACAAGTAGTCTAACCTTAACACTCAACAGTCTTGACTAAGAGTCATGACCCAAGAATGGAAAGCATAAAAATTTTATCAATCTACCACGTGCCAAGCACTGTGCTAGGCACCAGGGGATACACGGACAAAAATGAGGCAGCCCCACCACTCAAGGAGGTTCCATTTCATTAGTCAAGACCACATGTACATAAAGAAGTATAAAGCCATTCACTCAGAAGCACAAAAATAGACCCACCTCCCAGGATTATCAGCAGATGATTCTTTCAGCTGTCTTGCAGTCAGCTCCTAGGAGAGGTAAGAGGAAAAAAAAAAATACCACAATAATTCTATATAACATCCTAAGAAAAACATAAATATTTCCAATAGGAAACATGCAGTTCTAAATGAAGTGAAGCTTAGGATTTCATTCAAAAGATAATTGTAAGAAAAGTAAACTAGCCAGGAACCCAGATTACTTACACTACAAGAAAGGGACCAGGCTTCTCAGCACTAATTTACCATCAAATCCTTTTGAATGAATACACTAAAACAAAAGAAGAAATGCCTTTTAAAAAAAAACTTGTTTCTAAATCAGTGAATAATTCTCATTTTTACAGAATTTTCTCCCTTAAGAATTGAGATTCTGGATGCAAAGTAGGGGAGGGGGCTTTTTAAAAAGAAAAGAAAATCATAGTTTTTGACGACCAACTAAACACATCAAAAGTTTTTTGGACCACTTTTCCCTACTAAATTATCATGACTTGGGCAATGATTTTGGAGAGAATTTCCTCATCAAGACTTCAGTGAATAAAATGAACACAGTGAACACAGTGAACAAGCAAGCAAACCAATATGACCATAATTCCAGATCATATGCCCACATCCTTTGCAAAAGAAGGAAAAATAGAGAATTTCTATGATGAACTTGATGATATTTTTAAAACCAATTCTGCATATATTTTGAAACTTAGTGGCATCACTGTCAAACTGGACACAGGAGAATGCAATGAAAACTGCATTAGTTTGAGGTTAAGAAATAAAAGAAGTTTATAGATGATATGGAAGCTGCCCACCCATACGTCATGAATAACTTCATCAAGAAGAGAACCAGAACCCTCTAAATGTGACACATAATTAAGACAAAATGAAACTGACATACCAGGCAAAAATAAAAAAGACTGATTAAAGACACTTCAGGCTTATTTAGTTTCAGATTGCTGAACAGCAGCTCTCTGGACCGACCTATCAGTGGTCGAAGAAAATACTATATGTAAAATAAAAGTGTATGGAGAATAAAGATGGGAAGACGCCACATCCAATTATAGCAGCTCTAGTCTAATCTGCAAAAATGAGCTCTCTATTCTGAAAGAAGGAATAAACAAAAGAAAAATTGTTGACTCTGTCACCATTTCTTAAAAGAAGTTTAACTGATGCAAAACAATTCCAATCATGAGGATGAAATGGCCTAGAAACTGCCTCAGTCAGCAAATCTATAACCTCCATGCCAAGCAAAGACATGACAGCCAAGAATAATACCAATTGGATAGCAAGCTCATTTGCAAAACATTACCAAAAAAGAGGATAATAGAAGAATACAAATAAGAACCAATCCCAGAAAATGGCAAAAAAATAAAAAATAAAAAGCTGTTAAGGAAACAATGAACATAGGTAATTGTACAGGTCTAAGATCACGAGAGAAGAGATGTAGAAAAGACAGCATTGGGTTTGGAACCCTATCATCACCAGGGTCACAGAAGGAGTCTGAGGGTTGTTATATCTTGATGATTGCAAAAGAAGAATGAAAATGCATGAGAAGAAGCATACACTACAGTGGGAGGGAGGGAGGGGAAGGAGAGGGAAGGAGAGGTAGGTTAGAAGGAATTATGTCACATAATTGGATACACAGGTGGAAGCCTATACAAACAAGAAGGAAGATGTCAGGGAGACAGTTGACATTCGATCCTCGAAATCATTTGAAATGGTCAATGGAGGAAAAATATACATGCAAACACATTTGGGAACAGAAACACATCTCATTCAACAGGGAAACAGAAGGGGAAAGAGAGAAGGAAGAGGTGGGAATACAGGGGAGAATAATTAAGTCAATATTGAAACTAAGAAATGAAATTCTGAGGGCTGTATGCAAAAAAAAGGTTACTTTAAAGACCTTCTATAAACTAATGCAAAAAATCTGCAAAGGGCAACTAGGTGGTGCAGTGGATAGAGTGCAGGGCCTAGAGTCAGGAAGACTCATCTTCCAGAGTTCAAATCTGACCTCAGACACCTAATAGCTATGTGACCCTGGACAAGTCACTTAACCCTGTTTGCCTCGTTTTTCACAACTAAAGAATGAGCTAGAGAAGGAAATGGAAAAAAAAATCCCTCCAGTATCTTTGCCAAGGAAAACCTTAAATGGAGTCACAGAGTCAGACACGGCTGAAACAACTGAACAACGACAACAAAAAGTAGCAAAAGCACTAACCGGATGGACTCACCTACTCAAGTTCTCCTTTGATACCTCATCATAGCATGAAACTGACCACGGGCTCTGACAGCCAGGTGACTGCAAGCATTGGCAGGTCCCATCGAGCTGAAAAGACCTTGAGCGCGGGCCCAGCACTGGCTTTTATGTCTATTGTCTGAGGACGGGCCTAGCTAAGCTCAGAGAGCGTCATCCCTTGGACGGCGGCAGGCACGCAGTGCGGGGGAACCTTTAGATACAGCAACTCAAAGTCTGCTTGTTAGGTGATAGAAAGGTTGTGATCAGTGTCAGTGGTTCACAAAAATAGAATCATGGTTTTTGTTGTTGTTGAGGTGTCTTCAATCACGTCCAATATTTCATGACCCTGTTTGGGGTCATGGCAAAGATGCTAGAGAAGTTTGCCCCTTCCTTCTCCAGCTCCTTTTATAAATGAGGAAACTGAGGCAAACAGGGTTATGTGACTTTCCCAAAGTCACACAGTTAGGAAGTGTCCGAGGCCAGATTAGAACCATGGTGGGAAATTCAAATAAAACTATGTTCTTCGTCAAGAAAGGACACATATGTATGACACTGATGAGGATAATCAATAACTCACACTTATAGAATTCCTTTAACCCTTTAAATGACATTTTTTATTTTTATTTAGATTTTATTTTATTTATATCTGTTTTAGCATTTGAATAACACTTATTAAGAACTTACTATTTGCAAAGAACTGTACTATGCATTGGGGGTAAAATAGAATAGGCTTGTCATCACGCTCTAGAAGCTCACGTTCTAGTGACTGAGACAACACAGAAAGTTTCAGTTGAAAGCTTGATGGAAAGATCCCATGGTCCATCTAGTAATGTCTCTTCTTTAATGTTACGTCAGTCATAAATATCATATCCATTTCTGGTATTGAACTATTTGATAGTGCCAAGGACTTTGGTGACAAGAACTTTCTTTTCTGGGTCTTCTGTAGATGCTGCAGTATGAGCAATTGCCAGCCTCTATAGGTTTTGCTTCCCCGGATAATGTCTGTGAACTGAAAACATTGTTATTCCAAAGGCTCTTGGGGTCAGTGTCATAGATGGTCTCCTTCAGGGTCAAGGGTGATAGTGATGGTAGTTCAACTTGCCTGACATGTGATGCTTCCTGGCTCTTCCCTAGGGTACCTCACTGCTCCTGTTAGGCTTGCCTATCTGATCTGGAGAGGGCAATTAGTTGGTTGGTAGTTGGTGTGAATAACTGACCCCTCATCCACAGGAGTTGTTTCCCCAGAAAATGGCTCTGTGGACTAATTTGGAAACAAGACTGGTGATCTAGGACATTCTACCATTCCCAGGGCTCTTGAGATTTTAAAGATCTCTCACATTTATTACTTGAGTTTTCCCCAAAGAACCCTATTGATATATGAGAAAAGAAACTATGCTGTTATGCAGTTAGGCTATAAAAACTTGCCCAAGGTCACAGGGTAGGTGATCCAACAAGCAAGATGCTATATATCATCCAAATGTACCTGAGATGAAAAATGTGTAGTGCTTGTCAAATGTAGTAGATGCTTGATAAAGATGCTTGATAAAGTATTTGTTGAAGTACTACTATGAAGACTTAACACATGTACACACACACACACACACACACACACACACACACACACACACACACCCTTTATTATAGTGGCTGAGGATGGAAGTGTTGATCACTGGTGAAGAACTGCCTGCCATCTACAAACAGGTGTGCCTAGCAAATGCCACTGTTGCTGCAGACCTACAGTGGCTTCTGATAAAATTAATCCAGAGGATAACCTCTCACCCACTTGAGAAAAATCTAGTGAAACACTAAAAGGAAACAGCAGGGTCTGCTTCATGCATTTCTTTGATCATGCGAATCCAAAAATAAGTCATCCAAGTGAGAGTTTAGAGAGGCTGTGGCATCTGGAAATTAGCTCTGGGATATCTGGAATTCTTAAGAAAAATTCCTGAACACTCAGTGACTTCCGGAGGGTGTAGGAAGGCAAAGTTCACTCTCCAGGGTACCTCGCCCCAGTCCCCCAGCCCTTGATCTCTCACCAGTTTATCTAGAAGTGCTAGCTCCTGCTAGAAGTGTCAGTAAATGGTCAACCATCTAAGGCAGGCCTGCTTGCTGTTGTACTTTGATCGATGTTCTTTCTTTATAGTCTCAATTTATTTCTGGAAGCCAAAACTCATTCTTTTGCAGAATTTCTTCCTCTGCTCTTTTTCATCTAAATGTACATGTACCTGGACACCAGTCTTTCGATAATGCCTATGGAGGGAAGACCTCGATGAAGATCTGGAGCCTGATTTTACTTTTATTTATTTTATTTTTAATTTATGAAATAACACAAGTATTTCCATAACATAATAGAATTTTTTTAAAAAGATGATAGCTCATGAAGCTACAAATCTATTGTATACAACTTGCTATTCCTTTTAAATATCTAATAAAGTTATCATGTAACTTTCTTTTTTTTTCTTCCACCATCCCCACCCCCTTGAGACTGTTTTATGAAATAACACAAAATGCATTCTTAATTCTGCTAATTTGCCTTGCTTCCTTAGAACTCATTTTGCCTTTTGCTGACTAGTTCTTTTAGGATAATCTAGGTCCCATCTAAAAGCTCTTTACATTTTTTTCAAGGCCTAATTTAGTTACTGCTACACAACCATAAGCAAGCCATCTCACCTGCGTGATCCTCAGTATCCTCAAAGATAAAATGAAAAGATATAACTAAATGATTTGCAAGATGTTTCCTAGGTCTAACATTCTGAGACCTCATTATCATGGATGGATCTAATTATCCTGGATGAACTTTATTCTGTTCTTCAAATTTGTTATCCTTTTAAAATTTTTAAATTTATTTTATATCTTTTTTTGTTATCATGCAAAAAGAAGAGACTAGATCATCATTCTTTGAAGACTAAGCCACCTAGAACTAGAACTATAGTGAGAAATAGGCGGTCTTCAAGCCAAAGAACAGTAGAAATTATTCAGCCTAAAACTTCTGCCTCCAAACCCATTTTACAAATAAGAAATTTGATACTTTGAATGACTTTTCCATGGTCATACAGCTAGTTAGTGACTAAGCTAGGTTTCCTGAAGTTTTACCCACCTTGTACCATTTGGTCAAGTATCTGTGCTTTCTTAGGTGGGTGAATTTCCTGCACTGAAATATCTTATGAGTCTCTTACCATTTAGTAATCTTTCATTTCTAAACTCTTAACTTCCAAAATCTCCTATAACTTAGTCTTAGAACTGTCTGAGGCTCAGAAAGTTCCAATTGCTTTCCTGGGATCATAGAGCTAGTGTCAGAGAACAGATTTCAGTCACACTGACTCCAAATTCAGTTTCCCATCTGTAATTCCGCACTGTATCTCTATCATCCTTATTTATATGAAGAAAGTGGAATCCAGAATCTTTAGACATGAAACCTGAGATCCTGACTCCTCATTCTCTGTCCCAAGCTCTGCATATATTGTCTGAAGAGATTTAAACATGTGATAAAACATCAACTGGTTCAGGGTTTTTGGTTGGACGAAAGAGCCAATTCTATTATCCAATTATTTTTTAATAGAACTCACAAACTGCATTTGTTAAAGCATGTGAAATCTAAATTAAACATACCATAGTATCATCTTTTTAAGTCAACTCATTTAAAGGATTTCCAAAGTAAAATATTTCAAGAAAGTTTGTACTTAGCAAATCATCTTTTCACTGATGCAGGGGATTAAATTGTCCTTTCATTAATCAACCAAACTAATGGACAGAATACTAATGAAGTTAAGAAGAGTCTGGCAGATTTGGATCATAAATTTAACCCAGAAGGGATGTAAGATACTATAGTTCAGCCCTTTTGTTTACAGATGAAGAAACAGGCCCAGATAAATGAAGTCCCTTCCCAAGGTCACAAAGAAAGATTACAGAGCTATGATTTGAAACCAAGGCCTTTGAAGACAGATCCAATACTCTCTCCATTTTTTATGGTATTGGCCTACTAATAAGCAAAGGAAGCCATCCCTTGTAGAATGAATTCAGGAAAACTAAGAAAAGATACTTATCCTCCAAAATGACCCTACTCTACCTGTTGTCTGATTTCTAAAATGTGAGTCAAAAACCGAAGTCTTTCTTTCATCCCACAAATAGAGATGTTGTTGTGGTTGTTCATCCATGACTAAATCTTTATGACTCCATTTGGGGTTTTCTTGGCAAAGTTACTGTTTGTCATTTCCTTCTCCAGTTCATTTTACAGATAAACTGACACAAACAGGGTTAAATGACTTAGCCAAGGTCACATAACTCATAAGTGTCTGAGGCCAGATTTGAATTCAGGAACATAAGTCTTCCTGACTCCAGACCCAGCACTCTATCCACTATGCCACCTAGCTACCCCAATGCATATAAGATATACATGCAAACACCCTTGAGAAAGGCAAAGACATCCACTCGAATTCACATTAATATTGAATCATAAGATTAAAGGTTTAGAGTTAGAAGGGCTCTTAGGGGCTGTCTGCTATTCAAGGCTTTCCTAAGAGTAGGTTCTGACAAACAAACAAGAAAGTAGTAGAGCAATTGGCCATGTGGGAAGGAAGGATGTAACAGGCAGTAGGATCATAGCATCACAGATTTAGAGCTGGAAAGGACCTCAGGACTTCTAGTGCAGCCTCTTCATTTTACAGATGAAGACTATGGCCCGAAGTGGTCAAGGGACTTGCCTTCAGTCGCACAGCTACTCAAGTGCAGATCCAGGATTCAGAGGCTGAGCCTCTGACCTCAAAGCCAACACTCTCCACTCTAAGAAGAGGAGGCACCAAAAATAATCATTGTCTGTTTCATAATTCTGCAGAGGAGCAGATTTGTTTCTTTATACCTTACCTTTCTGGTCCTCATGGATCAAACAAGAAACAATAACATGGTGTCTGCCACTTACATTCTGGTTATGTTGAGAAGACTCATAGGCTCGTGGTTGTAAAATGCTTTGAAATCCCTCCAGCAAAAGTCAGATCCCATAATTAGTGCAGCAAAAGCCCTTGGGTCATTCATTAGGTCCAATCTCATCACAGTCTGTGCCTTTCCATATCTCAGAATATAGTCCTTCCATTTCTTAGCTTCCCGTAATACAGGAAGAGCACAATTATGTGTATTTTTAGGCTGACTCATTTTTTTCTGATGTTAAAGATCAGTATTTAAGCCAATTAGGCAGATCTTTTTGATGTCTTTGATTTATCTCAAAATTAGCATCTCTACACCACTTTTTTCCCTAATAAACTCCCTACCAGTGGTGGGAGTGGAGGGAACTATGCTACTATCCTCTGTTTCTATCTAGTTTCGGGTAGTTGCTCGTCATTTGGATGTTTCTTCTTAGAGGAGCACTTAGGTATGAGGACAATTGGTTGGCTGGTGAGTCACTCCAAACTTCCCTCCTTTTGGAATCTGCTATATTAGCCATCTGAAGAAGTGAAGTAGCCCTCAGTGTAAGGATGATTTAAAGAATGCCAAAGCACCAAAACCCTATCTCCTTTTGACCAGCCCACGCCATCCCGTAACTCCTGGAATTGAAATTTCTGCCATTAAAGTCCTTTTAGTGAAGGCACTGATTCCCCAGGCACCTTATTAAGATGTAAATCATATTAACTGGGAGTAGTCACACATTAAACCACCTAAGCTCAGATCAGTTTATCAGATTAGGTAGCATGAGAGAAAAGACTTAGAGGAATAGACCAGAAGATGGTTCCATTTTGGTGGGGAGAGGACTGTCCAGTACATGCAACTCTGCCAGGGAGAAAAAAAATAAGTTAAGGCAGGGCTCTGCACTTAGGGGTTCCTGGGCAGGACAGCAAATGGGAATTAGATAAATGTTTAGGTGTTCACTAATGACAGACTAGGCCTTGCTGCTATTTTGCCTAATGTTAACTCTTCCTTAGCTCTTTTTTGCACTCAGGTCAAAGGAGGCAATGGTTGACATTCTCATCATTTGAAAAGTAGGACTGAGATCATCAGGCCCAAATGGTGTCATCTGATGTCTAACCAAGTATTACCAAAACCACCAAATGAGCATCAGCCTTGGTGGAAAAGGAAAAAGGATAGCACGTGTCACTCAACTGCAAATGGACAATGGCCAAAAAGTTCTCTGATAGAAGGCCATTTCTAGACTCTCAAGTGTGCCTATGACCTGGAATATTAATGTCCTTCTCAAAGGATTTCTTTAATCACTTTAGAGACTTGGCACTTGTCTATACTCCCAGCTGAGGCGGTTGTGATGTGCTCTGCTGCAGAGGAAAGCCACTCCAAGACTGAGCAGGAAACTCTCGTTGTACTCAGAGAGGACTACTGCAAACATTGCTATTAGCACGTGCAGATGTGGCTAGAAAGTGAACGATGGTTCTTCCCAGGCACAGAGGATGTCTTCAAGTTTGCAGCCACAGTCATCCCTTGTAGCGTATACTATTTTCCATCATTTCAGTTCAGTTCAATAATTTTTTTTAATGTTAAACATTAGGTACTTAATAATAAATGCTCACATTTATACCATTATTTACGGTTTACAGAGTGAATATAAATAGTAACAGTTTCTCTTTGGGGCAGCAACCCTGAGGGTCTTTTCCTCCCAGTTTGATTTTTTTTTAATTAAAGGGGCGATGGCCTTTTTTGACAAGTTGTTTTACTTCTCAAAATGTCAACTTCCTCATTTTTAAATCAAGAGTAAAAATAATGGATAGAGGGGGTTGACTTTGGAGTCAAGCAAGCTTGACTGACTCACTTCTTAAAGAGGCCTATTCACTGAATGGGCATTACCTCATTCAAAGTGAGAACCTGAAAAGACCTTAGCCTAAAAGGGCCAGGGTCTCCCATTGCATCTTGGGCCATCTCCAGTCATCCTGAGGAATATCAGATTACTGGATTCAGAGGAGAAAGTGAGGCTGGTGACCGTGCACAGCCCTCCCTCCCTTAAATCAAAGTCAAGTGTAAATCATGTCGTTATTCCCTGATGGCATGGGACTCTTCTAGAATGAAGGACGAACACAGCAAAATGTTCTGCACTCCTTTGTCTCACTTAACTCTCGAAAGAACCTTGCATGGGAAATCATGCATGGTATTTTGTTTGGTTTAGACTCAGGCTTGTGATATCATCTGAGTAGGAAGAAATAGCTGGTGTGAAAATTCTACCAACCAATGTAGATTGACAGTTCAAAGCCTTAGAGTGAACAGTTAAGTGATTTGCCCATGACCACACAGTGGGTGTCAAAAGTAGAGAGTACTTTAAGTCAAGCTTGCTTGACTCCAAAGCCAACCTTCTCTATTATTATTACCTTTGATTTATAAATGAGGAAGCTGATGTTTTGAGAAGTAAAACAACTTGCTCAAGATCACCTAGAGAGCAAATAGAAGGAAGAAGCAGAGGGAAGATGGCCTATTAGCAAGAAGAAGTGCAGCCTCACTCCACCCACCAGACCTCTGCCACAGAGGTCTAAAAAACATACCCCCCCCCTCAAAAAAAAAAAACCTAAAACATACCAGATTGAATTGTAATCAGGAAATTTTTTTTAAATCATACCAGGTCATTCTTCCAACCCAAGGAGGCTTAGAGAGAGAAACCAAGAGATCTGCAGACAGGGGACAGAGTCTGACCAGCAGGATGTTGCATGGGAAGCATTACAGCACCCAGGGATTGAAAGAGAGCCAAGACTAGGCACCAGGGCAGGAAGAGATCTCAGAGGATCCCTGACCTAGTACAGGATGCAATATAAGGTGCCATCTGGCAGCTCTGCTACCCACTACTTAGCTCCATGTTGAAGTGAGAGGAAATCTACACATACGAGTGGTGGAGAGGTATGTTCAAGAGAGGCCTACTGGTGTACTAGCTGAGCAAGGAATAAGTCTGGAAGCAAATAGTAACTGTGCAACTCTGAACCTGGGAGCAGAGTAGGGATCCAGTTCTAATCTCCAGCCCAAGGTGGAAGCCTGAAGTAGAATTACCAGGGCAAGAGTCCCACACCCAAGAAAAATCTGCAAGTCAGTTGCCCTGAACCTGTAGAACCTCGTGGAAGGCAGATAGTGGCTGAGTACAGCAGCAGTCTACCAACCAAGGGAAAGTCAAGAGACTCCAATCTGGGTGAGGAAGTTGCAGAGCTCAGACCAGGAGGGCAGTGATCAGATTTTGCCTAGGATCACATCATTTGGGGAGCACTGAAAGCTTGCAGGCAGTCAGCCTGAATTGCAAAAGTAGCAGAAGAACTAAGAGGGCAGAAGCTCAGGCCAATCATTCCCCTCCTTCCTACACTCAGCTGCACCACCCCTCTACCCCATCCGCCCAGTTCCCACAGAAGTGCACAGAACCCAGCACTAACATAAAATCCAAAGACAACAAGTAGGCTAGAAGAGTAAGCAAACGAACACAAAAGAAAAAGAATCTTAACATCAGGAGTTATTATGGTGACAAGAAAACTCAAGATATAAACCCAGAAGAAAGGATTGACTCAAAAATACCTACAAGCAATGCTTCAAAGGGGAAAAAACCAAAAAGGTGGTTTGAACTCAAGTCCAACCAGAAGGCCTTGAAGAGTTAAAGCAAGCATTCAAAAAGAGAGAGAACTGAAAGTGGTTTTTAAAATGAAATGAGAGCAGTAGAGGAACAAATGGGAAAATAAACAAGTTACGAAAGACAGAAGAATTAACAGCTTGTCATAAGAGGCACAAAACATTATCAAAAAATGAATAAATAAATAAATCCCTGAAAATTAGAATGAAGCAAATAGAAGTTAATGATTTCATGAGACACCGAGAAACTTGGGTTTTTTTTAGTTAAAAAATTGGGGAAAAAAAAAATGATAACGTGAGATTAGCATAATAGTAAAAACAGCTGACTTGGAAAACAGATTGAAAAGAAACAGTTTAAGGATCATTTGGACTACCTGAAAACCAGAACAAAAGATAAATAAAAGAGCATAGACATCGGGTTCAAGAAATCAAAAAGAAAACTGCTCAGATCTCTTAGAAATAAAGGACAAAGTAGAAATTGAAAGAATCTACCACTTACCTCTTGCGAGAGCAAACAGAAAAGCCCAAATCTGAGTGCAGGTCCCTCAACTCCAAAGTCTTCAGGTGTTCTTTTTTGTTTCTTTTTCTTTTCCCTACTTCATGTTGTTCAGTCATTTTCAGTCCAGTCTAATTCTTCTTTGACCTTTTTGGGAGTTTTCTCGGCAAAGATTACTGGAGTGGTTTGGCATTTCCTTCTCCAGATCATTTTACAGATAAAAAACAGAGGCAAAGAGGGTTAAGTGACTCATCCAGGGTCTCACAGTGAATAAGTGTTTGAGGCCAGATTTGAACTCAGGTCCTCCTGACTCCAAGGCCAGTGCTCTATCCACTGTGCCAGCTATCTGCCCTTATACATCATATCATATGCAAAATATCATGTGAGGTTCTGGGAGACAAAGATCTGTATCTCTATCCCTGGTCTCTCTCTTTAGCTCTAGTCCTGTATTTTCTGTTAAAACTACCTACCTGAATGTGTAAGACATAGGACTTTAACCCAGGTCTTCCTGACCCCAAGTCCACCACTCTATGCAGAACATCACACTCCTTCTCCTTCTCCATAAGCCTTGGCTTAAGGCCCTTTAATTTGAGCTTTCTGCTTACCTTCACTTTTTCAAATACCAAATACTAGGCATGAATGAGAAAACTCTGTGACAGGCCATTGAGATTTCATTCCTTCTGTGTTCAGAACCAATCATTATGAAATCTTAAGGACTAAATTTCCAGTTCAGATCCGGACCAGAACATCCAGATCCCACATACCTACTCCAAAAAAAAACTCTAAAGTTCTCACATTTCTTGAATAATGATCAAGAAATCTAATCAGAAACTGCAGTATGTGACTTCTACTCCAGAACATCACAAGAGGTTATCTAGCAGCCCAAAGGAAACAGGACAAGGGGCTTGCCAGGAAAACCAGATGACCAAGAACAAATGTATCCTTAAAGGCTCTGTGTCCAGAGGCAAAAAGAGGGAAGAGCTTCCCTGAGGAAGCCCTGGAGACGTTAAAAAACCACAGGGCGGGTAAAGACCATGGAAGTGCCAATGAGTAACTGCAGGCCTATACAATGCTCAGACAGGTAGAATCAAGGCCAAGAGGTTCTAACATCCCTAATACTGAACCCTAAGATGCCAGAGAGAGTCTGGAAAATGTAGAAATCAGAACCTCAAAGATTCATGGTAAGAGAATGCTTTAACCCCAGAAGGTAGGAATCAGTGTAAGAACCCATGAAATTCAGCACTTTATAAACATTAATTGCTAAACATGTCGGTGGTCATGTTTATTCCCTTTTTCTCTCAGTTGGAGGGCATTTAAACCCAGTGAAATGTGAATGCAATCCAGAAAATGAATGGAACCACATTTTAGGAGGAAAAAAAAAAGATTTACTTGAGGGGGCAATCAGAAAAAATACACTTTTCCTAAGCTCAGTCAGCAAACATTTATTAAATATCTAGTTTGTTCCATTTGCTAAGTACTGTGAATTCAAAGAAAGGCAAATGTCCCTGCTGTCAAGGAGCTCACAGTCTAATGGGAGAGACAGCATGGGAATATCTATGTACAAACAAGCTATGTACAGGATAAATGGGAAATAATCAACAGAAGGAAGGCATCAGAATTAAGGGGGATCAGGAAAGGCTTTCAATTAAAGGTCTGATTTTAGCTGGGACTTGAAGGAAGACAGAGAAAATTGGAAGCAGATATGAGGAGGAGAGAATTACAGATATAAAGGACAACCAGTGAAATGCCAAGAGTTGGGAGGATGGAGAGTCTTCTTTGAGGAATAGCAAGGAAGCCGGTGTCACTGGGTCAAAGAGTATATGGGAGTATAGACATAAGACATATACGAGTAAGACATAAGAAGGCAATTAGGTGGCTCAGTGGGTAAAGCAATAGGCCTGAAATCCAGAAGACCTGAGTTCAAATCTGGCCTCAGACACTTACTAGCTATGTAATACTGGGCAAGTCACTCTGTTTGCCTCAATCCACTGGAACAGAAAATGGCAAACCACTCCTCTCTCTTTGGCAAGAAAATCCCATGGACAGTATTAGTGTGTAATGGTCCACAGGGTCACAAAGAATTGGATACCACTGAATGACTAAATAACACAAGATTTAAGAGGACTGGAAAAGTTAGAGAGGTCTAGATTATAAATAGTTTTGAACACCAAAAAAAGACTCATTCTGAACAGAAGTAGGTGGTGCTAGAGGAAGAAAGAGCATTAGAAGACCACAACTTAATTGGGATATAGAGAAGAGGACAAATAAAAGAATTATAGACCCCTGGAAGGCTATAGCTAGAAAAAACCTAGAAACTTAATTCTCTCATTTTGCGGATGAGGAAACAAAGTCAAAAAGTGAAAGAACTTATCCCACCAGATCTCATAGATCAATGGTTAGCAATGATGTGGCATAAGAAGTTGCAATAAGGTGAACTGGAAGAGATAAGAGGAGTTAGAAGCAAAAATTGAGTCTGATTGAGTCCCCACGAGACCAGTGATAAGGAAGTCCATCCGAGTTGGAGGTCCCAGGAGGAAATTGTGAGTGTTCTACTCGAGGCAGCAATCCTTTTCAATACAAAAACACTGAGGGATGAAGAAACTGAACAGAAGTGCAAGTAGAAGGAGGAATCAAGAAAGGAGTTTAATATAAGTGATAACCAGCCATTATGGTCAATAGCATTGCCCAAGCAGATGGAAGAAGGCAGAATCAAGGGGACAAAAAAACTAAGGATGCCCATGGTCAGGAGCCAGGTGAAAAGGGAAGGGATGTGGGAGGTGCTGACGGGCTGATTGAAGAGCAAAGATTAAAAAGAGCAAAAGACATAAATCAGAAACGGGAAGGGGAAGGAAGAGATGACCTACAGGGCTAGTGGAAGTCACAAAACTGTTTTTTCACCCTGGTCTTCAGATAATCATTGAAAGTTTGAGTGAAGACTTGAGGGACTGGGGAGAGATGGAAGCCAGGTAAGAGAGTGGCAAGGGAAGAAAGGGGCAGAAAACATCACGAAAATACTTAAGGAAACTAGATGCAAAGGCTCTAGAAAAATGGGGCAATGTATTTGATTGCTTATCCTTCCAGTTGGGGTGGATGACGAGGGAGGAAGAGAAAGAATCTAGAATCTAAAGTTCCATAATCAAATGTTATAAATATCTATCTATCTATCTATCTATCTATCTATCTATATATATATATATATATATATATATATATACATATGCAATTATTATTATTATTATTGACTACATCCAACTGGAACTTGAGATACACAGGCACTGTGGTTGGGAGATCCATCCTGCCCTATCAAAAAGTGACATAGGAGAGAATAGACTGGGGGAGCGGGGACACACTGGGACGGCTGTTTTGGGGTGGTGGGAAGGGGAGAAAATATGTAACTCAAAATCTTGTGGAAATGAATGATGCAAACTAAAATAAAATTTAAAAAAAGAAAAAAAAAAGAAAAATGGGGCAAAATGGCAGCTCACAACTGAGTTATGAATTAATCACTCTTCAGCAGCATTTATGAGAAGGAAAAACAAAATCTAAATTTAGGATTGTTTTCCTTCATATTCCAATCAATAGCAACTTCCTCTTCACAATGAGACTTTAAACAATTAGGGAAACATTTCGGTTTCTAGCTAATGGACCTAACAATGATTATGATTTCAGGAAAATCACTTCATCCAATTGTAGGCATACCCAGAAAAAAGGAAGGAGGTAGGGGGAGGAAGCAAGGCCATCACTATGGGTTTTGAGTCACTGTGAAAATTATACCTTTAGTCTGATAATCCCTTAAAGACTTTGGTTTTCTTTCATTTGGGATAAGAATGTGCTGGTCTAAAAACAAACAGATGCTCCTGGACTGGGGCATCTGGGAACCAGAGAAGGGGAGTCTCTATTGTTCTCTGGTGGCTCTGAGCATAGCTCTAACTCTTAGTAAAGGTTTCTACACCTCCTTTCCTTTCATCAGTACTGGGAATGGTACCTTTCCCCAACTCTGAAAGAACAAGAACATCCCAAGAATGTTCCTTTCTAATACAAGAAGTAATAATCACAGACATTACTACAGTTCTTTGTCATTGAGAGGCAAAGTGCCATTCTTTGCAGACCACAAGTATTTGGTAAAAACCACAGAGTCAAAGACTCATAGAATTAAGTTAATTTAAAGATGATCAGGTCTAAACTTCATAATTTGAAGATAAGGAGTCTAGAAATGTTTCATTTGGTGCAAAATCAAATTGCTAGTCAGTAGCAACTACTCAGAGGATCATAGATTCCTAGAGCTGGAAAGGGACCTCAGAGGCCATTAAGTCTGATGGGTTGGACAAGAATCTCCTCTGGGAAGTAACCCAATTCACTTGTGGTTGCTTCTAATGGCTGCTTCTGATGGTATTTCCTTGCATCAAGTTTAAATCTGACTCTGTAACTTCTATTCATTGTTACCAGTTTCCATCCTTGAGGACCAGATAGAAGAGGCCTTATTCTTCCACACAACAACCCTCCAAATATTGAAACCAGGTATTAAGTACTTTCAGGCTTAACTTTTACCAGTTAAACATTCAAAGTTCCTACAAATGAACTTGTAAGGCATAATTCAAGTCCTTTCACCATCCTGGTTATCCTCATCTGAATGTACCCCTGTTGTTTCTAAAATGGGGCACCCACAATTGAACATGGTACTCTAGATGTGCTCTGATGAAGGCAGAATACCACAGGGCTATCAGCAACTTTGTCATGGATATCACAGCTGTATTCATGCAACCTAAAACCTCTCTAACATCATTTGTCTAATAAGACCAAAAACCTGCTTACCTAATCATTCTTTACCCTGAGGTCCATATACCTCAAAAAAGTATCTAAGATTTTCTTTAGAAGAAAGGAACATGAGTGTTTCCCTAACTGTGTGGGGATCAATTCAATAAACATTTTTAAACATAATTTCATTGAAGATGTCTGGTAGGAATTAAAGGTTTGTAACTACAGTTCAGGAGAGATTGTAGGACTATCGATGTACATTTAGTAGTCATCTGCTTAGGCTGGTTTAAGTTCCCTGAGGACCAGGACTGACTTATTTTGGTTATTGTACCAGCATCTAGCACTGTGCATTGCAGAGAAGGAGCTAAATAAATTCTTATTGAATAAATACATGGTTAGATGAACTTATGGGCATGAATGGCATCATCAAAGGGAAAAACTGTATGTGGGGGGAGTGGGTGGTAAAGATAGTCCTAAAGTTGGAGTCAGTCATTAAATAAGAAATAGGTTAAGCTCACTGCTTCAGGTTAGACCTGACAAGGAACTATATACCTCAGTAAGGAAATTATGGATCTGAGATTGTCTCTTAGTTTCATGCCCTAGAAACATTCACGTAAGCTTACTGAGAGCCAATGAAGTCCTGAAAATAATCTCACACCACAAAAATTGGGTGCACACCATGCATTTTAATTTATAATGAGAAAAAAGTGACAAGTAGACCATATATTTGTAGTAGTTAGGTTGTACAGTCACTAGAACAAGTGCTAGATCTGAGTTCAAATTCAGCCTCAGACACCAATATTGTGGCTCTTGAACAAGCTGTTTAACCTATCTCTGTCTTGCCCAATTTCTTCATTTGTAAAATGGGGGTAATAATAGCACCTACTTTCTTTTTTCAAATTTTTCGACATTTATTTTTATAAGATTTTGAGTTCTAGATTTTTTTCTCTCTCCCTCCCTGCTCTCCCCCCTCCCCAAGACAGCAAGCAATCTAATATAAGATATACATGTACACTCATATTAAATGTGTTTCCACAATAGTCATGTTGTGAAAGAAGAATCAGGACAAAAGGGGAAAACAATAAGAAAGAAAAAACAAAAACTTTTAAAAAATGAAAATAGTTTGCTTCAATCTGCATTCAGACTTCATCAGTTCTTTCTCTGGATGTGGATAGCATTTTCCATCACAAGTCTTTTGGAATTGTCTTGGATCCTTGTATTGCTGAGAAGAGCTGTCTATCAAAGCTGACCATCACACAACATTGCTGTAACTGCTTACACTGGTTCTCTTGGTTCTACTCACTTCACTCAGCATCAGTTCATGTAAGTCTTTTCAGGTTTTTCTGAAATCCACCTGCTCATCATTTCTTATAGCACAATAGTATTCTATTACATTCACACACCACAACTTGTCCAGCCCATTCCCCCACTGATGGGCATCCTTTCAATTTCCAATTCTTTGCCACCACAAAAAGAGCTGCTATAAATATTTCTGTATGTGTAGGTCCTTTTCCCATTTTTATGGTCTCTTTGGGATACAGACCTAGTAGTGGTATTGCTGGATCAAAGGGTATGCACACTTTTATAGCCTTTGGGGCATAGTTCCAAACTGGTCTCCAGCATGGCTGAACCAGTTTACAACCCTACCAACAATATGTTAGTGTTCCAATTTTCCCACATCTCCAACATTTATCATTTTTCTGTTCTGGGATATTGAGAGAATTAAATGAGATAATATCTGTAAATTGCTTTGTAAATCTTAACTAACTTTATAAATGTTAGTTGTTATTATTATTATCAATATTAGCTATACAGTGCATTCTCTTCCCAGAAGAAGAAACCACTTGAGCTACCAAAGCAATATCAAAGGGTAATTTGGTAAATGTGGAAAGAACAAGGAAAGAATTTAAAGGGGGTTGGACTAAGGTCTTTCCAGGTTTAATATTGTATTCTTCTGTGATTTATTGTGCAGATGTCAGATGGTGAATAATATGCAATCCACCCTCTAAAAATATGTGATCATCTCAAATATTCGTAGTTAAGTTAGCCATTCTGTAGATTATCCAGACCCTTCTATTTTTCTCCACCTCCTTCTTTGCTGCACTTCTGATTTGTTTCCCTTCTTTCTTATACTTCAGAGAATCAGGGAAGAGTTGAAAAAAAAAGGCGTTGATGTACACCTTAACCAAAAGTATATGCCTTGGGCATTTCAACCTGGGCCCTGACCTCTCAGCATTCGGTCATAGGGTAAGCATTCAACTATGGAATGTCCTTATTAAGTGATAAAAATGAGCAGATATGCAAGGTACTAATTGATGGAAGATGAATAACGCACATTCTTGTCCTGCTTACATTGTAACACTTCAAATATACTTTAAATATATATAAATATACATGACTTAATAAAATTAATAGACAGTGAAATGACTCTAAACATACATTGACACTTTCAACTAAACTGCCTTCACAGAAAAGACAAATATTGATATTAATATGATGCAGGAGAATGGCAATAATTAGGTTTAAATAATTTTATGGATTAAAACTAATTGCCACTGAACTATAAGCCATATTTATGCATTGTGAATTTTGCTAAATTAATTGCTTACTTAGTTATACAATATTCAAATGCCTTCATTATCACTTATTATTCAGATGAACTGGTTAATTTGCCATATGGCTAAATTCTCCTTTTAATTACATTGCTTTCAACAATTCCAAACTTCTCAGTGATGATTCAAAAGCATACCCTTTTAACATTAGCATTCTGCAAGTGACATTTCTGCTGCAGAGTAGATCACCTAACAGTAGTGAAAAATTTAAATGACAGATCAAAATAATAAGGGGCAGAAATCAGCATGACTAGATTGCAGTGCATTAGCAACAACTTGAATACAAAGTAATCATTGAGACCGTCTATAAGAAGAAAGGCACATGGCAAGTCTTAGTGCAAGAACGATGGACAATCCAAAGAGTAGCCTGGTGATTTTCCTATTTCCATTGCATGCCACATCTTTCTCTTATTGTTATTCCATCTTCTGTCTCCATACTAATTTTGATCTGTTTTCTAATAATTGGTGTTTTGACTAGACATAGACAACTGATTCAGGGATGTCTCCCATATCAGCAATGAGTTTTTCCTGTCTTTGAAATGTAATCAATTTTATTTTTGTGATGATATCCAACATTCATTATGTTCAGCATCTCCCAATTCTTTTCTTAAAGGAGTCCATGATTTAGAGGTGTGAGGCTTCTGGGTATTTTTCATGTCTTTGGCTTCTCACATTCTTATTCTTGACTCCTGTCTTATTTGTAAAACGAATCCATCAGAGGCCAGAGTCTTAAGATGGTGAGAAGGGACAGAAAGGTTTTAATCTATAATGGCAGAGAGATTGTCCAGTCTGAGGAGGTCATGGACAATTCAAAGTATCAAAGTAAATCAGTTATTTCCTTTTTGTGTGGTATAGAGAACCCCTAGGGTTTGGCAGTTCATGTCATAAAAGGTGAGTCTTGATTGTGCACAACCATAAGTCCCATTGTAAGTCATGTATTCTGAAAGTAAGGCATGAATTATAACCCTTCTACTTAAAAGAAAGATGGTTTTGTGAGCCTTGCAACTGACAATGAAGCCTGTCTCCTCATCTATACACAGCCTGTACTCCATACCTGGAATGCTCTCCTTTCTCAGGGAAGAGAATTCACCTCTTAGCACCCCTTTGTTGTTGTTCCTTCATTTCAGTTGTGTCCAACTGTTCATGACCCATTTGGGGTTTTCGTGGCAAAGATTCTGGAGTGGTTTGCCATTTCCTTCTCTAGCTCACTTTAAAAATGAGAAAACTGAGACAAATGGAGTTAAGTGACTTTCCCAGGGTCACACAGCTAGTAAGTGTCTGGGGCTGGATTTGAACTCAGGTCTTCCTGACTCCGGGTCCAGTGCTCTATCCACTGCACCACCTAGTTGCCTGGCACATGGTACTGCTTATTAATGCTTTAATCCAATTGAATTAGAAAGAAAGGACACTGGCAAAGAAGCATCTCCACTAGGTGAGTGGGAATGGTTGGGGAATCTCCTCAGACTAGCTTCAAACATTATGGGGGTCTCTAAGTCCACATCCCCTCCCTCTACTCCTGGTTCACCAACTACCCCCCAACTCTTACCTTATGGTCCCTCAGAGTCAGAGATGATCTGTGACCTATTGAGACTATCTTCTCATAAGCACTGTGCCACAGAAGAGAGACATCTGATCCCCAAATCAAAAACAAAAGGCACAGTCTTTATTTATACACATCATTTTTGTGACACTGGAATTCGCTTTTTCTAATAGAATGTAAGTAGACTCACAAATTCCTGGATGAAGTAATGATCTTTGGTCTTTGCCTGCGCATCATAGATTAATTTATGCCAGCATCATGGGGCCAATAAATCTGCTCAGCCAAGAAGCTGTTAGCTAGCCTAGCAGCCAGTCTTTGTTTAGAGAAATGAAAACCAAAAAAAAAAAAACCCACAAATGATGGTTCTCTGCTCAAATACCTTTTATCTACAAAATAGAAATAATAACCCCCATCATCATTGTCATCTTTCTCATCAATTAGTCTTATTGAAAGCCCTCCTAGGGATATGACATAGTACATGTATGGTGCTTGCACAACTCAAAATTAATGAGAATGGGTCTATGAATCAGTCCAGCCTGTGCTTCATAAATGCAAGATAATATTACAATGCCCTGGAGTCAGGAGGACCTGAGCTCAAACCTGACCTCAGACACTTATCAGCAAGTCACTTACCCCCACTTGCCTCAAAAAAATAGATAATATCACAATGGCAGAAGAAAAAGACAGGGTTTGTTTGGGCTGTGGTAGTTTTGGTTAAGTTTAGGTCTGAGGGGGTCTTTTTTGGGCGGGGTGGCCGAGATCCATGAGTTTATTGGTATGAGGATATCCCTCTGCCAGTGTAGGTCAGAGTTTTGGGAAGTTGCCTGGAGCACTAAGTAATTAAGAGACTTACCCAGGACCTCAGACCATATGTAACAGAGGTAGAATCTGAATCCAGATCTTCCTGATTTTGAAGCCTCCATTCTATCCACTATGGCTAAAAGAAAAGGGGGAAACATGAGATCTTTTCACGCAGTCGAAGCTGCTCTCTCCAAAGTTAACAATGATCTCTTAAACAGATTAGTACAGATACACTAACAAATCAAAATAGACCAATGGTCTTTTCTCTTTCCTGATCCTTCTTGACCCCTCTGGAGCATTCGATACATTGATTACCTCCTCCTGGATTTTGTCTGTCCTCCCAGTTTGAAGAACACCACTCTTTCTTGGTCCACCTTTTACTTGTATGATCTCTCCTCCATATCAAAACCCCTTATTATGTGTTTTCCTCCTAGGTTCAACCCTGAGGCTCCTCCTCTTCTCCCTCTGCATTTTCTCACTTGATGACCTCATCGATTCCCATGTGTTTAACCACTCCATGAAAATAACCCTCAGGTCAAAATATCCAGCCTCAGACTCCCTTCTGAACCCTAGTCCCATGTCACTAACTGCCAATTCAAAATGAATGTCCAAAGACATATCCGTCTTAAAATATTCAGAACAAAACTCATCTTTCTTCCCAAACCTACTTTTCTTTTGAATTTCTATGGTTTTGTTTACAGCTCCACCAAATGTAGAGTTCCCTTCCTAGGTTTACAGCCTCAGTTTTATCTTAATCCTTGACACTCTTCCTCATGACACAAATCCAGCCATTTCTATTTACCAGCATCCCTCCTATCCATTCTCTTCTCATTGCTCCCATAGCTGCTACCTTAATTCTTAACCTCATAACCTGGACCATGTCAATGGCCTCCTTCCCGAGCTCCTTGCCTCAAGCATCTTCCAACTAGAACCCTCCATATAACTGCCATTGACTTTTTTAGCTGCAGATTGGACCATATCACCCCCCTACTCAATAAACTCCAGCAGCTTCCCATTTACTCTAGGAAGAAATATAAATTGTTCTGCTTCACTTTTTAAGACTTTCTAGCTTTAAGCTATTTTTTCTAGCTTTATTATACTTTGCTTCCCATCCAACACAGCACCAATAACATAGTGAATAGGGCACTAGGTCTGGCGTCAGGAAGACTAAAGTTCAAACTATTTGCCTCAGTTTCCTCAATTGTAAAATGGGAATCATAATAGTACCTACCTCCTCTGGATTGTTGTGAGGATCAAAAGAGACGATGCCTATAAAAGTGCTTAGCACAATAGCTGGCATATAATAGGTGGTAAATAAATACATATTTTGCCCTCCACTCTCCCATACACTGTGGTTCAGTCAATCTGTTCTTCTTTCTATTTCTCCCACAGAGCACTCCATCTCCCACCTCTGCATGTTTGCACTGGCAGTGTCCCCTGCCTGGCATGTTCTTTCTCACCTCTCCCTCATAGATAGAGATTTGGCTCAAACACTCCTCCTTCATGGAGCCTTTCCAGATTTCCCAACTACTAGTTTGCTTCCTGACTAAACTAGGCTTTATTTATTTTCTCTTTCTTTTGTATATGCTTATATAGTGTGTGCTGTTTCCCCTGACAGAGGGAACAGGGAATGTTTCACTTTTTTCTTTATGTCCCCAATACCCAATATAGCACTTGGCACATAGGAACTGCTTGATCAACATTCATTGACTAAGTGATGTCATGTATTTATGTGTCCCATCTCTGATACACACTGGCACTGGTTCTGTGACTGTAGACAAGTCATCTAAGGTATCAGCACCTTAGGATATTCTCTAAAACTATAAGTTTCAGGGCAGGTCCAAATGGTAGAGGAGGCAGCGAGGTGGCATATTGGTTAGAATGCTGGACCTGGAGTTCTGAGTTCAAATATGTCCTCAGACACCAATTGTGTGATCCTGGACAAGTCACTTATCCTTTGTCTGATTCAGTTTCCTCATTAGTAAAGTAGGGATAATGATGCACTTACCTCCCAAGCATGTATTGTTGTGTGAATGAAATAAGATAATACTTGTGAAATGCTTCAGAAACATTAAAGTGTAGATATATATAGATAGATAGATAGATAGATATGTATATATGTATGTATATATATACACACATATATATACACACATATAATTTATATATATACACACATATGTGTATTATGTATATATACACATGTATATATCATATGTGTGTGTATACACACACACACACACACATATATACATAGGGCAACTAGGTGGTACTGTGGATAGAATACCTGACCTGGAGTCAAAAAGACCTGAATTCAAATCCAGTGTCAGACTTAACTAGCTATATGACCCTAGGTAAGTCATTTAACCCTGTTTGCCTCAGTTTCTTCATCTGTAAAATGAGCTGGAGAGGGAAATGGCAAATCACTGTAGTATCTCTGCCAAGAAAACCCCAAATGGGATCACAAAATCAGACATGACTGAAACAACTGAACAACAACATATACATACATATATAAATATAGTATGTGTGTGTGTATATATATATATACATATATATATATACACACACATACATAATACATATTCATTTTATGCTTACAAAGTACTTTACCTATAAAATATATTCCACTTTACATATAAAAGAAAGAACAGAAGAAAGGATGGGAGGGAGAGAGGAAAGGGGGATGGAGAGGAGAGAGAGAGATAGAGGGAGGGAGGAAGGAAGGAAGGAAGGAAGGAAGGAAGGAGGGAAGGAAGGAAGGAAGGAAGGAAGGAAGGAAGGAAGGAAGGAAGGAAGGAAGACAAAACCCAGGAGGGAGATGTAAGGAAGATGAGTCCCCTTCCCACTGCTACATCTCATATATGCACGGATCCCTCTAGACTATCCATAGTCTTTCCTTCCCACTCAATGCTATCCTTGAGGTTGATTCTAACCTGATAATTCCTAGATCAAAACTTTATGGGTAGGAAGGTAAACACACAAACTGATATGGCAGCCAAAGAGACATTTCTGCTGAGCAAGTTACTGTACCATTTTGTCCTCTTTGCATGTTTATCAACTTTCTTGGTTCCAAATACTTGTTTATTACTGTAAATTCTCTTACCTTTTAATACTGACATATTTTGCTTCAAAATATATTCCTCTGACCACTTACAGAGGCTAAAAGTAAACTTTAACAATCATTTCCAGAATCATGTTTTTTTCCTCTTTTCATTCAGATGATGACTTGCAGCCTTCCACTTCCCTCTTCTAGGATCTCTATAGTTGCCTATATCTTTGTTGAATAGTGATGGATGTTTCTGTGATATTTATTTTCGCACACACACACACACACACACACACATGTTTATTGCTTAGCACCCCTTATTTTATATTTTGTACTTGTTTGTTTACTCCTGTCTTGTTTTTTATTAATTGTTAGCAAAACGAATAAGAGAAGTTATGGGTCCCCAGATTCACCGTTAAGAAAAGTAACTTCTGACAAAGTTCTTATATTTAACTTCTTATTTTATACCACAACCCCCTTGCCTTCCTTCCTGTCACCCTGTCCAAATCTTTTTGCAACATGCCAGAGTAAAGGGGAAAACTAAACATATGTAATTTTCAGAATACTCCTACCATGAAGAATCAGCAAATAGCTGGTGATCTTTTCCTTGTTAATACTAACAATGGCTCTGTAGTGCTAAATAGTCCCATCTCAGAGTCATGAGCTCTTTCATTTGGGTTAGAAAGTGCTTAAAATAACAGTGTAAATGAAATGGTTTTGTCATCATTTCAGTTAGAGAAAAAAATAAGGAAGTGAGATGATTTATGCATAGGCATCAGTCTTTTTAGCCATGTCTCCTGACAAGTAGTGGAATGGTTTCAGATCCCCCTAAAAGGAAGAAGTGGGGTGGCTGTCTGCCTTTCACTCACTCCCACTCACCCTAGCTCTGGTATTTAAAAAAAAACAACTGAGCATTCTATTGAGAATCAAGTCTTAGGAAATTCATTTTGATAGGGAGCCTACATTCTCTGGTCAATTTCTGAGAAAGACTCTGAAATATGGCCCCCATCAGCATATTTCTTTCTAGATGAATCACCAAAACACTAGGCAACTGTCATCCTCAAAGCATCTTCAAGAAAATGCAATTAACTAGTAATTTTCCGTGATTATTTCACCGATCTACATAATTAAATATTCTTAACACACTTATTTCATAGCATTCCACAAAGCATGATAACACTGCACCACCATCTAGTAATGATAATATAATTAATTGACTGCCAGTTTCACATGCTTTGATGTATTCTCACAAAGACTGTCATGTAATACAAGTCTAATGTGGATTTCCATAAGAAAATAATAGGCCTTTTTCCTTTTAGAGATCACTTGTCACACAGTGGGTATACCTTGAAAGGTTTAACTCCCTTTCATGGAAGAATAAATAAGTTTATATGAATAAACAAACAACCCAAAGATTTTTTGCAAGTCAGTAACCAGAAGTATTGTCATTTTTCACATTTCACAATATGAAGTTTAGCCTAACCCTGTTAACTCACATAGAAACAAGATAGGTTTTATGCCATGACCTCAAAAATCCATCTCTGTCTTCTGAAATTCAACAGTTGTTTTTCCCTTTGAATTCCCTCCTATGACAAAATCAGCCTGGGAGACATTTGAGTGCCTAAATGAGTAAATGCTCTGTATCACAAAGATGATTTCATCAGAGTTGTGTGGTAAAAGGCAACTTCCCCATCCTTATGACAGTTCCCCTCTGGAAGGAGTGAAACATAGACCTACTGCATTTTTAAAAGAGGATATTTAAAAAATCAGCTGCTTTTTCCCCTTTTTCAACTTAGACCTGCTCACCTTAGGAATTCTGCCATCAAATGGTAGACTAGACATTAAGATCAGCCTTAAATGGGCCTGCACTGGCAAAGTGAAATTAATGTCAGAAATTAGGTCACCTATGAGATTATAACATCACAGATTAACTTTTTTTTAAGTACTTTCAAAGCCATGTTGGACTTTCTATCAGCAAAATGGACAAGAGACAAACTGGCCTTCAACATAATAGTCTTTTATTGGGGCATAATTTATCTGAACTATTTCCACCTGAAAATCACTGCAATGAAACTTTAGAGGAACACAAAAGTAACAGGGATAAAGGGGATAGTGACTGTGATTTTAGATATAAGGGACTTCCAGGACAGTAAACTCCCTCTACCAAAATGGATCAGCACCTTCCCAAGAATTTCCTAATTTGGAAGTATTCCTAAAGGGCTATAAAAATGCACATGCCCTTTGACCCAGCAATACCACTTCTAGGGCTGTATCCCAAAAAGATCATACAAGTGGGAAAAGAACCCACACGTACAAAAATATTTATAACTGCTCTTTTTGTGGTGGCAAAGAATTGGAAATTGAGGGGATGCCCATCAATTGAGGAATGGTTGAACAAGTTGTGGTATATGAATGAAATGGAATACTATAGTGCTATAAGAAATGATGAGCAGGCAGACTTCAGAAAAACCTGGAAAGACATATATGAACTGATGCTGAGTGAGGGGAGCAAAACCCAGAAAACACTACACACAGTTATAGTCACATGGTGTGATAACTAATTTTGTTAGACTTGGCTCTTCTCAGCAATACAACATTCTAAGACAACTCCAAAAGGCTCATAATGGAAAATGCTATCCACATACAGAGAAAGAATTATAGAGTCTGAATACAGATCAAAGCATATTATTTACTCTCTCTCTTTTTTTTTGTTTTGTTTTGTTTCTTCTTTCTCATGGTTCATTCCATTGGTTATAATTCTTCTTTGCAACATGACTAATGTGAACATATGTTTAATGTGAATGTATATGTAGAGCCTGTATGAGATTGCATGCTATCTTGAGGAGGGGGGAGGTAGAGGTGGGGGAGAAAATTTGCAACTCAAAAGCTTGTGGGAATGAATGTTGCAAACTAAAAATAAATATTTACAAAAACAAAAAAAAGACTTGCCTAGAACACTCAAAGGTCATGCAATTTGTCCCGGGTAACATACTCAGTATGTAGCCGAGGCCAAACCTGAAGGTCTTCCGGACTTTGAGGTTAACTCTCTAACATAATACCACATTGCCTCTGCTAAATATAAATACTCATACTGCACTGCTTGACATGCACATGTCATGAGCCTGTAGCTTTCTTAATCCCTTTTAGAGTCAGGCCAACAAAGATAGACACTGGGTACTCAGTGTTTAGTATAGGAATTAGCTTTCTTAAACAAAACAGAAAGAACAACAACAATAACAATAGCTAATATTTATTTAGTGTTTTAAAATTCTCAAAGTGCTTTACACAAATTACCTGAACAGTAATAATATCTTATTTATATGATGTTTTACCTTTAAAACATTTTAATGGGGGGCAGAGTCAAAATGGTGGTGTAAAAGCAGGAGAACTCTGCAGCTCCCCCCATAACCAACTCAAACACCTATAAAATATGACTCTAAATAAATTTTAGAGCTCCAGAACCCACAAAAGTACAGAGAAACAAAGTTCCTGCTGAAGGCAGCCTGACAGGTAGACAGGAAGGGCTCATCACAGCACGCTGGGAACCGAGACCGGCTTTAGCCGGAGGGCGGCCAGGACAAGCCATGGCCAGAGCATTCAGGAGAGTGGATCACCAGCAGCTGTGGTGGTTTCCAGAATTATTGACCCATAAGAGCCAAGGACAAAGTGAAAGGTCAGTGCAACTTGGTTAAATTTGGGGGAGAGAAGCAGGTCTGGCCAACTGTTCCCAGGGCAAGAAAGCAGCGGAAGCCGCAGCTCTGCAGCTGCTTCCACATGGCTGCTTCAGAGCTCATGGCCTGCAGATTGCAGGGGGGCCAAGCAATCATTCAGAGGCTAAGTGCTCTTACCTTAACCTGCCTGGATCGGGATCGTGGTCTTGGGTGGTGGTCCTAAGGTGTGTGACCAGTGAGCCAAAGCTGGTGGGGGCTGTAGAGACAGCAGCCTCCTAAAGCTCCAGCAGCTGAGAAAACCCCAGCAATTTAGGACAAAGTTCTCCCCCATGGAAGCAGAGATCTACCTGTGGCTCAAAAATCAAATTAATTGACTGGCAACATGAGCAGGCAAAGGAAGCAAACCAAGCTCAGCAATGCAACTTTAGATACTTTTTGAGGGGACAAAAAGGATCAAAGCATGGAATGGGAGGAAGACAACACAGTCAAAACTCCTGCACCAAAGGCTTCCAAGAAAAATGTAAACTGGTTAGAGACCATAGAGGAGCTTAAGAAGGATTTTGAAAACCAAATAAGAGAAGTGGAGGAAAAATTGAGAAGAGAAAAGAGAATGACGCAAGAAAATCATGAAAAGCAAGTCAACAACCTGATTGAAGAAAATAACACCTTAAAAAATAGATTAATTCAAATGGCAAAAGAGGCTCAAAAAAACATTTTAATGTCATTTTCTTTTATCAGCTCCAAATTTTTATGATGTGGGACAAGTGGAAAACTCATTTCATGTAAAAAAAATGGTCATGTAAATAAGAACTAATACCAGTGTTAATGGATGATAGAGCTATATAAAAATATGGGAAGAATTTGTGATTTTATCAAGACGGAGAAATCTTTGAGCGCAAACTCCATCCACC
>CM053580.1:300597483-300614864 GCA_028627135.1 Pseudochirops cupreus
CCCTGAACTAGGTAAATGGTATTTGATTGATTAAAGTAAGATTGTTAACCCATTTTGAGTTGCTTTCCTTTAGAAAAGCAGATCTAAGAACCTGTGCTAGCAGCCACCCTGGTTGTGCTGGGGTGCTTGCCGATACAACCACTTGTGAGGAGAGGAAAGTGGGTAAGAGCAGGGGTGGGGATAAACAAGTAAAAAATAGCATTGAGGGAAATTCATAGTTAGTTACGACTATAAATGTGAATGGAATGAACTCACCCATAAAACAGAAGTGGATAGCAAAATGGATTAAAAACCAGAATGCTACAACATGTTGTTTACAAGAAACACATCTGAAGCAGAGAGATTCACACAGGGTAAAGGTAAGGGGCTGGAGCAGAATCTATTATGCTTCAGCTGAAGCAAAGAAAGCACGAGTAGCAATCATGATCTCAGACAAAGCAAAAGCAAAAATAGACCTAATTAAAAGAGGTAAAGAAGGAAACTATATTTTGCTGAAAGGTACCATAGATAATAAAGTCGTACCAATACTACATATATGAGCACCAAATAGTATGGCATCTAAATTTTTGAAGAAGCGGGTGAGTTGTTGAGTTTTGAATAAGTTACAGGATGAAATAGATAATAAAATTATACTAGTGGGGGACCTCAACTTTACCCTGTCAGAACTAAATAAATCTAATCAAAAAAGTAAATAAGAAAGAAGTTAAGGAAGTTAATGAAATTCTGGAAAAGTTAGATATGATAGCTCTGTGGAGAAAATTGAAGGGGAAAAGAAAGGAATGTACCTTTTTCTCAGCAGTACCTGACAAAAAAAATGACCATGTATTAAGACATAAAAACCTCACAACCAAATGAAGAAAGGCAGAAATAGCAAACACTTCCCTTTCAGATCATAATGCAATAAAAACTACATTCAATAATAGACAATGGAGAGAGAGATTAAAAATTAATTGGAAATTAAATAATCCAATCCTAAAAAAAGAAATGTGTCAAAGAACAAATCATAGAAACAATAGATAATTTCATTAAAGAAAATAACAACAATAAGAAAACATACCAAAATTTATAGGATGCAGCCAAAGTGGTACTTAGGAAAAATTTTGCATCTTTAATTGCTTAAATCAATGAGATAGAGAAAAAGCAAATCAATGAATTAGGCATGCAACTAAAAAAACTGGAAAAGAACAAATTAAAATCCTCAATTAAGCACCATATTGGAAATCCTGAAAAATCAAAGGAGAGATTAATAAAATTGAAAAGAAGAAAACCATTGAATTAATAAATAAAACTGTAAGCTGGTTTTATTTTTTAAAAGCAATAAAACAGATAAACCTCTGGTTAATTTGATTTTAAAAAAAAGAAAGAAGAAAACCAAATTATTAGTATTAAAAAATGAAAGGGATGAACTCACCACCAATGAAGAGGAAATTAAGATGATTGTTAGGGGCCATTTTGCCCAATTATATGCCAATATATTTGGCAATCTAAATGAAATTGATGAATATCTATAAAAAATATAAATTAGTTAGATTAAAACAGAAGGAAAAATAAAATACTTTAATAACCCAATCTTAGAAAAAGAAATTGGACAAGCCATCAATGAATTTCCTAAGAAAAAATCCCCAGGACCAGATGGATTCACAAGCTAATTCTACCAAACATTTAATAATGATTAATTCCAGTACTATATAAACTATTTGGAAAAATAGGTGGAGTCCTACCAAATTCCTTTTATGACACAAATATGGTGCTGATATCCAAATCAGGAAGGGTCAAAACAGAGAAAGAAAATCATAGACCAATTTCTCTAATGAATATTGATGCAAAAATTTTTAAATAAAATACTAACAAAGAGATTACAGCAATATATCATAAGGATCATATACTATGATTGGGTGGGATTTATACCAGGAAAGCAGGCATGGTTCAATATTAGGAAAACTGTTAGCATAATTAGCATAATATCAATAACAAAACAAACAGAAATCATATGATTATCTCAATAGATGCAGAAAAGGCCTTTAACAAAATATACCACCCATTCTTATTAAAAATACTAGAGGGCATAGGAATGGAGCTTACCTTAAAATGATAAGTAATATTTATCTAAAATCATCATTTCTCAATCGATAAATGGTCAAAGGATAAGAACAGGCAGTTTTCAAAGAAATCAAAACTGTCTATAGTCATATGAAAAAAATGTTCTGAATTACTATTGATCAGGGAAATGCAAATTAAAACCATTCCGTGGTACCACCTCATACCTATCAACATAGCTGATATGACAAAAAAGGAAAATATTGGATATTGGAGTGGATATGGAAAAAACTAGGACACTAATGCATTGTTGGTGGAGTTATGAACTGATCCCACCATTCTGAAGAGCAGTTTGGAACTATGCCCAAAGGACAATAAAACTACGTATACCCTTTGATCCAAAAATACCACTGCTACATCTATATCCCAAAGACGTGCAAAAAAGAGAAAGGGACCTATTTGTACCAAAAAAAAATTATAGCAACTCTTTTCGTGGTGGCTAAAAATTGGAAATCAAAGGGATGACCCTCAGTTGGGGCTAAGCACATTTTGGTATATGATTGTAATGGAACGTTATTGTGCTATAAGAAATGACAAGCAGGATGATTGCAGAAAAACCTGGAAAGACTTACATGAACTGATGAATAGTGAAGTGAGCAGAACCAGGAAAAGGTTGTGCCCAGCAATATTGTTCTATGAAGAATTGTAATGACTTAGTTATTCTCAGCAATGCAATGATTTAAAACAATACCAAAGGACTAATGATAAGCATACTATCTACTTCCAGAGAAAGAACTGATACTGATTGAATAGAGACTGAAGAATGCTATTTTTAACTTTCTTTCTTCCTTTTTTATTTGAGTCTTCTTATACAAAATGACTAATATGGAAATGTTTCACACAATTGCACATGTATAACGTATATCTGATTGCTTACTGCCTCAGGAAGGGGGAAGGAAAGGGGGAAGATAGAATTTGGAACTCAAAACTTTAAATAAAAAAAGTTTTAAAATTTTTAAAGAATATTCTAAACTACTGTTCATTTTGCATTATCAAGTGTCACCTGTGATTTTCCTTTGAATGAGTTATGAATCATCTTTTTTACCATGTAGGAAAAAATATCACTCTTAACCTGGTACATCATGATTAAAGGGGCCAGGACAATTTGAAGCATTGTCTTGCAACTACCTGTCCAACTTTAGTTGACAAACTATAAAAATCACTGATATATAAATAGTACTTTAAAGAGTAAAAAGCACCTTTCCTACATTATCTTGTGTGAGCTTCACAAGTAAATATGGTGGGTAGTATTATCCCCATCTTACAGAGAAGAAAATTGAGGCTAGAGATTAAGTGACTTGTCTAAGGTCATTCACCTAGGAAGTGGTGGAGGTAGGATTTGAAACCAGGTTTTCACTGGCTGCAAGGCACACTACACTGTACCTGAAACCTGACCAGTAGAAAGCAAGCTTCACCCTGGGGAGCATTGCTTTGGATTTATTTGGGTTTAGGTTTTTTCTTTTTTTAATCCTGATCTTTTTTTTGAAAGAAGAGCCTTTAAGTTTTATGTGTCCTCCTTGCATATGGAGTAGAAGTCCCTCCAAAGGAGCATTATTTGTGAGATACTAAAAGGCTTCCCAACCCAGAATATCTCTGCTACCCATCATCAACAAGTGCTTGAAATTCCCATTATTAGAATCACTCATTATGAACTTTCTGAATATGTGAATTTTAAGTAACTTGTTATACCTGAAAGAAGCAGCACATTATCTAATATGTTAGCAAAAATTAGTTTACCTGATTAACCTATCGACAATTATTGTCATCTAGCAGAAAGAAGGGGTCTGAAGGACTGTAGGACAAATCACAGAAATGTCAATGGGAGAGATGCATAGAAAAGGTCAGAGAATGTGGTGAGGGCATTACCTGAATGAAGACCCTCATTGTCCAGGTCTTAGGATCAGCACTGAATACAGTTGACAAGGGAAACCCAGAGGAACAATGAAATAAAGATGAGGTTAACAAAGACAAACTTTATTCATTTTATGTGGGGAGAAAAGTGGTTTTGATGTTTGCACAAAGGCAAGGGGAAAAATAATCTGTTCTACCCACACTTGCTTAGCAAAGTTCCTGGGAAGGTCATTTGCATGGACCCAGACTAGTGACCAGGGCCAAGATAGTAGTTAGATGGAATTTTCTCACCCCAACTCAGATAGCAAACTGAGTACAGGGATCTAGATGTACAGGGCTAAGGCAGAAGCAAAGGAATTCAAAAAACAAACTTTTGAAGTCTGACCACTTTTAGTCATCAGTCTGACTCACAAAAGAGTTGAAACAGCCCAAGCATACAAACTAAAAGACCTGAGATCCCTTTCTCCGAGTGGAAGGTGCTGCAAATCATATACAGTTCAGTGGAGAAATAGAAGATGGCATACAAAAGCAATATAGTGGAGAATCACCAGACAACAATTCAGCAGAGATCCAGCAAAGATAGCATCATGGAAGAGTAGCATGTAGCACCTCAGCAAAGGGAATAACCCAGCAAAGAACATCAATAGACTGTAGCACAGTGGGAAAGCAACAAAAGACAGGCAAAGAAAGGTTCCAGGTGTGACATAGTACAAGGAATGCAAGTTGGCCTGGCTACCTTTGTTCCCTGTGTGTAAACCCTCGCCCACACATACCCCCTGGTCACATATGTTCCCCCTCCCACCAGTGATATGGGAATTTGTGACAGCCTATACCCTGTGGGTGTGGAATGTTGTTTTTTTTTCCTTGTTTATCTTCTTCTTTTTCTCAATTAAATTCCTTTCCGTGTGAACTAATGTGTCTTCTGATTTGTCTGATAAAAGAGAACATCATTAGATGCTTGTTTTCTGCAGTTTTGAATAAAGGCTGGCCCAGAATGTGCCTTGAATTTAAGATGACTTTGAGTGAGCCCACATGTGAGAAATCCCCAGGGTAGTTTCACAATTATGCCTTAACAGTATAAATGGGGAAAATATGGATATGAAGAGAAAATGAATAAAGATACAATTCAGTCCAACAATTGATTTCTTAAGTATCTACATCTAAGTGGCATGCTAGGGGTATGAGAGATAGAAAGTTTTGCTCAGATTCAGTTTTTCTCCTTATCAAGGAGATGCCTTGAATAGAGGTGTAGGGGACACTGATACAAATTCACCAATGCAAATTAGGTGATAAAGGTAGGTATAGAAGTAGAGATGGGGAGTACAATGAATAGAGCACAAAATCTGGAATCAGGAAACCAAGATTCCATCTTCCTTCTGTGTAAAACGTACCTGTGCATGATATTCTCACAAAGTTCCAGTGAGGAAAATGCTTTGCAAATCTTCAAGTACTATAACAAGGCCACTTACTATTTCCACCATAATATTCTACTTAAAAGAATATCATAAAGGAGACTTCCACAAAACAAATCATCTTTTACCGGCAAAACAATATTTTAATCATAAGTGTATTCTAGACCCAGGACTTCTAAATGAAAGCACAGGTATAATTGTATTTTTTTTGGTCCAAACCTATGATTTCACCAGCAGGAAGAACTACAAGTGTAAAACTCAACAGGTTCAAAACAAAATTCTTTTGTTGTTGTTTTGTTTTTTGTTTTGTTTTTATCAAAGCCTCCCTCTCTTCTAAACTCCCCAGAACTTCCCAGAGTGCCTTCCTCCTTGAAATCATACAGGTTCATAATATCAGCATTATCTTCAACTCTTTACTCTCCCTCATCCCCACCCCATATTCCGTCACCAAATCTTATGTTCTCTACCTCCACATTTCTCTCTACTGTGTCGTGTTCTCTCTATTCATGGAGCCACCACTTTAGTTCAGACTTTCATAACCTTTCACATGAACAATTGCAATAGACCCTTAATTGGTCCCCTTTCTTCAAGTCTGTCCCCTGCCCAGTCTATCCTCCCCAGCTGCCAAAATTTCTTTAAAGTGCAGGTCTGACCCTATTGTTCCCACTGCTTAATAATAATTAATGTTTAAAGTCTCCTATTGCCTTTAGAATCAAATATAAACTCTGTTGTTTGCCTTTAAAGTCCTTCACAACCTGGTCCCAACCTATCTTTCCAGCCTTTTACACCTCATTGTCCTTCGCCCATTTTGCAGTCCAGCCAGTCTTATCTTCTTGCTATTTCTTAGACAATTGATTGCCCCTCTCTATACCTTTACACTGACTCTTCCCCAAGCCCAGAATGTACTTCCTCCTCTCTCACACCTCCTAGAATCCCTTGTTCCCTGCAAATCTCAGTTTACATGCCACCCCCTACATAAGACCTTTCCTAACTCTCTCAGCTGCTAGTGTCCTCTCTCTTTCTGAAAAGATTCACAATAAATAAGGGATGGCATAAATGAACTGGGAAAGGTTAGCCTGGAGGAGAGAAGACACAGAGGGATATGGCAACTCCCTCCAAATAGCTGAAGGGTCATCCATCAGAAATGAAACTAAATTTCTGCTTGACCCCAGAGGCTACTGGTAGCAATGAGAAGTTGCAAAAAAGCAACTTAACTCACTACCTTGCGGTTTAGAGGTAAAAAAACAGGGTGTGCTAAAGTCAGATCAAACAACGTCAAAAAAGCTAATTATTAAATTTTCATTGTGAGCATTTACACCCCAGAAATAGGCAAATGCTATAAATCAAAGACTAATTTGATGTTTTGTTGACTTCTAGATTTTTCAAAGGAAAAGTGATGGAAAATGTCAACAAGGCAGATTAAATTTAAAAGTGTTTGGGGCCATACTTTTCTTTTCCCCCAAAGATCCGGCAGTTAAACATTTACTGGCACACCATAACATCTTAGCTCAATCCCTTCATATTTAAGATTGAACTCTTAAATTGTAATGGTTACAGTTATATTTTGAGCTCATTGAGGGCAGAAGTCTTTTGCCTCTTTTTGTATCCCCAGCACTTAACACAGTGCCTGACTCATAATAGACACTTAATATCTATTGAACTGAATTGAATTTAATTAAGATGAAAAAACTGGGAACGAGAAAATCTGAATGACTTGGCTAAGGCCATACACATTGTAATACATATCCAGAAGCTGAGCTAGAATTCAAACCCAAGCCTTCTGATTCCAAAGCTGCCTTTTTTGACTATATTATTGCTGGGTGGCACAAGGAAAAACTTTCTAAAATGTAGACCAAATGTAGAAGGCTTCCTCCATAGATGTTGTTGTTATTATTCAGTTGTTTCATTCATGTCTTCATGACCCTATTTGGGATTTTCTTGGCAAAGATACTGGAGTGGTTTGTCTTTTCCTTCTCCAGCACATTTTACAGATGAGAAAATTAAGTCAAACAGAATTAAGCAATTTGCCCAGGGTCACACAGCTATTAAGTGTCTGAGGTCAGATTCAAACTCAGGAAAATTAGTCTTCCTGATTCCCAGCCCAATAGATAGTGAGATCTTAATCCCTAGAGGTCTTCAAGTAGAAGGTAAGTTATTGCTTGTGAAGAATGTTATAAAGAGGATTCCTTTTCAGGTATAGTTTGGAATAGTTGACCTCTGGAATTACTTTCAACTCCAACATCCTGTAGTTTTGGGAGTCCATAAACTGATTCTTTTTCTATCAACAGATTTCCCTGAAAGCAGCAGAGGCATTTAAAATTCTTCTCAAATACTCCAACAAATCTGTGATCGTATCAGCGTGAATATTTCCTCTAACAACGTAAATAACAACCCATATTTGCCCGTCAATATTGTGTGATTTTTGTTCGTGCCCTCCCATAAGTTCATGACAGAACGATCCAGCCAACCCGCTAGGTGTCTTTGTCAACTTCTTTTTACATCAGAAAGGCACCAATGTAGCAAACAAGCTACCTATTGGTTTATCCACTACTCTCGCTATGTAACCAAGCCATCTTCCTTTTTTTGCAATTTGTTATGGCCTGATTACATCTACCACATTCCTCTCCAATAGCCTCTTGGTGACATTCATTCTTTAATTCCTTGGAGACTGGTGTTTTAAAACCCACTGCTACACAACAACATCTGTAGAACGGTGGTATTAAAAAGTTTAACCTTTATTTCAGGGAGAATTTTTGAAGCCTTTAAAAGAATATTGTTCTTCCACAAACTTAATGTAGCCTATTCTCCTCCTGCTTAATTCTGAGTCCAACTTATTGTTCATTTTTACTGCTTTTTGAAGATGTAGATACTGATGCACAAGCTGTCTGGGCTGTCCATCTAACTGAAAGTCAAAGTCTAAAAAACAGGGATTCTTCATCCACTTGACTTTTCCGATGTTATGGATAAGTTGTGGGTGCCATCCAGTGTTTTCTTAATGTTCTGGTGCTTCATGCAACTAGCATAATGTCATCAAAAAGATGGAACTGGGGGAACTTCCTTTCCTTCTCAGTTTATTTATAGCCATAATAAATATCAGATCCTAAAAAGCCAACAGGAAATAATAAATGCTGCCAAGTCATTCTCTTATATTTACTAAACAACGATCTTTTTAGAAGATGGGGATTAAATATACATGCAATCTAAAATAAAAGAAAATCTATTTTTAATTAGATAAGGAAATGTCAGGCAAGTTTTCTGTGGAGTAATCATTCTGTCCAAATAGATTCTAGGTGAGTATTCTAGTTTTCCTTTTTTTTTTTCCAGAAAAATAAATGGAACTAAACTAGAGCATTGTTGCATTCCTGAAATAAGGAAATTGCAGACATATTCCTTCCCACATTCTTGAATGGGCTAGAGTCAACATGATGATTTAGTTTATCTCTTCCAGCTGCATATTTGATCTGTTCCTGTTATTCCTTAATTGAATTGTCTGGCTTCCCTTTTCCTCTCCACTCCACTCATCACCCTTTCTCCTATCTAGGGCTTCCCAATTTAGGCTAAAACCCCAGTCCTCTGCCCCCACCAATCACTGACACTCCTTCCACTTTGTCTATGGAAAGAAATGCTGGTGTCTTGGGTTTAAAGATTCTCTTAATAGTTTCATATGATAACCATTGTAATAATAATACTGTTTTGCCTTGGCAACCTGACTTGTTCACTGAATGAAATGCTTGCATCTCAGTGTCTCCCAGTTACATTAAGAGTGTAGGCAAATATATTGCCAATGTGATACCTATAGCAGCTGTTATGAATAGGCAGACTTTTCCAGGGTTGAATCATAAAATATAACAAACTCTCTTCCTCAAAGCTGAAACCAAGAAATTTATTCGGGTACCAGAAATCCAATTCCACTATGGTAACAAAGAAGTTTATACACATCAATGTTATGGGAATCTGAAGATCTTCCCTGCCCCTAAGCCCTTTGATAGGTTTAAGTGGCTCTGAGAACCTTCACTGATTTGAAAGTATACTCTGCCCCCAGTAGGCTGAATGTGGTCACATGGAGCCTATGGTGAGAGGCTTGTTCATCAGGAATGCCCACACCTTATTACTTTGTGATTGGGCAGTGGATCAAGAGGGCTGTGACATTCTCTGATCCAGGAGAAGGCTATATATACCCTGATGTGAGGTTTTTGCTTTGGGGCTCACTTTGAAAAGAGTTGTGTGATTTGGCCAGATGAGACTCTGGGAATCCCCCTGGCTTTGAAAACCCAGATGTTGGTGCTTCCCTCTCTGGTAACTAACTAGGTATGGATGTAACGGTCAGACAGTTGGAAGTCCATCCACTGATCTGTTTCTCTGTCTGCTTGTAACTTGTGTTTATATTCTGTTTGCATTCTCTGAAGTTCAGGGTGCTGACATTTTTCCCCTGAACTAGGTAAATGATATATGTTTGATTGATTAAAGTAAGATTGTTAATACTTTTTGAGTTGCTTTCCTTTAGAAAAGCAGATCTAAAAACCTGTACTAGCAGCCATCCTGGACATGTTAGGGTGCTTGCTGCTACAATCACCAAGCCAGGGAGTGCCAGCACCCCCAAGCCTTCCCTCTGTTAGGCCTCCCCACAAACAAGCTCCCTTAGGCGAAAATCCTCTCTCTCTCACTCAGGCTAGCTTCTCTTCCTCAGCTCTACCTCAGTCTCTTTTTCTGTTCCTCCCTTCCTGCTCCACCTGTTCAACAAACTCCTCCCAACATGGGCTCCATGTGACTCAAGCTGCGGACTGGGCCAGAGCTCAAAGCAGGTCACATTGGCTTATTAATGGGCAAGGAAGATCTTCAAATTCCCTTAACATTACAGCAAAACGAGCCTGAAACATTGACAGTCAAACACAACAGACTACGTCTTCTCATTAAGTGTAGCATGCAGTGAAGACAACAGTGGGTACAAATATGTAGAATGAACAGAAAGTTGTTTTTACCAACATAGCTTCTTCTCTCCTCTTTTCCTCATAGACTTTTTTTTCCCACAAGAACTTGGGCAACAGGGTAGTATACTAATTCTTAGTCTGTGGTTATCAGAAAAAAATTCAAGTTTCAATTTATTTGACTAAGAATTTAGAATTCTAGTGGACTACATAGAAGGTACAAAGCCAGAAACAAATATAACATCCCATTAGCACATGTACAAAAGGTCAAAGCAATGACTCTGCTACTTGATTCCAGGAACTGTATAGTACCTGAAGGACTAATGATGAAGCATGCTATCCTTGACATTAGGATTTAAGGTACAGATTGAAACATATGTAAATATGTGAATTACATATATATTTATGTATGCATGTATGAATTTCTGGGGTTATGTATTTCTTACATATCTATACATATACATACATATTGTCATATGTATATGTATACATGTTTGTGTGTGTATATATATGAATATGTACAGGCCATTAAGGGAGACTGTTTTGCTTGACTATGCATATTTATAGCAAAGAATTTTGTTTTTTTTTCCCCAATGGAGTGAAGAGGAGAGAAAAAAAATAGATTTCTGAGTTCATTTTTTTTAAAAAAAGATTGGTACTCTGGATGTGAAATGTTGAATAAAATTTCAGAAGAGGTCACTATATACTATTAATTGTACTTAACTATTTTATTTTGTTACAAAAGATCTCTCAGAGAGTGGGAATAATATATTAATGCTTGGGTTTTTTGTTTTTGTTTCTTTTTCTGGTTTTTTTACTAATAGTATTTTTTTTCCCCAATTATGTGTCAAGACAATTTTTAGGATTCATTTTTACAAGATTTTAGTTCCAATTTTTTTCTCCTCTCCCTCTCCTCCATTCTTCCTAAAATGGTAGGCAATTTGATATAGGTTATATGCGTTATCATGTGAAACGTATTTCCATATTATGTCACAGATGTGAAAGTAAAAACAGATCAAAAGGGAAAAAAAACACAAAAAGAATAAAGTGAAAAAAGGATGCTTTGATCTGCATTCATAGTCTGTCAGTTCTTTATCTGGATATGGAAAGCATCTTCCTTCACGAGTCCTTAGTACTTATCTTGGATTATTGTGTGGCTGAGAAGAGCTGAGTAATTCATAGTTGATGGTCACACAATGTTACTGATATTATGTACTGTTTTCCTGGTTCTGCTCATTTCATTTTGCATCACTTTGTACAAGTCTTTTCAGGTTTTTCTGAAATTTAGCTGTTCATTTCTTATTGCAAAATAGCATTCCATTAAATTCATATATTACAACTTGTCCAGTCATTCCCCAATTAAATCCCACTCAATTTCCAATATTTTGTTGCTATGATCCTTTAATGTTGCAGCTGCTAAGTCTTCTGTAATCCTGATTGTGGCTTCCTGATATTTGAATTGTTTCTTTCTGATCACTTGCAGTATTTTTTCCTTGACCTGATAGTTCTGAAATTTGGATACATATGTTCCTTGGATTTTTTTTTCTTTGGAATCTTTTTCCTGAGGTGATTGGTGGATTCTTTCAATGCCTATTTTGCCCACAGGTTCCAAGATATCAGGGCAATTTTCCTTGATATTTCCTTGAAAAAAGCTATCCAGGTTCTCCTTTTGATTATGGCTTTCAGGGTGTCCAATTGTTCTGACATTGTCTCTCTTGGATCTATTTTTCAGGTCAGTTGTTTTTCCAATGAAGTATTTTATGTTGTCTTCTATTTTTCATTCTTTCGAAATTTTTTGATTGATTCTTGATGTCTCACAGAGTCAGTAGCTTCCACTTGTCCAATTCTAACTTTTAAGGAGTTGTTTTCCTCAATTAGCTTTTGTACTTCCATTTGGCCAATTGTACTTTTCAAAGAGTTGTTTTCTTCAGCAGATGTTTGTATCTCCTTTTCCATTTGGCCAATTCTACTTTTTAAGCAGTTGTTTCCTCTATCCAAGCTGTTGATTCTTTTTTTATAATTCTCTTGCATCACTCTCATTTCTTTTTCCAATTTTTCTTCTACCTCTCTTGTATGATTTTTAAGCTAGTTTTTTGAGACCTCTCATGAGTTCTTTCTGGGCTTGAGACTGCTTCCAATTTTTCTTTGAGGTTATGCCTGGAGATATTTTGACATTGTTTTCTTCTTCTTAGTTTGTGTCTTGATCTTCCTCATCACCATAATAACTTTCCATGGTCAGATTCTTTTTTTGTTGTTTTTGCTTATCTTTTTTGGCCTTTTTCCTTTCTTTTAAATTTGAACTCTGTTCTGGGGTAGAAGGGGTACTGACTCAGGCTTCTTGTGCCAGGGACTGCAGGCTGTGGCTGTTTACCTGTTGCTGCACTGATGTTGCCCTGAGGCCCACAAAGGACCTTCATGTCTGGTGCTGCACTGAGAGGATGGGGTGGGGGAGTGGTTAGTGCTGCTTGAGGATATAGGGGTCTGGAAGCTTACCTGGTGCTGAACCAGGGGTCCCAAATGCTGATGTTTGGCATATGCTAAGGATGACTGGGCATTTCTGAGTTGCCCCAGGGCTACACTGAAGCAGTGGTGGTCTGGCTTCTGGTGGCTGCTGTTTGCCCATGACTGTGCTGAAGCACATGGTGGAGGGCTAGTGCTGGTGGGAGCAGCAGCTACCTGTTTGCTTAGACACCCATAAGGTTGTCATCTACCTGTTTGCCTGGGGCTACGCTGAACTTAATGTTGGTAATATAAAAATAAAACCTATACCTGGCCCTAGAGGAAAGGGTAGATGAATAAGAAGCCCTTCTTCAGAGAAGCCTTCACAGAAGAAATGGAAACTGAGCAAAGTCAAGCCATAGCAAGAGTTCACAAAAGTGAGGTTAGTAAAGCTAGACCAAGATAATGGTGAGAGAACAGTAGCAGTAGGTATGGTTGAAGCAAGGAGACAATGCATCATAAGATGATAATTCTAACATTAGAAGGGACCTCAGAGACCATTAATCTGACCCCCTCATTTTAAAGATGAGGAAAGTGAAGTGGAAAAAGGTTAAGTGATTTGCCCAAAGTTGCTCAGAAAGCAAGTATCTCTGACTCCATAATCATTGTTTTTGTTTGTTTTTGCTTTAAATCGTATTTTATTTTTTTCCCCACAATTACAAATCAAGAAAATTTTTTGCATTCATTCCATTTGTTTGTTTTTCCATTGCACCATACTGCTTCTCCTGGAGACAAGGTTAGTAACTCTGAAGATAACAAAAGTAGAAGCAGCAGTGAAAGTCCCTTTACCCCACCCCAATCTCTTGTAGTACACATATGCCAAGATAAGGTTACTATAACCCTTCAAAGGCCTGTGGGTAGCTGCCTTTTTAAAAAAAAATCAATGTATTCATTTAAATATTTATCAAAAATCTGTATTGAGCTTACCAACAGTAAAAAAAAGTAGCAATGAAAAAATAAATTTGGAACCTATGCATTTATGCCAATATTCAAAGCCAATTTTGTGGAATTAGTTCAGTTTGAGAGAAGTGTTTGTCATGTTACATTAATAATGGCAACAGGCTTCATGGACCTTCAGAGCTCTTCTGTGTTCTGCAGGAAACACCCAGGAATGTTTCTGTGGGTGGAGTTTTGTCCTGAAAACTCCCAGATAGTTTTTTTTAATTGCTAAGCTATAGATGCCAAATAAATGTACACAAATTCAGACTTGCTAGGCCTCTCCCTTAACAACTCAAGCCAGGAATGATACTGCATGGGTTCCCCCACCCCCTTCTAAAAGGCAAAGTTCCCAGAAAAGAAGAAAATTAAAGAAAACACAGGCACAGAGGTATCATTATCTTATGATGGATGGTGAGAATCATAAATGTTAAGAGCTCCTGGAGCAATAAAAAATAATTACTCCCTCTGAAATAACTGTCATATATCACCTCTTTCTTTTGTTGTTCTTTGCTTCCTATCATATTGGTGAGAGTAAGATAACAAACAAACCAAAAAAAAAAAAAACCACCACCTAGGATTTCTTCACCAGATCTTCTCCTAAGAGCACCTAGTACTTTCATGTATATTATTTCATGATTTCCCTGGAAGGTAGGTGGGAGCAGGCATCATTATCTCCATTACACAGAGAAAGAATTTAGGGACTCACAGGCTCCATCCTCATTTTGCTTTTCCCTAGATCAGTGCCCTCCTTGATTTGTACTTTCATGGAATCATGGGCTAAAAGATTCTAAAGTTGTAAGGAATCTCAGAGACCAAGCCCAACTCATACCTGAACAATAACCCCCTCTCCTCACCTAGCACAGAATCTAGCCTGTGTTTGATATCTTCTCATAAGGGGGAACCCCAGGCAATCCAGCGCACTGTTGAATAGCTCTAAGTGGTACAAAACTTGTCCTTACGTACAACCTGACTCTCTGCACCTCCCACCCAATATGCCTTGTTTTGCAAGAGGTCAATGACTATAGTAATACACTGTTTGATAAACCCAAAGACCCCAATTTTTGGGATAAGAACTCACTATTTGACAAAAACTGCGGGGAAAACTGAAATATTCTATGGCAGAAACTAGGCATAGACCATTATCTAACACCATATACCAAAATCAAGTCTAAATGGGTGCACGATCTAGGTATAAAGGCTGATACTGTAAGCAATCTAGAGAAGCAAGGAATAGTTTACCTGTCAGATTTATGGAGTAAGGAAGACTTTATGACCAAACAAGAGTTAGAGAGCATTATAAAACGCAAAATGGATAATCTTGATTACATTAAATTGAAAAGTTTCTGTACAAAGCCAATGTAACCAAGATTGAGAGGGAAGTGGGAAATTGGGAAAGAATTTTTACAACCAGTGTCTCTTATAAAGAGCCCATTTCTAAAATATACAGGGAATTGATTCAAATCTATAAGAATACAAGTCATTCTCCACTTGATAAATGGTTAAAGGATATGAACAGGCAATTTTCAGAGGCAGAAATTAAAGATATCTATAAGCATATGAAAAAATGTTCTAAATCACGATTGATTTAAGAAATGCAAATCAAAACAACTCTGAGGTACCATATCTCACTAGTCAGATTGGCTAAGATGACAAAACAGGAAAATGACAAATGCTGGAGAGGATGTGGAAAAATTGGAACACTACTGCATTGTTGGTGGAATTGTGAACTGATTCAACATTTCTGGAAAGCAATCTGGAACTATGCCCAAAGGGCTATAAATAATTGCATACCCTTCGACCAAGTAACACCACTTCTAGGGTTGTATCCCAAAGAGACCACAGAAGTGGGAGGAAGACCCATATGTACAAAAATGCTTATTGCAGCTCTCTTTGTGGTGGCAAAAAACTGGAAATTAAGGGGATGCCCATCAATTGGGGAATGGCTGAACAAGTTGTGGTATATGAATGTAATGAAATGCTATTGTGCTATAAGAAATGATGAGCAGGCAAATTTCAGAAAAATCTGGAAATACTTATATGAATTGATGCTAAGTAAGGGGAGCAGAACCAGGAGAACCTGGGGGGAGAGGGGAAAATTTAAAACTTGTGGAAGCTAATGTTGAAAACTAAAAATAAATAATTTAATAAATTGAGGGAAAAACTTTTGGCCCTTCTTTCATATCAGAAAAGTTAGATTTTTTTCTTTTTTTTGTGGGGTGTTTACAGTAACTCATTGTAAAATTTGGTTTAAGATATTTGATCATAGGCTCTGTGTTGTCTGTTGGTGTTTGTGTGTTGTCTGTGGCTTCCACAAAACTCCCCAGAAATTCCCATTTAATTTCTTATGCCAACCCATAATCAAAACTCCAATGGCACATGATACATTTCCAAAAAAGCAAAAAAAAAAAAAAAAGAATTAAAAAGAGTTAAAGAATGAGTAACAGAAACAATAAATAGTTTTATTAAAGAGAATGATAAGGATGGAATAACATATCAAAATTTATGAAATGTAGGAAAAGTAGTAATCAGAGGAAAATTTATATTTCTAAATGCTTACATCAATAAAATAGAAAAAGAGCACACCAATCAATTGGGTATGCAATTTAAAGAAAAAACTAGGAAAAGAACAAATTAAAAATCCCCAATTAAACATGAAATTGAAAATTCTAAAAATCAAAAGTGAAATTAATAAAATTGAATGCAAGAAAACCATTAAATTAATAAATAAAACTAGAAGCTGGTTTTATGGGAAAAAACAATAAAATAGACAAACTTTTGGTTAATATGATCAGAAAAAGAAAGCAAAAAACCAAATTACCAGTATCAAATATGAAAATGGTGAATATAACATTAATAAAGATTAAATCAAAGTCATTCATTATTAGGAGTTACTTTGCCCAATTATGTGTCAATAAATTTAACAATTTAAGTAAAATGGAAGATTATTAACATAATATGAACTGCCTAGTCCTAGATTAACAGAAGAGGAAATAAAATATCTAAATAAACCTATTTTAGAAAAAGAAATTGAACAACCCATAAATAAGCTTCCTAAGAAAAAAGACTAAGGACCAGATGAATTTACAAGTGAACTGTACCAAACATTGAAAGATCAACTAATTCTGATATTAAATAAACTATTTGGACTACTAGACAAAGAAGGAGTCTTACCAAACTCTTTTTATTGAACAAATATGGTGCTGACACCTAAAACAAGGAGAGCAAAAACAGAGAAAGATTTTTCTAGACCAATTTCATTAATGAATATGGATACAAAAATTCTAATTAAAATACTAGCCAGTTCAGGGCAAGGAAGTGGCAGAAGCAGAGGCCCTACAGCCGCCTCTGCATGGCTGCTTCAGAGCTCCTGACCTGCAGACTGCAGGGGGGCCAAGTAATTGTTCAGAGACTAAGTGCTCTTGCATTGAGTGGCCTAGATCCAGATCATGGTCTTGGGTGATGGTCTTGGGGTGTGTTTTCAGTGAGCCAAAGCTGGTAGGGGCTGCAAAAAAAATGGCATCCCCCTAATAGCTCTAGCAGCTGCAAAAACCCCAGCAATTTGGGACAGAGCTTTCCCCTCTGGAAGCAGAGTTCCACAGAGCTAAAAAATCAAGTAATTGACTGGCCAACATGAGCAGGCAAAGGAAGCAAAGTAAGA
>CM053580.1:300615364-300646732 GCA_028627135.1 Pseudochirops cupreus
CAAATGTTTAAAATATATATGTATATATTATTATTATTATTATTATTATTATTATTATTATTATTATTATTAACTACATCTAACTGGGAATTAAGATACACAGGCATTGTGGTAGGGAGATCCATCCTGCCCTACTGGAAAGTCAGAGGGGTGAGAGGGAGGACATAGGAGAGAGCAGATTTGGGGAGGGGTTATACAGTGGGATGGTTGTTTTGAGGTGTTGGGTAGGGGAAAGATGAGGAGAAAATTTGTAACTCAAAATCTCATGGAAATGAATGATGTAAACAAGAAAATAAATAAATTTATTTTTTTAATTAATTTTAAAAAATACTAGCCAGGAGATTACAACAATATAGATACAAAGATTATACATGATGACCAATTAAAATTTATACCAGGAATGCAGGGACAGTTTAACAGTTTAACATAATTGATTGTATCAATAACAAAAGTACCAAAAGTCATATGATTATATCAACAGATGCAGAAAAAGCTTTTGACATAATACAACATTCATTCCTATTAAAAACACTCAAAAGCATAGGTATAAATAGATTTCTCCTTAAAATGATAAGAAGTGTCTACCTAAAACCAACAGTGAGCATTATTTGTAATGGGGTTAAACTGGAAGTCTTCCCAGTAAGATCAGAAAGGAAACAAGGATGCCCATTATCACAAATGTTGTTCAGTATTGTATTAGAAATGGTAGCAATAGCAATAAGAAAAGAAAAAGAAATTGAAGCAATCAGAATAGGCAATGAGGTAATAAAATTATCTCTGTAGAAGATAAGATGATATACCTGGAAAATACTAGAGATTCAACTAAAAAATTATTTGAAACAATTTTAGCAAACTAATAGATTATAAAATAAACCCATATAAATCATCAGCAAATCTATGTATCACCTAACAAAATCCTGCAAGAAGAGATTGTAAGAAATATCCCATTTAAAATAACTGTAGACTGTGTAAAATACCTAGGAGTAAATCTGCTAAGACAAACCCAGGAACTACATGAATATAACCATAAAACACTTTTTATACAAATAGTCAGATTTAATTAATTGGAGAAATATTAATTGTTCATGAGTGGGCAGAGCTAATACAATAAAAATGGCAATTATACCTGAGCTAATCTACTTATTCAATGACATTGCAATTAAACTACCAAAAAATATTTTATTGATCTGGAAAAAATAATAAAATTCATTTGGAAGAATGAAAGGTCAAGAATAGCAATTGAATTAAAGGGGAAAATGTAAAGGAAGAAGGTTTAGTAGTACCAGTTCATAAACTATATTATAAGACAGTAATTATCAAAATTATATAGTACTGGCTAAGAAATAGAAAGGCAAATCAGTAGAACAAAGTAGATATACAATACAAAGTATTAAATGATTATAGTAACTTTGTGTTTGACAAAAGAGCTAAGCTATGAAGGTAAGAATACACTATTTGGTCTAAAAAAAATATTGGGAAAACTGTAAAGCAGTCTGGCAAAAATTGGGTATAGATCAGTATCTTACACAATATACCAGCATAAGGTCAAAATGGATATGTGACCTTAGATATAAAGGGAGATATCACAAAAAAAAAAAAAACCTAGAAAAACATGGAACACATTACCTATCAGATTTATGGACAGGAGAAGAATTTATGAATAAATAAGAAACAGAGAGCATTTCAAAATGTAAAAGGGATATTTTTGGTTACATTAAATTTAAAAGCTTTTTAACAAATAAAATCAATGTAGCCAAGATTAGACGGAAATTTGAAAATTCAGGGAGGGGGATTTTTATAGACAGTTTCTCAGATAAAGGTCTCATATCTCAAATATATAGGGAACTTCATCAGATTTGTAAGAATATGAGTCTTTCTCCAATTGATAAGTGGTCAAAGGATATGTGAATAGGCAGTTTTTCTATGAAGAAATCAAAACTATATATAGTCATATAAAAATGCTCTAAATCATTATTTATTAGAGAAATGTAAATTAAAACAACTTTGATCTATCATCTCATTCCTGTCAGATTGGCTAAAAAAAAATAGAAGGAGAAAATGACAAATGTCAGAAGAGATGGGGAAAAATTGAAACATTCATACATTGTAAACTCGTCCAACAATTTTGGAGCATAATTTGGAGTTTTACCCAAAGAGTTATGAAACTGTGTATACCATTTGATTCAGAAATACCATTATTAGGTCTGTTTCCCAAGGTGATCAGAGAAAAAGGAAACAAACCTATATGTTCTAAAATTTTTATAGCAGCTCTTTGTGGTGGTAAAGAACTGGAAATTGGGGTGATGCCCATCAATTGGGGAATGGCTAAACAAGTTGTGGTATTTTATTGTGATGCAATACTACAGCACTGTAAGAAATGATAAGCTGGTTGATATTAGAAAAACATGGAAAGACTTGTAAGAAATAATGAAAAGTGAAGTGAGCAGAACCAAGACAATATTATATACAGTAAAAACAATGTTGTTCAAAGAATAATTGTGAAGAACAAGTCATTTTGAATATTATAAATACTCAAATCATCTATAAATGAACTACAAGTAAAGATGCTATACATCTCCAGAAAAAGAACGAATAGAAGTGTGCATAGTATGGTTTAACATATATTTATAAATCTGTATCAAATGGTGTCCTCTAGTGCAGAGTGGAGAGGGAGAAAGGGAGGCAGTCCAGAACTTAAAATGTAACCCCAAAAATATTAAAGAGAAAAAAATGTACCTAGCATAGTGCTCTGGACACAAGGATAATATAAATAAAACACTTTGAAAACCTTAAAGAGCTATATACATGTCAGCTGTTAATATTAAATGTTGTTGAATTGAATCAAATTGAACTGACTACTCATTCAGGAAAAGCTGTAGCCACTAGAAGACCTGATCTAATTCCATACAATCCTGATAGAAAGAAGACACTCTTGTGGCCCAAATCCCTCTAGAACTAGAAACTTGATATAATAAAGCAATAAAGTGAAATTTCTATCCAAAAGTGAGTTATTGAAGCCTAAAAATACAAATAGGTTTAATGGAAGTTAATATAAATTAATGAATGATAAATCCTTAAAGGGGGTTTTGAGGTAAATTAGGATGTTTGAGGAATATCCTAGAGCAGAGCTGTCAAACACACAGCTTATGGATTGTCTGCAGCATCCAACACTCCTGAGTGTAGCCAAAACCAGACTAAAATGAAATGGAGAAATATTTGACGAAATAAAAATACAATTGAATGTAGTGGAATATTATTGTGCTATAAGAAATGAGGAGCAGACAGACTTCATAATAACCTGGAGAAAGTGATACTGAGTGAGGAGGGCAGAACCAGGAGAACTTTGTACACAATTACAGACACAGCGTATGTGTGACAACTAACTTTGATAGACTGGGCTCCTCTCAGCAATGCAAGGTTATAAGACAACTGCAAAAGACTCATGATGGAAAGAGATATCCACATCCAGAGAAAGAACTACAGAGGGTGAATGCAGATTGAAGCCAACTACTTGCTCTCTCTTTTTTTTGTTGTTTTGTTTCTTTTTTCTCATTGTTCACTCCATTGGTAATAATCCTTCTTTACTAAACTTCTTTACTAAACTAATGTTCAATGAGAAGATATTTGTTGACCCTGTATTTGACTGCATGCCGCCATGGGGTGAAGTGGGGAGAAAGAGGGGAGGAAAGGGAAAGGGAGAAAATTTGAAACATAAGAGATCATGGAACTAAATGTTGTAAACTAAAAGTAAATAAATAAATTATTAAAAATAAATAAAATAAAAATACAATAAAACATAGGTAATAGTGCATTTTGAAACCAAGCCAATATGTGGCTCACAACAATAGCCCCTTATGTATAGTTTTGTTCAGTTATGTCCAACTTTTTGTGACCCCGTTTTGGGTGTTCTTGATAAAGATACTGGAGAGGTTTGCCGATTCCTTCTCCAATTCACTTTACAGATGAGAAAACTGAGGCAAGTAGGAGTGAGCAACTTGCCCAAGTCACTTATATATGGCTAGTAGTGTTTGAGGCCAGATGTGAACTCATGAACTCATGCTCTATGCACCACCTAGCTGCCCCTTATGTACACATCAGTGGCCCCCATTTTTGTTTGAATTTGACACCACTGTCCTAGAGTGCTGGGCCTGGAGGCAAGGAAGACCTGAGTTCAAATCATGCCTCAGATACCTAGTAACTGTGTGACGCTAGACAAACCACTTAACCTTCCTCTGCCTTAGATTCCTCAAGAATAAAATGGGAGTAATAATAGTACCTACATCCCAGGTTTATTGTGAGGACCAAATTAAATATTTGTAAAGTGCTAAACTCATTTCCTAGCACATAGTAGGTGCTTCATAAATGCTTGTTTCCTTCCTTCCTTTCAAATTGACCTCAGGAAAGACAACCTTTCTTTCCCTTCAACAATATTCCTTGAAGTTAGTATCAGAGACACCATTCTGGATTGGAAGGAATCTGGGTCTGACACAGTGTGCTAGCTCTGTTCTATAAACCTCACAGTGCTAAGTACAAAGCTGTGTATACAGTGGATAGTCAAACTATTACTAAATGAGTGCATAAATGACCGTAGGGCCAAAGGCAACTGGGAGGAAGGGACAGACATGGTTTACACCCACACTGTTATGCAAACCAATGACCAGGATAGAAATATCAAGACAAGATTCTAAGAATAAATAATTTCCATACCTGTCCCTAGAGAGGATAGCAATCAGAGATGAAAGAAAGATAAAGGAGTAAAGGGGTTCAGATTTCCCCTTTTTGGTGACCAGAGAATCCAGGAAGGCGTCTGGAATTTACATAAGCACAATGTCACTGCCATCCTTCCCCATGATAGTTCAGTCTCTCATCTCAACTGTCATGTCCTGAGGCAATTTGGAACCTATCCATTGAACAACCTGAGCAACTTTGCTGTTTGAACGGCAATCCCCACAGATTATTGCTGAGGCCCCAGACCAGCATTTTTAAAGATGAGGAAGTAATAATCAAAGAGACTGCCAGAAATATACACGAAAAAAGCATTTTTTTCACCCATGAAGTCTGCTAATGTTTGAAAAATCTGCTGTCATAGATAAGAAAAAGATTGACTGGTGGATAAAAATAAATCTATGTGGCTATAGTTCCAAAAATTCTAATAATAAGCATGTAAATAAATTGGGATTTTCTCCTAGTGAATAAAAGTCAAATTTAATGGAATAGTCATTGAACTGGGAGTCATAAAGACTGGATTTTAGACTTGTCTGTGAAAAATGAATATTTCTCTCATATTTAATAAATGATTATTGTATTAGGACCAAGGTCTTTCCCCTTTTCTATTTCCTCATTCAGAAATTTCTCTTAAGAGATTTTCCCAGGCCAAGATTTAAGTTTAGGCTAATGGGTATATTTCTATTCATTGCATTTGCTCAGGAAAATGTTGATTCTCCCTGTCATCAAGACAGGTGATATGGAAGTTGATGCCCCTTTGACCAAGATCTGACTGGCCTAAGTCAGAATAGTCTGTCTCCCATATGATTAATCAATAGGGGTAATTAAGCATCCCTCTTCTTCAAAGGTCATATAAACAGTGATCCCATCGCCATTAGGGGTCTTTGGTCTATGAGAGATGGCCAAATGACTATCTTTTTATTAATAACCTGCTGGTATTATTAATAAAATTACTAAATTACTGAGAAATAATATCTCTCAAACCTTTTTAAACATCACATACCTCTGACACTGTTTACATTCTTTTAGGCAAATTACTTAAACTCTCCAGGCCTCACTTCTAAATGATCTATATGGTCCCTTCCAACTAAAGAATTTTGTGGTTTTATAAGTCTTATAAAGTCTCTTCTTGCAAGATATATGAGAAGACACATCCTCCTCTTCGAAAAGGTGGGAGCTAGAAGTTGGGCTGTGGAACATTGCATGTAACATCAGATTTCTTCTACACGTTGATCAATTTTGCAGGAATTTTTTTCTCTCCTTCCTTCTATCTTTTCTTTAAAAAAAACTGTTATGAGATGATTTTTCTGGGAGGGAAAAGAATGGAGGGAGAAATCTAGGAGATGTAAAAACAAAAGAAATCAATAAACATCTTTTTTTTAAAGCCATCTCTTCTTTCCCTACTATTTTTTCTCTTGTTTTGTGCTTTTCACTTTTCTTAGTCCAGAGTACAGTTGAATTTCTAATTGAAGGTATTAACCAAATGACTTCTCATCAAATCAAGCCATGAAAATATCTGAGAACTATGCAAGAATGATCAAGACCTACTTAAAAGATAAATTGTGAAGAGTAGGTAGGGAATCCCAATAGCTTAGTCATATAGGGTTTCCTATAGCAAAATGGAGGAAATAATTCTGAAAGAAATGAAAAATAGCTAAAACTCCAAATACAATGTTATAAGTATCATGCTAAAAGTTTCAATCATTTCAAGGTCACTTCTTTGGAAACAGTTGCCAAAAACAATTCTATACATATACCTCATAAACGAATACTCCTCTGGAAAAATGTTCAACATGTAGATCATAGTTTTACAAACTACACAGTTATACAAAGGTGTAGTTTTACAAACTATGTAATACAAGTTTCTGTCAATAAGATTCTAATATTTAAAATTAAATTAAACTCAGTAAGCATTTATTAAGCACTTACGTGACAAGATGGGTTATGGGTGCTTGGGATAGAAAAATAAAGACGAAACCATCCCAGTGCTCAAATAAGATAATCTGAGGAAAGAAGGAAAGGAGGGGGAACGGTGTTCACACAGATAAGGAAATACAAAACAAATACAAAATAATTTGTGGAGGGAGGAGGAAGAACTGTAACCTAGCAAGTGGAGGATGCCAAGAAAGGGCTCTTTTAGGAGATGGCGTTTGTGCTGATGTGAGGAGGGAGAACACGGTCTTGCAAAGACAAAGAGGCAGAAAATAGCATAGGATACCGAAGGGAGGCCGGTTTGGCCAATATGGACCCCATGCAGAAGTGACATAAAATGAGCCTGTGGACTTCCAGCTAAGGGGACTCAGCTCTCACCACACCATATACCATCTCCAGCTACTCCAGAAAATAACTCAAAATCCCACCAGGACAAATAATGAAGAGGAAATTCAATACGAAACTATAGTAAGTGGATTCATCTACCCCAGAGCTAATCAAAAAGTTAGTCAGAAATCCACAGACCATTGGAAAAGGGCTGGGGGCACACAAGCTAGAAGCCCCCCAGGGAGGTCAGAGACACATCCAGCCTGCAAGCCTCGGCATCTGATGGCTGCAAGAGCAGAAGGCTCCCCCAAGAAAACATGAGGGTTGGTGGAAATGCAGAGCCAGAACTTAGAAGAGAATGAGAATCCGAGGGTAGGAATAGAAGTAACCAAATCTAGTGTGGCAGAATTCAGTCTAAGACACCTGAGTAAGGGGATCAATAAACATTTATTAAGTGTCTACTATGCCAGTTGACACTATGCCAGTAGTGTACCAGAGCCAAGCACTGTATTAAACACTAGAGATATAAAAAGGGGCAAAAGACAGTCCGCACTCTCAAGTAAGCTCGAAGACTAATGAGGGGGAAAACTGGAAAATAGTGACATTCAAACAAGATTCATAAAGGATATACTGGAGATAATCAGCAGAGGGAAGGCACTAGAATTAAGAGGAATTAGGAAAGGTTTCTAGCAAAAGGTGGGATTTTAGCTGAGAATTGATGGAAGCCAGGGAGTGGAGATGAGGAGGGAGAGAATTCAAGTCATGGGACAGGCCATGAAAATGCCCAGAATAAGGAGATGGAATATCTTGTTTGAGGAATAGCAAGACCAGCATCATTAAATCACAGAGAACTTGACAGTATATAAGATGTAAGAAGACTAGAAGGGAGATGTGGTAGGTTATTGAAGACTCTAGACACCAAAGGATGTTATAGTCAATCCTAGAGGCAATATGGAGCCATTTGGAGTTTATTGAACAGAAAAAGGAATGACATGGCTAGATCTGTGCTTTAAAAATGATCGTTTTGACAGATATGTGAAATATGAACTGGAAAGGGTAGAGATTTGAGGTAGACAGACTTACCAGCATCCCATTGCAATAGACTAGGCATGAGGTAGGGAGGGCCTGCACCAGAGTGATGCAGTGTTAGAGGAGGGAAAGGAACACATGCAGGTGACCTAACAAAGGTAAAACCTATGAGACTTGGCACAGATTGACATGAGAGGGGGATAAGGGGAAAGGGAAGAAAAAGGGAGGAGTTGGGTGGGAGTGAAACCTAGGTTGTGAAATCCTGGGGGAGTAGGAGGAGGAGAATGCCCTTGACAACAATGGGGAAGTTTGGAATCTAGGAAAGTTTAGGGGAGTAAAAAATCAGTTCAGTTTTGGACATGATGGGTTTAAGGTGTCTGCAGGACATTCAATTCAAGATGTCTAATAAGTACTAAGAGATGGAAGTCTGCTAGATAAGGAGATTGGAGAATCATTGGCATAAAGATGATAATAGAATTCATGGGAGTGGATGAGATCACCAAGTAGAATAGTAGAGAAGGAGAAAAGAAGACCCAGCACTGAGCCCTTTGGAAGACCAATGGTTAATAGGTGTGATCTGGATGAAGAACCAGCAAAGGAAACTGAGAAGGAATGGTCAGATGGGTAGGACAGCCAGGATAGAGCAGTGTCATAGAAATCTAGAAAGAAGAGCATATTAAGGAGAATAAGGGAATCAACAGTGTTGGAGGCTGCTGAGAGATCAAGGAGAATGAGCATGAATAAAAGAACATTAGATTTGGCTAGTAAGAGATCATTAATAACTTTGGAAAGAACTGTTTCAGTTCAATGATGAGGTCAGATACCAGACTATAGAGAATCAATAAGCTTGTCACAGCCCAATGATGAGGAAGAATAATTCTTGAATCACAGGTAGGTTTGTGTCTATAAGGTTGAAATTCAACTCTGTCTAAGAGAAATTGAGTTCAAATTCTGCTTTTAATGCTTACTACTTAAGTGATCTTGGGGCAAGTACCTTAACCTCCCGGGGCCTCAGTTTCCACCTCTATAAAATGAGAATGTAGGACTAAATTACTTCTGAGTTTCCTTCTAATTGCAAAGCTATGATCCTATGGAGCCTTTTCCTTAAGGAATAAAAAAAAGCAACTCCTTCAATTAAGTCTTTCTTTAAATTTAGTTACAAAGACATTTAGTGCAATACTCAGAGCAGCATGATACTTTTTTAGCAACCAAATGCCCCTCCCCAAAAAAATACTACTGTTTCTATAAATCAAGACAGTAGATAAGGTCTTTACTCACAAGCTAGCATTTTTCTATCCCATCCCATCTTTGGCTTCTTGGTTTGAACTGTCACCTAAACTCAGCCTCTGAGTTCTCCACCGTATGCAAAAGCCTGTTAGTTTTGACCCACAATAAAGCAGCAGAATAAAATTGTCATAAATCTAATATCTCCAACTAATATTCTGGGTCACTGGAAGTTCGGAAGATGAGAACATCTTGTACTATCAAAAGAACCACTTTGGAAATTCTATTATTAAGCACTTGAAGTCAGTTCACTCGTTGTTTCCTGTAGTTCATAGACTGATAAGGCCACACAAGTTTAACAGAAATCATGCTACTCCCTGGGATCTGCAGAGTTACAAATAAAATTTGGGAAAACTCTGGATGAAAACTAAGTGGCTGTGATTTGAAGATCACCAAAAGGCTCCCCTCTTCCCCCTGAAGAAAAAATGCCTCCATCCTGCACCTGACAGAAATCCTCAGCTTAGTCACTCCTTTGGATTAAAGCACTGAAAGCTGATTTTAAAAAGAACAACAACACAAATATTTTACAGGACGGGGGAGGGGAGCAATACAATTGCTATCTAGGACATAGTCACTAACACCATTACTGTCCAAGTTCCCCAGAATAGAATATTTGCCAAATTAGCAGCAAGGTGCTTAGGGAATAAGATATGAGTACGATCAAGTTTTAAGTGAAAGCAGGAAGAGAGAAAGATTTTGAGCCCATCATGCTGTTGCTTTGGAGGCAGACCTGGCAACTGGTTCAGTAACAAGGTTAACATGGATAAGATTGTAGAAATAGAAGAGAAACTGGCAAGGGATAGAAAAGTACCCAAAAGATGGTAGACAGGCCTATAGACTTTGCCTACTTTATGACTTCATCAAGGACTGTCTTTTTCCTGGGAGAAAATGCATTGATCATTTTTTTTAGGGCCACTATGTTCTCATATACAAATAGTAAAACCAAAAATATTCATTACCAAAGATATTCATTACCAAAATCATATAGTTCCATAACTTCTTACACAACTATAGTTATGTTTTGTTGAGTCAGAGTTGTTCTGCCTACCACTTTCAGTTATATCAAATTCTTGGGCTCTGTTCTCTTGACTTATTAATTATGACTAAGGAAAGATGGAGAGCACTGGGTTCCATTCTTCCCTGCACCAAAGGTTCTCCCAGGCTTATACTGTGTTAAAGAGCTTAGGGAGATCCCATATAGCACTCTAACCAAGTCACCTAACTTTTCTGGGTCACATTCCCTCCTCTGTAAAGTTTAGGAATGACACCACAGTAGGAATCCTCCAACAATGAGGAAGGCATCATTAGGGCCTATGTAGAGGAAGAAAGCACTAGAAAAGTGAGAGAAGGGTACGAACAGGAGAAAAGAGGAGCCTCAAAGCAAGCTTTATCTGCTTCACAACTTGATAGGTTTTGGTCCTATCATAGACACAATATTTTATACAATCTCCTTTAAGTGTCCTATGGAAGAGGTCAGAACAGATGATGCTTCTAAGTTCCTTCTTGCTCTAAAACTATGAAATCAAGATGTGGTAGTCTTTCAGAAGTGGAGTATCAATTTTTCTGACTCCTATACTTCTTGAAATAGAAAAGACCTTGGAAGTGTTGCGGGATAGGTTTTGGGGGGATTTCTAATGAGAAATCCTTTCTAGGTTCACGTCTGAAAAGAATTACAGGCTCAGCTGTCTTTTGATAGATTTACAAAAGTTTATTGATTTATAGGACAAAAAGGGGGAGAGTGAGGAAACCAGGCTAGGAAAAGCTCGCAAGGGGCAAGGGGGGGAAGTCAGAGAAAGTTTGGAAGTGTGACACTCTGCAGCGGGCAGATGGCCTACTAGAATGCCTACTTACCTGCCAGAAAAGGTAAGAGCTACCAAGAGCCATCTGCAGAAGTTCTAAGGGCCCCAGGGGCATTCTTAAAGATACAAAGCTGTCAATCATAAATTCATTAAGCTAATGAGGTGTACAGGTGGAGTTAGGGAGGAACCTGGGAGGAGCCAGGGCGTGACTAATACTTAAAGGGACATGCACGCTTGACATCAACTGCGCATGTGTTTTACCCATAATACACTGGGACAAACACTGGGAAGGGGCAGGGGGTGTGGTTTGAGCCTGAAATGTCATAAGGTCAACCAGTGGTCTGATTTGAAGTCAGGTCAAGTGAGAAGTTCCCATCTTGATTTGCAAGTGGATGGGTTTGGTTTGCTAGGACAAAAGGAGGTAGTACCTCGAATGAAGAGTTAATGGTTTGAGAGGAAATACTCTAGGCTGTGGCTGGGAAAGACAAGTACAGCTGGGGGAAGGGGAGAAACAGTTAAGAAATGTGGCTTTTACAACTTAACACAAAACTGAATTAAAGTTACCCCAAAATATACTACATAGGCCACCCAGCACCTCTTCAGAAGGATTCCTCTAATAAAAAAACATCTTTGCTTCATCATAACAATCAAAGAGTAACAATATCCTTTTTTCAAATGCAAATGTACCCTGCTTAAGCTACACTAAGGTTTGAGGGATTTTTATGATACAGACTTGCAGATATCTTAGACAAAAAGTACCATGGAACTTTTTTCTTACAAGGGTCCTTAGAGATCAGCTAGTTTAATTCTCCCTTTCCCCTGGCATTTTACAAATATTGAAACTGAAGGAAAGTGATTTGCTAGCTAATGGTAATCAGAAATTGAACCAAGGTCGTCTGACTCTGAGTTGAGTACTCTTTCCATGGAAATCACTACTCTTTCCTGAGATAGGCCAAGGGACCAATTGTTTTCCTGAGGGACGGAAGGGGGAGGGTATAGTTGGGGAGAGATAAGTAATTTTAAAACTTGGGGCATTTAGGAATAGGATAGGTCTCATTGGAATGCCACAATGAAGGGTTTTAGATAGGCATAGGATAAAGTGAGGGCGCTGGTAGAAAGGAGATGGGAAGGCACCTAAGACAAATTCCCTGTAAGGTTAGAAATGACAATTGCCCAACTTCTCCAGATGTTTCAGATACCCAATTTTATAGATTCCTGCACTAAATGGGCCCCTAGTGGTGTAATTAAAGTGCAAAAATTTTCAGCACCCTGGCCAGAGGCAACTGGGAAGGAAAAACTGCCTACTAAGTCAGCACTGTGACTAGAGACCATCATGAGTACACAGGAACTTCAAGGTGGTGGGAGAAATGTTAAGGAGGAGAAAGAAGAAGCTGATAACAGAAAGGGTCACCTGGAAGTCTAGTCATCAGTTTTAGTCATTTGAAAGGGTTTGTCTGATTGTCAGGATCCCCCGGGGGATATCTTTGTGAGTCTCAATAATAACTGCCTCTTTTATAATACCTTAAGGTTTGCTAAGCATTTATTGTACATTAGATTCCCTATAACAACTCTGTGAAGGAAGTACTTTAAGTATTATTTTCCCAATTTTACAGATTAAAAAAAATCCATAGGATTGAAATAACTGATCCATGGTCACACAGCTAATAGGTGCTACAGGCAGAATTTGAACCCAGGTCTCTCCTGACTTCATGATGAGCACTTTTTTCCACTACATTGTGCTATTTCTCAAGATGCTTCAGTCAAGTCAGTCTACCTTTGGGAATCTGTCTTTGGTCCTATATTCTTTTCCAACTCTTTTAGAAAATTTTCATTCACCACAGGAAAGTAGATGACTCATAAGTCTCTCTCTCTTTCTATTTCTCTCCCTCCATTCAGATCCACATTTCTACTAAGCACGAATCTCAAGAGCCAGATGGTCCTGTCCCTTAGCTCCTCAGTAGGAGTTAACAATCTTTTTGTTTTCTGGGTTGAAGAGGAAGAACCCTTGGGGTTATATGCTTTGAAGTACCAGTTTGTCCCCAGGGACAATTTTAAATGACTCCCTGGGTCCTTTACCAGCCAAGAAATGGTTCCAGGCAAAACTTTCTTTCTCTTAAGAAGTTAAAACTGGCTTGGGTTTGAGAAAAGTCAACCTGTCCCACTTGTTCTAGTTTGGAGTCTAATTACAGCCTGTTTCTCCAGTCTGCACAAGCTATAGGAAGATTGCTATGCTTTGAAACACTGTCACTGAAATCTGATCTCCAACAGTTAGAGAAGTGCTAAGGCCCTTGTATTCAGGCCAGGAGCTAATTGCTTTAAGGGGTTTGCTATGACCAGGTTCACTATGGGACAGCTTGGAATAAGTTAACCACCTGAGAAATCAGCACTTAATTTCTGCATGTAAAAAGTGAAATGGATATCATTCCTTAGCTGGTGGAAAGAACTTTTTAAAGTTCCTACCTGGGATATCATTGGCATGGGGAACCTCTGATGAGAAAATTCCCTCTCCAATGCAGGCTAGCAATTGTTTTACAATTTTTAATGTCAGAGAATTGCCTAAGGGCACTGATGTGTTAAATTATTTGGATCACGTAGCCAGTATGTGTTCAGAGGCATAGCTTGAATCTTGCAGGTAGCGTATATAAGCGTTAGGATTGCCTATTTTGCTTATATGAAAACTGAGGCTTTGAGAAGGTAGGTGACTTGCCTATGACAATAATGCTAGCAAGGATCTGAGGCAGGAATTGAAGCCAGGTCCCTCGGCTCACTAAGTCCCACATTCTTTTCACTATACAGTAGAACTCTGGTTTATAAGTAACCCGGTTTACGTATGCTTCACTGGGCAAGGAAACATTTTTTGCAAAATTTGTCTTGCAGGCAAACAAAAATTCTCAGTATGAATATCACGTTGGCTTCACCACTGGCTTAGAGGTGCTAGCCAGAAGCTGCTGCTCTTCCAGTGGAAATGTCACCATGGGAAGAAGGCAGCATGGGGAAAGGCTCTCACTCTTTTGCTGCAGAGCTAATTGGCAATCCTCAGCCAACCCCTGCACCAGTTGGTATCCTGCCTTACCCATCAACTCACCTAGCTCCCGAGGGCCCTCTGGAAGAGGCACTGACCCATCCTGAAGGTAGTTCACGATTGTCCCAAAATGATGACCACTCCTGTCAATCAGCACCCAGCCTTCAGAGTCTATGAGGACCTTCCATGGTCACTGAACATAGGTCTGAGTATGGTGTCCTGCTTGGTCAGCGTGCAGTGGAGTAAGCCGCCCATTTTCAGCTCCTGGGCCCAACCAGGACAACAAGAACAAAAGCAATTGAAGGAAGGGAAGGAAACCAATTTACAAGGGCTTCAAATAGCAAGGGACATTTCTGGCCAGAAGGTGTTTAATCTAATAGCACTAAGTGGGTTACAAAGCCATCTCTTCAGATCCCCAAAACAAATGAGAAATCACAGACCTGAGTCAATACATATTGATTTACTCCTATTTCTCCTTAATGAGATTTTAAATGAATAATTAAGTTCTACTAAATGCACACATTAACAAGTTCTAGTTTCTCTGAATAGTTCAGTTCAGATAACTACCAAAATAGAAGACCTCTACTTGAGAAATGGGCATAAAGGTGGGGGTCAAGAGGGCAGTAAATCCTGCCTGTGCCTTGATCAAATGGAAATCTAAATTTCCAGTGTAGCTCTTGTAGGTTCATAATATTGGAATTTCTTCCTTGACAAATAATTTACACACTAATGTGCTAAAACTGTCAGTTTAGAAATAGTCACTACATGCATTGGGATTATGCACCAGCACAATCTATCCTCATAAATTAACAATTCTACCTCAACTTAAGTAAATTAAATTCATACTAAGTTGTTTTATAGAAAAGACAATAAAATAACAATTGAGTTAGACTTATTCCATATTCACTGTATTCAAATGCATTTTATATGAGGATATGACCATTAACTTGAGAGAGATTTTATTATTCAAGGATTCAAAGAGGGGAAAAGGCTGAGTGGTGACTGGGGGGAAGAGGCACAAATCTGCAATTTGTATGTGACATATACCCATAACGCCATAGCACATAGGAAGGAATCAAGTTATGTGCAGAATCTTTATCAATGAAAAGAAGTTGGGGTGCAGGCTGGGAGTGAAGTGTCTACTTCATAGTCATAGTGCAGGGTGAAAGGGATAAAAAAAAACAAGCATAAGGCTCAGAACCCATTCTCCAGAAGCTTGCAGTCTCAGTCAGATAACTAACACTACAACGTAGCAGATGTTAAGGGCCAAGTGAACAGCATGATATAGTAGGGAAACTATGGGCTTGGAAGCCTGAGCTCAAATCCCACCTCTGAGACAAGCAAAACTAGGCATCTCTTGACTAGTTATGAGATCATGAACAAGTCACTTGGTCTCTCTGAGTCTGTTTGCTCATCTATAAAATGGGGTTAGTTTTGATAGACTTAGCCCTTCTTAGCAATGCAAGGACCTAAAACAATTCCAAAAAACACATGATGGAAAATGCCAGTCATATCCAGAGAAAGAACTATGGAGTCAGAATGTAGAACAAAGCAGACTATTTTCTTTTTTGCTTTATTTTTGGTTTTTTTTCTTTCTCATGGTTTATTCCATTCATTATAATTCTTCTATGCAATATGACTCATGTGAAAATGTGTTTAATAGGAATATATATATGTGTAGAGCTCATATCAGATTGCAAGTTATCTTGAGGAGGAGGGGGAGAGGGAGGGTGAGAAAATTTTAAACTTATGGAAGTGATTGTTGAAAAATAAAAATAAATAATTTAATTTTCAAATAAGAAACAAAATGGGGCTGGTAATACTCATAGAATTATGCTATAAATCCCACAACTACTATTGTGAGGATGGAATTAGATAATGCATATAAAATGTCACATAAATCTTAAAACAATATGTAAATGGAAGCCACCATTCATATTTTGTAACCCCTGTGAATCAATTTCCCTTGTGCAGTTTAATTTTTATTGACCCCTTAATGACCCAGGCTTCTCCCGAAGGTCCTTATGAGTACATGTTAGAACAGGTTGGTATTTAAACATGTCCGCATATTTATCAGAACTAGACCAGTTAAATTCAAGTCTAAGCTTGTGGGAGGCAATGATGAATTAGAAACTATGTATATACAAACTCCAAGGCCAAGGTTTACAGGCTGGCTTTCAGCAGCTTTGGATCTTGTACAAGCAGACACACTCGTTGTTAACTTACACCAAAAACATTGACAAGCTTGCTGAAGATCAGACTTTGAGAAGATCAGATATTTCCTCAAGGTCAGGATGAGTCTGAGTCAGCCATTTCTACTCTGTTTTAACCAGTCCTCCAACTGTCTGAAGGCCAGGTATACAATATTTCACTGCTCCTCAGGGTTCTCCAATACTCTTAAAGGGTTTGGAGCTGTTTGGTCTCTACCATTGGCTAAAGCCTCCCCCCCCCCCCAACTATGTTCCTCTAATTTTAGGGTGTTCCCATAATGCCAGTTCCATCAAACCACTTAACAGATCAGCTTCTATAAAGGAATATTTACCTCAAAGGTATAGTAAGAACAAGCATACAAACATTCCTCCCCTCCTCAACACCTAGGGACATAATACCCCATATATTCCCTCAGCATGAAAAGGGGGATCAAACTCCCAGCATAATTCAATTCCTATATTGCCTACTCCCAACAAGTTCTAAATCTAAAACCCCCTGGGCTTGTCCATAGGCATACTAGCTTCTTAGATCTTCCCTGCTGTGATAGTTGCAACAGACAGAGGTTGAGTGACTTGCCAGGATCACACAGCTGGTAAGTGTGTGATACAGAATTTGAACTCAGGTTTTCCTGATTCCAGGAAATGGCACTTAGTTGCCTCTAAACTCGAGATTCTTAGAGACAGAAGTGAGGAGGCAGTGTATTCCAGGCATGGAGAATACCCTGTACAAAATTAAATTGGAGTGTCTTGCTAAGAGAGTGTCATGCTTCAGAGAGCACAAGATCAATGGGCTGGTCACCTTCGAATGCAAAACATATGCTTGCCAGAAAGACTGTTTTATGGAGAATTCACACAGGACAAGCATTCACATGGTGGTCAGAAGAAGCACCACAAGGACAATCCCAAGGTCTCTCTCAAGAAATTTGGATTTGAATGTGTGACATGGGAGACACTGGCACAGGATCCCTCAGCATGGTGTGCCCTCATCAGAGAAGTGGTATTACATGAGCAAAGCAGAATTGAAACAGCTCAAAAGAAACACAGAATGTGCACATTTAGAGTATCCCCCCCAAATGTTCACATGGACTATTTGTGCCCAACCTGTAATAGAGCATTCTGAGCTCTTATTGCTCTGATCAGGCACAGTCAGATGCATTGAAACTTGACTTTAGCATGGTGATGTCATTTTGGTCCTCTTTGAGAATGAAGGACAGCAACCAACCATGCTAGGACCAGAGACATAGCACTCAGCCAATCCCCTCATCAAGATTTTCCTGAAAGAGTGATGACTTCAAGACGAATGATTTAAAGCAGCGGTTCTCAACCTGTGGGTTATGTTCAATTTGTAACAATGAAAATACATCCTGCATATCAGATATTTACATTATGATTCATAACAGCAGCAAAATTACAGTTATGAAGTAGCAATGGAAATAATTTTATGGTTGGGGGTCACCACAACATGAGGAACTGTATTAAAGGGTTGCAGCATTAGGAAGGTTGAGAACCACTGCTTTAAAGGGAAACAAAAACACCCTCATTGTTCATGTTCCTTCTGATAGGGCTTGTTACTCTTGGGTATTAGCCACTTTGGAGATGGCTTACCTCTGAGGCTATATTTCCATCCATTCACTTTTATAATTTAGTGCAGTCCTATAACCCTGAAGAAGGAGGAGGATGTATCTTTCTACATTATACTCTTTGTTCCATTCTCTTGGCAAAGGAAAAGAAAATGACACCAAAGAGCTACAGTAAAAATGAATAAAAATCTGACCATAGGTTGAATCTATAAGGATGTGAAATTATTTCCTTGGTGAGCTTTATTTGGGGGGATGGGAGGTTCTGTCCTTTTGATTGGATGGGCATTGTCAGTTGTTCCAACCACAAAAGTCAAAATGCCTCTGTAACTTATTGATCTGTGACAAATCCCTAGGTTTGAGTCATGATCAAAAGGCAAGATCTCACAGCACAAAGTTAACTTGCTGTATCTCACTGTCCTGACTTTGAAGTGATTATCTTATTAGGTTGAGTGGAAAGGGAAAAAATTACTGCCTGCTTTGTTACCAAAGAGCAGGATCAACAAACCCCTGACAGAATATCTCTTGACCTCTTATCATCTTTCATGTCTTACTGAAAAGTGAGATGCTAATTTTCTCTCCTTCATATGCTTCCCAAGTTTATGTAGGCAAGCTGAAGCGCTATTCATTTCCTATTTTTTTAAAAATAAATTGTAACCAACAGGGAAATTAAATTGAGTTGAAAGAAACAGTGAAGAGGCAAAAAGAAATACTAGTATGAGTGATAGTCTTAGTAATGACTAATTCAGAGATACCCGGAGGGGAAAAACAAATTATGTCTAACTACAAAGCATAAATATTATTTGAGGCAGAAAAACCCTAAAAATAACAAGAAGGCTGTCTCGTATAGTGACACATGGAAACACCAAAAGCCACAACACTCAACAATGAGAAGTGTTGTGGCCAACCATTTGCAAAGGTCTTTACCCATATTTGTGTATGTATGTACACATATGCATGTGTATACATTCTTTGAGGGGTTGTAAGAAAGGCAAAAAAAACAAAAGAAAAAGAAAAACAAAAGGCAGAACTCAACATATTTGCTTTGGAGCTCTGAGGCTGACTCCAAATCTATGTGTCAGATGAATTTTTCACCTTTCATGGGGAAAGAAACAAGAGGAGAAGAAGGGGATATTTATTCTTAACTTCAATTCAATATCCAAATTAGGGGAAAGCCTCAAAGAGGAAGCAAGGGCAGGTCACTTTCCAGAACATATTCATTGGAAGCAGTGGACCACCTCTCTCCTGTATCCTTCCCCTTGCTATGTCTTTCCCTGATCAGTGAGGCCAAAGTCCACACCCACAGTAGAGATTGAGAAACCCAGAAGTCCCTGGATGGAGAACATTACTATTGCCTTCACTAAACTGAGCTAGCTGGGGCTGTGGTCTTCTTTACAAGTTACTTTGATAACAAAATGTAAATGTACATGATCAGGGAAAGCAAAAAAGAGTTTGGGTTTATAGAGCTAAAGCTAAAAGGGAAACTAGAAACCAATCCCTCATTTGAGAAATAAGAAAACAGTGGCACAACGAGATTAGGTGACTTGTCCAAGATCATACAGATAGAAAATGTCTAGGGAAGATATGAACAAGACTCTCTCCACCATACCTCATAAGCTACTTCCCTAGGTTGGGCAAGAATGGTGTGAAACTTCTAGGTACCATGGCAAATGGTAGACCTTGGATTTAACAAGAACTGGTTTAGAGAGTCATCTGACAAGAAAATCACCAGCCTGTCATGATGTCTGGGACACCAAAAGAATCATAGGAGAATTTAGAGACAGAAAAGACTAGTGGAATGCCAGTAAATGTTTAACAACCAACTCTAAGAGGCAAAAATGTATGTATGACATACTCTTAAAGTTAATCTACATTATTGACATTTTCCATCACTTTCGTAAGTCTAAACAATCAACAAAACAATAATTCAATCCCTAATATGTAGCATTTGCCTATTTCCAAGGGGATAATTGCTCACATTTAAATTTAACAATCAACTCTCTTGAGCCTATGAAAGTCAGTTTCAACACATCCTGTAAAAGAACCTAAGGGATCATTTAGTCTAACCTTTCCATAATATAGACTGAGGACTAGAGAAGTTTAATTATCTGACCAGACAGAAAGTAGCAGAATTAGAATTTTAATCTGGATGCTCAGTCTCAGAGTTAAGGGCCAAAATCTCTAGAAGACCCTGTTTAAGGGCTTTAGCTAACAAAGGTCTTCTGTTAACCAATTAACACAGATTAGTTTCTCAGATTAGCTATGAGGAGGACAAGATCCTGAGGGAATGGGACATAAAACAGGTCAATGTTGATAAGAGCATAAAAGATAAGGAAAAGTCTAGAACACAGGATGCAAGGGGACAGAGGATAAACTTTGCCCACATTTCAGTCTGGGGCTAGCTGGAGTCCCTGCTGTCATCATCTTGGTACCATAAAACTGACTTAAGAATGGCTTAAGAACTGACTTCAAATGATCTGAGATGAGGAATTCAACTCAACTAGGTCATTTGGTCCATTGATACATTGAATTAAACTAAACTGTACTAAAACATCTGAACCAGTATTTGTCCCATTCCCTGTTAAATGACAGCTCAGAGCTCTTATCATAGATCTTCATGAACAGAAATTTCACAGTTGACACAGGAGGAGGCAGGAGATGAGAGAAATATGCAAATGCCCATGATTTTCTCTGTCTTTGAGGGTAATAGCGTCAAGGTCCATGTTTGACCTATTTTAAATCATCCCCTGGGTTATACGTACTTCAGAGTCAAAACTAAGAAAAATAGGAACTTCTAAACAATAATGTATTCTGCCTTCCAGCTAGGCTTTCCCTTCATAACCACTGCTCTTAGCAGTGAACCCAGTTAAAATGCTACCTTGATTCAATGAGCTGAGATCCTTACTAGGAGCTAAGATTCTGTTACATGTGCATTTGTCTGTTCGACTGTCTCAGAGGGAATGTTTCTTTACAGGATACATAGAACTCAATCTGAAATGATGTGCCCAACTGAAATTATGTTGAACCATACTATCTGACTTTACGCTCTCCAAGACCTGAGGCCAAGATTTGGGGAAGGGGCAAACTTTTAAAAATAACCCTAGTGTTTTTATGCCTTTTACATCAACAGATGTTCTTATGGAGCAGCCAAGTAAAATTGGCACATTTGAGGGAAAAAACACTCCTCTTCTTCTGCCAGATCCTCTTGACTTAGAGGCTTCATTCGTTTATTGTCAAACAACAAGCTTTCATTATGCATGTACCATGTGCCAGGGACTGGTCATAAAAACACAAAAACATAACATTTTCTGTCCTCAAGAAGCTGACATTCTGTTGTGGGGAGCCAGAATCCAAAGACTTTACCACTGTCACCTTGTGGATGAGCCCTTTTCTCAGTGCATACCCTCCCTAATCTTGGGTCTTATCTACAAAGCACTAGAAGCCAATTCAACAGTTATTACAAAGCCTCTACTATGGGCTAGGCCCTGGCTCTTCTCCATCTTCTCCCAGTTACTCAAGCCTCACTAAATCTCCTAGCAGCACCCTTAATTTTAAAAGATAACCACAAAGCAATATTGGCTTCAAAGAAAACATTTTAAAGCAAAAGTGATAACTGCCCTTCAATTTAGTTTTAATAAATAATAAAAATAGTTATAGTCTATATACAGGCTCATACAAAAACAATATGAATACTACTAATTGGTGTTTTGATGCTACATTGAAAGCTTTTTAAATCTATAAAAGTAAAGGTGGCTCGAGGTTAAAGCTTTATACACCCACCACCCTTCCCTCTCAAAGCAGGGGGTTGTTCCAACTGTCTTATAATGGAGCCCCTCAGGAAAAAAAAATTTTTTTAAACTGAGGGCAGAGCAGAAAACAGAATGAGAAGTTTCCCACCAAATAGCCACACTACTTGCAAGACAACACTTGCTTCTGATAGAATATTCCCTCAGCCATGTAATTTGCCATTTAAATAACATCACTTTCATCAATTATGGCGCTGTGATACATGATGTAAGGGAAGGCTAGAATCCTAAAGAGCTGTTATACAAGAGCTAAGCTAACACTGCACAAAAGAGCAAATGGCTGATGAGGACATTTGTCAGTTTTCTTAGAAAAGGTTCTGCATCACCCTTATGTTAATAATAGCTGACATTTATATAGTGTTTTCAGATTTATAGAGCACTTCACATCCATTATTTCATATGACTCTTACAGCAGCCCTATGAGGTAGGAGATGTAAGTATTTTTATCTGTAAGTATTGTATGTAGGATGCAATATTGAGAGGCACTGGGGTACAATGGAAAGGACATTGAAACAGGATTTAAATCCCAATTCTGTCACTTACTACATGTGTGGCCATGAACTCTATTTCTCAATAACAAGAATATGCATTTATTAAGTATCTACTATTTGCCAGATAGGTGGCAAAGTACATAGAGTGTCGGGTCTGAATTCAGGAAGATTCATCTTTCTGAGCTCAAATCCGGCCTCAGACACTTACTAGATGCATGACTCTGGACAAGTCACTTAACCCTGTTTGCCTCAGTTTCCTCATCTGTAAAATGAGCTGGAGAAGGAATTGGCAAACCACTTCAGTATCTTTGCCAAGAAAACCCCAAATAGGGTCAAAAAGAGCCAGATGTGACTGAAATGACCAAACAGCAATTCATCAGGTAACCATGCTAGGTGCTAGGGATATTGAGGCAAGCAGAAAGAAAGACAGTTTCTGCCCTCAAAGGGCTTACATTTTAATGGGAAAAGCAATACACAAAAGGGAATTGATAAGGGAGAGGAAGGAAGATACTTTGGGGCATGTCAGTGAAGCCCAGAGAGTCAGAGGCATAGCTGGGAGAAGAATGAAGCTAGACTAGTTGGGGGAAGGGGGAGACCTTCCTCAAAAATGGAAGTTCTCACTATTTGCCCAAAGGGCTATAAAAATGTGCATACCTTTTGACCCAGCGATACCACTTCTAGGGCTGTATCCTAAAGAGATCAAACAAATGGGAAAAGAACCCACGTGTACAAAAATATTTATAGCAGCTCTTTTTGTGATGGCAAAGAATTTGAAATTTAGGGGATACCCATCAATTGGGGAATGGCTGCACAAGTTGTGGTATATGAATGTAATGGAATACTACTGTGCTATAAGAAATGATGAGCAAGCGGACTTCAGACAAACCTGGACTTACATGAACTGATGCTGAGTAAGGGGAGCAGAACCAGAAGAACATTATACATAGTAACAGCAACATTGTACAGTAATTCACTTTGACAGACTTAGCTCTTCTCAGCAAAACAAGGTTCTAAGACAACTTCAAAAGGCTCATGATGGAAAAGGCTATCGACATTCAGAGAAAGGACTTTGAAGTCTGAATGCAGATAGAAGCAGACTATTTGTGCTCTCCTGCTCTTTTTTTGTTGTTTTGTTTTATTTTGTTTTGTTTCTTCAACCTCGAGATTCATCCCATTGGTTCTAATTCTTCTTTACAACATGACTAATGTGAAAATATATCTAATATGAATGTATATGTAGAGCCTATATCAGATTTCATGCCATCTTGGGGAGGGGAAAGAGGAAAGAGGCAGAAAAAATTTAAAACTCAAAAGCTTCTGGAACAGAATACTGAAAACCAAAAATAATTTTTTTTTAATAAAGGTTCCCAGAGTTACTCACCAAAGAAAGAAAGGCACCACCGGAGAAAAGGAATGTTCCAGGGTAAAAAGCCTTAGGGGATGAGAAAATTTCCAGGGTGGATAACTTACAATTCCTGAATTGTAATTTGAAGAAGTTAGACTTGTTGTTCAGTCATTTCTGACTCTTTGTGACTTCCACTTGGGGTTTTCTTGGCAAAAATTCTGGAATAGTTTGCTATTTTCTCCTTCAGCACCTTTTACAGATGAGGAACTAAGGGAAAGAGGATTAAGTGACTTGCCAAGGGTCACACCGCTAGTGAGTGTCCGAGGTTGGATTTGAACTCAAGTAGATGAGATTTCCTGACTCCAGCCCCAGCACTCTATCCACTGTGCCACCCAGTTAGGTTAAACTAAATGACCTCTAACTTCCCTTATAGATCTAGATCTATGATCTTGTGATTTGTCCAAGGTTATGGCAAATAAGGGTCAGATTTAAGATTCAAACCTGAATCATCAGACTTCAGGGATATTTCCATTGCACCCTGTTTCTCCCAAGTCAGCAAACAATAATTTTGGTTCTATGCTAGCATCTACCCTGAGTTTTAGCTTATTCCTCTTCCTTTTTTTTTAATTAAAAATCACTGAGTAGTGATTTTTAGTAGTATTTTTAGTATTAAAAAGTAGATTTTTAGTATTAAAAATTTTTCAGTTTCTCCAAGTGAACAGTTTTACAGGGAAACACACTTCTAGGAATATGACAGGGTACAGCTGGTCTCTCAGAGGTACAGTTTTCAAATTGAATTGACCGTACACAAACAGACACCCCCCCCACACACACACACACCTTGGACTCCAAGTCTTAAAAAAAACATTAAATATAGTCCAAACAAAATTGAATTCCTTTCTGGAGATGTGACTTTTCCCAACATTTAACACAACAAGCTAGCCTTCAGAGTCAATGGACAGGAAAGAAATAAAACTCAACCACAAACTGCCTTGACAGACAGCCCTTGTAAATACCAACTTGAACCAGCCAACTGAAGGTTCATTTACTTTAAATTCCATAGACCAGCCCCCCTATTGACCTTCAACTGCACACTCCTGGTTTCTTCTTGAGTTAAAGAAGATACTTGGTATTACAGAGGCATAACAGTATGAAATCTGAACATGGAATGGTCCTTAGAGATCCTCCAATCCAGCTGATTTTGCAGATGAGGAAATGGAGGTCCAGAGAGTTGCTGACTTCTTGTAATTGAAGCAGATTTCCCTCATCCTCCTCTTATTCTTTTAGTCTGGGAAAAAGAACCAACTCTCTAAAAGGGACATACAGGCACTCAATTAAACATGGAGTGGTTTTTAATGGGCTGGTGATAATTGCAAAGCAAAATTAGAAACTTGCTCCTGAAGCTCCTTTTATTTCCACAATTCTTTCTGCTAATTAGCCTGGTGAGTTAGCGCAGATTACCAAGACCAGAACAAAAGGGAAAAAATCTGAGGGGAAAAAATATTTTGCACATTTAGTTAATTTACTCTAATATAAAAGTCTCCCTTAGGATTTGCTTGCTAGCTGGAAATTCCTATGTTGTTAAACTATAAGGCATTTACAATTTTAGAATCTAGAGATACATTGACAGGCCTGGTCTTTTCACACGAACCAAGAACACAATATGATCTCGAGGGCTGGGCAGAAACTCAAAAAGTTATCTTATCTAGAAAGCCATATCTACAGTTGTAAACTCTGACTGCAAGAGAACCTCAGGAGAATTTGCCATTGGGAGTTCAGTTATTCCTGTCTATGGAGCTACAATTCTACTATAATTCAGATGTGGCTGGCAAGGTAGGTGGCCTCTTAGAAAGGGAGAAAAGGGGGAAGTATAAACCTTATTCTGTTCATGCTACAAATATTTATCATGCCCCTATCTTGCTGCTGAGCCTGTTCTGAGCACCAAGAGTGTTATCCAAAAAGCTAAAGCTGAAATTCCTCTTCTTAAGAGGCTCATAATCCAGAGCTTCATTTGCAGTTGGGTTTGAGCACACTGCCTTTACTAGGCATATCTATTGACGATACATCACTGCCATGTTGCATAAAGGATCACATAATTAAATAACACCGAAATTTCAAAAATGCACTCAAAGATGACAGATACACAAAAGGAATGAGAAATGAAGTTTTAACTGGTGCCATATAATTTGGTTTATGGTCATTTTTATCCACCATACCTCTGCCAAAAGTGCTCTGGGGACTAAAAAGGCGGTTTAAAATAATCACAACAGTAAATAAAAGAATACCAATCAAAACTAGAAGCAAGTACTTAGGTGTCCCTGGGGTCTCTCACTGGCCCTGTGCTACTCAACATTTTTATCAAGAACTTGAATGAAGGTGTGCTTGTGAAAGATGCAGACAACACAAAATGGAGAAAGATAAGCAGCATGTTAGATGACAGAGTCAAGATCCGAAAAAGGTTTCAGCAGTCTAGAATTATTGGTACATAAAATCAAGTGAGATTTAATAAAGATAAATGTAAAGTTCTACACTTTGGCTGAAAAAATCAACTTCACAAGTACTACAAGATTGTAGAAGCATGGCTGGGGGCAACTAGATGACACAGTGGATAGAATGCCAGGCTTGGAGTCAGAAAGACCTGAGTTCAAATCCAGCCTCAGACATTTACTAGCTGTGTGATCCTGGACAAGTCTCTTAATCCTGTTTGCCTCAGTTTCCTCATCTGTAAAATGAGCTAGAAAAGGAAATGGAAAACCGATCCAGCATTTTTGCCAAGAAAACTCCAAATGGGGGCATAAATAGTTGGACACAACTGAATAATAGCGTAAAGGCATGGTTAGACAAGAGTTTCTACCAGAAAAGAAAAAAGATAAAAAGATATGGGGGTTTTAATGGATTTCAAGTTCAATATGAGTCAATGATATGGCAAGGCAGAAGAGAAATCAATGCAAACTGAGACTGCATTAAGAGGAGTACATCATGAATCTAGGAGGTTTTCGTTTCACTGATTTCTACCCTATTAAGACCACATGTGGAGTACTGTGCCACCATATATGGCCACAACCAGAAGCACATTCAGGAGTACATTTGGAAGAGGACAACCAGTACGGTGAAAGGGCCAAAGACCCTGACAGGTGATGGAATCCGGCAGGTTTACCTTGGTGAGGAGAAGGCAACAACTGTCATGTGAAACAGGGATGTATTGGCTCTGCTTGGCCTTAGAGGGCAGAACTAGGCATGATATAAGTGGCAGAGAAGATTTAGACCTTATGGAAGGAATATCTTCCCAACACATAGAGTTAGCCCAGAAAGGAACAACCTGGCTTAAGAGGAAGGGAGATCCCCCTCACTAAACATCCTCAAACAGAGTCCAGATGGCCACGTATCCAGGAGGGGAGAAAGTGTGGAATACAGTAGATGACTTCTGAGATCCCCTCCTCCCACTCCAAGATTCTGTGACTCAGTGACGTTAGATTAAGATAGACTTCAGGAAGTGGTGTAGTCACCAGTCTTTTACAAAAGCACCAAGTATAGGGGCAGCTAGGTGGTACAGTGAATAGAGCAATAACTTTGGAGTCAGGAGAACCTGAGTTCAAGTCCTGCCTCAGACACTTACTAACTGTGTGAACCTGGACAAGTCACTTAATGCCAATTGCCTCACAGGAAAAGAAAAGCACTAAGTATATAGAATCATCTACTGTTAAAGCTAGATGACACATTAACAGTAATCTAGTCTAAGCCCTTGATGTTACAGATGAAGGGAGCTCAGACTCAATGAGTTTAAGCCACTTGACAGATCACAGGTCTAGTTAAATGATTGAACTGAGATTTAGAAACCGAGCATCCTGTCTCCCAGTATTCTTTCTAGTACACATCTTCATATTTCCAAAGATGACCAGAAGCCTGAGGCTTAGCCAACATCAAACAACACAGCCATTGAGCAAACTGGTTACCCACATATGTGCTCCAGGTAAATAAGTAATGTATATCTGAAGGCTTGTGCTTTGTATTCCTTGCTGAGCTATACAGATATAAATTCTTTTGAAAGCACTGTAATATAATAATAATAATAACATTATATTACTGTGCTTTCAAAAGAATTTCCCATGATCTCTTCTTCATCCTCTTTCCCCTGACAATAGCAGGTGTCACTTCACAACTCTCTAAATAGGAGGGAGCCTTCCTTCCTATGCCTCCTCCTTTTGAGCCAGAGGACTTTGATTCAAAGTCCAATTTTGTGATATTTGTGACCTTGGGCAATTCACCTCTAAAATGTGGGACAAAAGACTAGACTGTGGTGGGCCAAGTTATGGAAACCCTGCCTTTTGTGGCAGAGCTGTCCTGCAGCAGGGCTGAGAGAGAATTGGTAGCCCTGCTATTTCCCAGCAGGGCTGAGTGAGTTGTCCACCCGGAGGTAGTGAGAAGGTGAGTTAAAAGAGAGATGGGGACTCAAAGAGTGGTAGAAAATACAGTCTCCTTTATCATCTTAAGTGCAAGCCTTTTATAAGACTCTTCCTAATGGCTTTTCCCTGTGGACATTGTGCATTATAATGTTCCCAGGCCAGGGGTGTTAACACCATGCTTTATCTCGAGGATCCAATCCTCACACCTGTGTGCTTGAACTCTTTCCTGGGGGATGGGGAATCGATCCAGGCCTGGCAGCAAGCCCTTCACCTGAAAGGTCTTATTCAGACATCAGGGTCAGAGTCCCACTAGCCTGTGGTCCTCATTATCTCCCCCTTTATTCTGTTGCAAGCGTGGGCAATGCAGGTCAGTGGTGACTTCATGCAGAGTGTGAGTCCAACACCAGCAACATAGGGAACAATGCAAAGTGCAAAGAGATACAATGTAATCAGGTGAAAGTAACATATATAACCATGTATAAACCCAGTGGTCTTGATCTCTGTCTGCAGAGAGGTAATGGATATTGCAAGAACCATGGAAGACACGATAGTAGCTGTGAGCAGTACACAAAATACACTTCTTTCGCTGTTCCCTTTTCGCCAATTGCACAAGCATTCAATCAAGACTACCAAACCACCCAACACTACTTGAAGGATAAAAGGAATTTGAGTTACGGTCTTATTCCCAACAATAATGTGGTTTATACACTGTGCAAGCTGACATTGAACACAAGTGACATTCCATAATGTTCTCTGTAGTGAGGTAAGCAAATTGACGGAAAAGACAAACAGCCAAATGGGCATAAACGGTATTGTTCATGTACGTCCTTGACGATTATTTATAACTGTCAGTGGCTGCACCAGCTTTTCATAAGTCCCATAACATTCGTTTTTGTTCCTGATCACCCTCTGCTGGGCTTATCTTGGCGTTGGCTTATTCAGGGTGAGTGATGTCAGCAGGACTAAGCAGCTCTTCAGTCTCAAGTGGGTCATTCTGTTGCGAGAGTGTCTTCTCTTTCTGGAAGGGCGACGGCAGTATATTCGTTGTGTCAGATGCATTCTTTGAAGGTTCTGTGAACACTCGGACATGCTATTGTGGACTCCAGTTTGAAGCGGCTCCATCACCTGGGGAAATACAAACATACCCTTTCCCCCAAGAAATTACTGTACTAGGCCCTCTCCAGGTGTTTGTGGCCAAGCCCTTCCACATTACTTGTGTGCCTGGTTCTTTTGTTTCTGAGTTTCCTCTTTCTGACTGACCCTTTTCCCTTCCTGACACTTCATGGGATTTGTGCCAAACTGGCATTCGGCAGGAGTAAGCCCATTCTCATAGCATGGCAGGAAGTTTAAGGTGTATACAATTAGATTTCATCTATTACACAGTGTTCCATACCTGTTTCCCCCGTTTTTCTGTTTTTGAAGGAGAGTTTTGATGTCTCTGTGCTTTCTTTCCACGATTGCCTGGCTAGTTGGATTGTAAGGAATACCTGTGTTATGAACTATGGTGTAGTCTTTGTAGAACATAAAAATGCCTTAGAAGTATATGCTGAGCCATTATCTGTCTTTATTTGACGGGGTATCCCAAGAGTGGTAAAGCAATATAATAAATGTGTGATAGCATGTGAAGTGGTCAAGGTAAATGATGAAAAGGTACCTACTGTAACACGGACATATTGAAGACAACCAGAAGATGAAATGTGAGTAATGCCTGTTTGCCAAATATGGTTAGGATAAAGACCACAAGGATTAAAGAAAGGATCGCATTGAGGACATGTTCTAACAATGTCCCATGCCTGACTTCTAGATATCTGAAAGTGTCTCTTTAAAAACCTTGCTAAACTGTTTAGCTGCCTTGGGGGTGAGTTCCCATGGAGAGGTGAGGTCTGGCTGTCCCCTCAGAATACCATAAAGCTCAGTGAGATCTGATGTGGGGATCCCTACATGGGTCCTAAGCCATTGAATGTCTCCTAGTAACCTTTGAAAATCATTTAAGGCAGCGGTTCTCAACCTGTGGATTATGTTCAATTGTAGCAATGAAAATACATCCCGCATATCAGATATTTACATTACAATTCATAACAGTAGCAAAATTACAGTTATGAAGTAGCAACAAAAATAATTTTATGGTTGGGGGTCACCACAACATGAGGAACTGTATTAAAGGGTCGCAGCATTAGGAAGGTTGAGAACCACTGATTTAAGGTCTTCAACTGATCTCTCCTAATCTGTAGTTTTTGCAACATGACCTGGTTACTTGGAATGTTGTAACCCAAATATCTATGTGTCTGGGTCCTCTGAACCTTATCCTTGGCAATCTCAAGGCCAGCAGTGGCAAGGCATTCAACAACATATGTCAGAGACTAACTTGGGGGCTGAAGAGGTAGCCCCCAAAATATCATCCATATAGTGGATAATGTATACCAGCAAAAATTTTTGCCAGGTGGGCCATAGGGCCTTATCTACAAACTGCTGGCACATTGTAGGGCTATTCCTCATGCCTTGAGGCAAAACTTTCCACTGATAATGGTGATAGGATCTTTGTAAATTCACTGAGGGTACAGAGAATGCAAAACTACGTGCATCTTGGGGAGTGGCCAGGATAGAGTAGAATAGAAGCAGTCCTTTATATCAATAACCCACATTTTCCAATCTTATGGGATCATATTGGGAGATGGTAGCCCAGATTGAAAGGCTCCCATTGGTTCCATTTGCTTATTAACTTGTCTTAAATCAGTGAGCATTCTCCATTTGCCTGGTTTCTTTTTTCTGATTATGAAAACATGGAAGTTCCATTGACTATTTGACTCCTCAATGTGGTTAAGCTTAAGTTGCTCCTGTACTATTTCCTTTAGGCCCTCAATTTTTTCTTGGGATGGGGCCACTGCTCTATCCATATAGATATATCGTTTTTCCAATTAATGGGTATAGCTGAGATCTTTTGAGGTCGTAGAACAGTGATCCTCATTACAAACCCTGAGTAGATATGCTAACTCCCATTTGTCCAAGGAGATCACACCCCCACAAATTAATAGGCAAGTGGAGAAGCACATAGGGTTGTATTGTCCCTACCTTCCCTTCACATTCCCATTTCAATCTGTTTACACTTATTTCAGGATTGGAAGCTATTCTTACTCCCACCATGTTGTTATGGGAATCTGAAGATCTTCCCTGCCCCTAGGCCCTTTGCTAAAGTGGCTTAAGTGACTCTGAGAACCTTCCCTGATTTGAAAGTATATTCTGCCCCCTAATAGGCTGAATGTGATCACATGGAGCCTGTGGTGAGAGGCTTGTTCTTCAGGAATGCCCACACCTTATTACTTTGTGATTGGGCAGTGGCTCAAGAGGGCTGTGACAGTCTCTGATCTAGGAGAAGGCTATATATACGTCCTGATGTGAGGTTTTGCTCTGGGGCTTACTT
>CM053580.1:300647232-300665916 GCA_028627135.1 Pseudochirops cupreus
ACAAAAGATGCCCAAAAAGCCAATGAGGAGAAGAATGCCTTAAAAAGTAAATATTCCACCTCAGCTCATCCTTCTATAATCTTTCAGAGTAAATACCTTGCACTTTTGACACAGTGTGAATTTATTGTTGACTGTCACATTTTTTTCTTATCATAGTCCAAATGAAGGTACAAAGGCAAAATAGATCATTTCTAAGAATAAGAAGAATGACCTACAAGTCTCACCTCTGACACATAACGCTTGTGTCATCCTGGTGAAAAAAAAACCACTTAACCTCACAGCGCCCAAGGAAACTCTGTGAGAGAGCTGGTGACATTCTGCCTTGACATAGGGAGTTTCCTCCCTGGGAGTTACCTATTCAAATGAAATTACAAATCCGGACTCCAACTCCAACTCCCACCCCCACCTCACCCCACCCCCTAAAAATTCAAAGGATAATTTTTTACTTTTATCAAGTAGAAGTAACTGACATTTGTATAGTGCCCTTAGATTTACAAAATGACTTCTTACATGTATTATTTTACCTGATCCACACAACTGCATAAGTACTACCAGTACTGCTATTTTCATTTTGCAGATCAGAAAAGTTAGGTGACTTGACCAAGGTCACACAGCTAGCCGATTCAGAGGCAGGAATCAAACCTGGCTTTCTCCTGACTCCTAGTTAGTACTCTTTCCACTATAATATATGTCCATACTTTAAAAAAAAAAATGACAGTCTATGTAGTGAAAAGAGCACTAGTCTGGGAATCAGGTGACCTGGATTCTGATCCCAGATCTGTCTCTTATTATCTATATTGTTGTTTGCTCAGTTGTTTCAGTCCTGTCCAACACTTTATGACCCCACTTGGGGAATTTCTTAACGAGGATAATAAAGTGGTTTGTCATTTCCTTCTCCAGCTCATTTTGCAGATGAGGAACTGAAGTAAACTGGGTTAATTGACTTGCCCAGGTTCAGTAAGTGTCTGAGGCTGGATTTGAACTTATAAAAACAAGAATTCCTGATTCCAAGTTCAGTGCTCTATCCACTATGCCACCTAGCTGCCCTCTTATCCATATAGTCTGGCACAAGTCATTTTGGTGTCTTGGGCCTCAATTTTCTCATCCATAAAATGAGGGAATTGGACTACTTAATTACTAAAATTTCTCTTAGCTCTAAAAATTTGAGTTCTAGTTAAAAGTTTGAAATATCAGTGGGAAGAATTCATACTGTGAAAATCCAGTATGAAAACCAACACAGATCAGCAGCTCTTCTGTAACTTAGTCAGTCAATAAACATTTACTAAGCACCTACTATTCACTAGGCACTGGGCTGACACTTGCTGATACAAATAACAAAAAATGAAGGACAATCTTAGCCTCAAGTAGCTTATGATATATGGGAGAAGACACCACACAAAAGAAAGTTGAAAAGGGGGAGGGCACATACTCAGTGAGAAACCAAAGAAGTCCACAAGGGGTACAGGTGACAACTGAGCATCTTGGATTCCCATCTTTAGAAAGGGCAATGCCTCTATAAGGCCTACACTTCAAAGAGATCAAAGAAAGAGAGGAAGGACCATATGGCCAAAAAACTGAGGAAGTGCCTATCAATTGGGGAATTACTGAATAAATTATGGCATGTAAATATGATGGATTGTTATCATGCCATCATTAGAAATGGCAAAAGGGAGGGTGTCTGAGAAACCTTGGGAAACTTGTCTGAATTGATGCAGAGTGAAGTGATCAGAACCAAGAGAACAATTTGTGCAATGAACAAACATTTTAAAAACTTAAAACTCTGATGGATGTAATAATGACCAACCATGACTCTAAAAGTCTGATGATGAAACATACTACTTCTCTCCAGCCAGAGTGGTGATGGACTCAAGCTGCAGAATGACATGATATTTTTGGACTTAGCCAATGGTAGAACTTGTTTTGCTTGATCAAGCATATTTGTTACAAGAGTTTCTTTTTCTTTTTTCTTTTTCCAGTGGAGGAGGAGAGAGGAGAGAGAAAATGGGAGGGAGAGAAAATAAATGTTTGTTAATTAAAAAATGATATATTTTAAAGAAAGTGACCTGGGACACAGAAATAAAGTGATTTTCCCAGAGTCATGCATTTAGAATGCACCAGGACATTTTAACTTCAAGGTCGGTCTCCAAGTGGACATCTATTCACTACACCTGGGCTTCTTAAACTTTTTTTCATTTTTTCCATTCCTTCAGCACTTCTTGAACTGTGGGCCCTGACCCCATACGTGGGTCTTGACCACCATGCTGCCTGTTGTGCCTTACACAAATCAGAATTTTTGCTTCTCTCAGAATACATTTTCATAATTTTTCTCTCCTTTTCCTTATCCCCACTTGTACATGGGCTTTTGTTCTCTGTAGATGCACCTCTGCACCACACAGTGTACCAGACATCTGTCTAACCACAGTACTCAGACTTTTTATCCCATGACCCAAGCAACAGTTCTTTAGATCATATTTCAACTTTAATAGGTAAGGTCACAGTTCATCTCCTTCTTATAACAGTTGATCCTAAAGATTCAAAAGGAAGAGATGGGAGGAGGGAGAGAAAGGAGGCAACACTGGACTAGTAGAAGTCAGTATATAAAACCAATGAATCAGAATTGCAATATTTGAGAGTTGCCAGGAACCACAGTGACCAGTAGGCTCATACGTCCTTGAAAGAAATCCCCATGATAACATACCTAATGAGTAGCATTGCTGCCAACCAGGGGCAAGTGTTCAGAGGGTATCAATTACAGAGTCTATGAACTAGGCACTCCCTACCCTTGATAGCCCCAACCCCCAGCATAAGACATATGAGTCAAATAACTATGCTTCAACATCTTTACTCATGTGACAGAACATAAAGTTAGTATATATAACTCTAAACCTATATATAGGTTTAGAGTTTAAAGAGACCTTATGAGCAATCTAATCCATCCTACTCATTTTATAGATGAGGAAACTGAGGCCCAGAAAGATTCACTGATTTGCCTGGGGTCACACAGCTATAAGTAACAGCAGGAATTTGAACCCAAGTCTAGGAAGTTTTGTATAGAATGCAATTAATTCCTTTTTTGACATTTAAAATTGCTTCAGGTACAAGGAAGAGGAGATGCCATGACAAGACACAGTAGATCTGACAAGACACAGAGGCGTAAAAATCAATGCAAATGAGATCAAAGAAAGGCACCCAAAAGGAAGCTAATGACCTGGAATGCTGAGGTTGGCATCTTGTGCTAAATAGCCTGGTGAAATTCCCAGAACTTGTAAGACAAAAACAATGACAGAATAAAAAAAATCACATTCAGAAACGCCATCTTATTTCCATGTGACTTGGATTTTGGATGACTAAATAATATGACCACTTTAAATGAACTGAACTTTAATTTCATTTTACTGTATCTATATACACACACAAGTTCTGTTTCATTTTGAAGGGAAAAAATGACACCCCATGCTGAGAAAATGGGCAGGAGGAGGAGGGAGGAGTTTTGAACTGTAAGGAGCTAACCGATTAAAGAAATCAATTCAGAATTAGTGCTTTAGATTTTTTTTAAAAACCTTTTTCCCTCTTAAATCTTTTCTTTTCCCATTTCCTCTATCTTCTAACACTCACGGAGATCTGGCTCCTTCCTGATGACACAGTCTCGCTGGCCAAATTTTCTAGCCCTGGCTGCAGTTTCAGTCACTAGTCAATGTCAAGGAACAGGTATACTTCTAGTTCCCCAGTGCCACTTGTCAGCTCTCCTTCTACCATGATCAACCAGTAATTTCTCCTCATTTTAGGTTCCTTCAATCCATTTCTACAACTCAATCCAAATCCTGGTAATTGTTTTCTACTGACCTCCAGGATATTTCCTTCTTTCCTCATAGAGGAAAGCCTGGCTGACAAGCTTTTTCTCCTCCCCAACTCCTGCCCTCATGCTAGGGTAATTCAACAGATAGGTAGATAAATAGATAGATAGACAGACAGACAGACAGACACACAGATAGATAGATAGATAGATAGATAGATAGATAGATAGATAGATAGATAGATAGATACTCCCTCAAATATCTTAACTACCCAGTTCCCCAACTTACTTACTTGTTTCCCATGAACTATTATTCTACTCCACCTCAGCTACAAAAAGAGATGTTCATATTCTTGATCTTGCCATCACCCACAAATGCACCAATTCACATCCGCGGACTCCGAAATTTATTCCACCTCTTCTTCTGCTTTGAAACCCCAAAGCCTGTTCTTTGTCTTCACTATGACTTCCAATCCCTTGACTCTTCTGTTCTGTTTCAGGTGCACCTGTGCACTGGCTATACTCTTTTCACTTCCCCATCTTCACCCCTTAACAGTTAATAATAATAGCTGGCATTTAAACAGTACATTTGCAAAGTGCATTACAAATATATCATTTTATCCTTGGTGAATCAATTCAACTCTACACTGTCTTTCTGAGTCCTTTGTCCTTTTTTCCTGTCAAAAGTCTTACCCTGCCAAATCTCAGCCTTAGATTATTCCAAAATATTCCACCATCCACTGACCTTCGCTCATACAGATGAGGCTAAATGAAGCTGAAATTGTGTAGCTAGGTTACACTACAAATTTATGTTACATAATCTCAACTGGGCATTCTCTGCAGCAAGGCAATCCTTTTTACATTTTCCTAACTGATTCCTTATCCCACTCACCAGAGGCTTTTCCAAACTTTTCTATACCTCCTCAAGTCTCCCACAGCTTTCTTCCCCCCTCAATCCTTTCAGCTAAGAACCTCACTGTATATTTCACTGAAAAAAAAAACTTGAAAGAATTCAATGATACTACTCTTTTCTCCTCTCTTCCTCACTTCACATCACTCAGATGGCCTTCTCCTTTGCCTCTTCCTTCACTTCTATCTCTCATGAAGAGATGATCCTTCTCCTTGCCCAGGCTAACCCCCTCTACAAGCCTTTCCCTCAGTGAGCCCATTTTGTCTTACCTTCTCCAAATGATTTCCTCCTCCATTATTCCAACTTTCTCATTTATCTTCCATTTCTACTTGGGTACTGGCTTGTTTACTTTACTTACTTCTATCTATCTTACTTCTCTACTATCTATCAACATACTTATGTGTCTCCTATTTTCAAAAAACCTTCACTTGATCCATCCTTTGCATTGAGCTGTTATCCCATATCTCTTCTCCCTTTTTTGGCTAATCTCCTTGAGATGGCTGTCTACAACAGGTATCTTCATTTCTTTCCCTCTCAATCACTTCTTAATTTTCTACAATCCAGCTTCCAACCTCCTCAATAAACTGAATCTGCCCTTTCCAAAGTTACAAATGATCTCTTAATTGCTAAATCTAATGGCATTTTCTCAATCCTCATTTTTCCTGATTTCTCAGTAGCCTTTGACACTATTAATTACCCTCTTCTTTTTGATACTTTCTTCTCTAGGTTTCTGTGACATTATTCTATCTGGGTTCTCCTCTCACCTTTCTGGTCACTACTCATTCTCCTTTTCTGGATCTCCATTTAACACACACTTACCAACACTAAGTATCTCCTAGGGCTAGGTCTTGGACACTCTTCTCTTCTCCCTAATCATTATTTTACTTTATATTCTTATTGCTATGCTTATGATTCTTAGACCTACTTATCTCACTCATACTAACTTCCAGACTTGTTTCCAACTTCCTGTTGGACATCTCAAACTGTATATCCCATAGGAGTCTCAAACTCAACATATCCAAAATAGAACTTATTATACATCCCCAAAAATCCTCTTCTCTTCTGAACTTCCCTTTTAATGTCAAAGGCACCAACATCTTCCCAGTCACTCAGTCTTACAACCTACATGTCATACTGCACTCATCACTGTCATCCCCCAATATGTAATCTGTTGCTAAGTCTTATCAATTTTAACTTTATAACAACTCTCCTATATATACCTCTTCTTTCCTCTGACATTGCCACCACCCTGGTGTAGGTTATCATCATCTCACAGGTGGACTGTTACAAAAGCCTTCTGGTTGATTTTCTTGCCTCGAGGATCTCCCCATTCCTATTCTAATGAATTTGAATTTGAACTATTCAAATTTATAATTATGTCAAATATGATCACTGGGTCCAGTCCAGTGAAAATATACAGTGCAAATTTGAATAGTATGACCACTGAAAATATACAGTTCAAATCTGAATAGTGTGACCACTTCACAGGATTTGTTATTAGTACTCATCAGGACCTACTTGTATTAAAATGTGAGGGGCAAATAATATTAATTTTTTATTATTATCATCAGCTAGAGCATTTAGATAGCACTTTAAGTTTTGAAAAGTTTTATATATGCAAGTGTGTGTGTGTCTGTGTGTGTGTGTATGTGTGTGTATAAATTCACTGAGGCACAGTGACTTGCCCAGGATCACACAGCTAATAAGTATCTGAGGCTCAGTTCAAACCGACATCTTCCTAACTCCAAGTCTTGAACTATACCCACTTTGCCACCTACCTGCCCAAACTAGCAACTCAAACCCATGTAATTTTATAACTAAATAAGGAAATTGGAGAAATTTTAGATTGTTTGATCTATCTCTTCTTGGAGATAGTTGATAAATCCCAATCCATAAAAAAAAAAATTAAAATTAAAAAATGGTAAATCTAAAGAAACAACTCTTCAGAGAAAAAATGGGTTCCATTTAAGCAGTTATGTAGCAACTTCCAAATAAACAAGTTAATTGGAAGCATTTGAGCACAGAATTTGGCCAAAGTTTAAACATACTATAACTTCACATGTCATAAATTTGCACCAACACTGATCTGGTGCAAGGATTGAAGTGCATTTTCTTTTGTCAGTTGATGCTTTCACATACTGAGGGAAGGGGGGGGGTGCCAAACTCCATAGATCAAAGAGTGTCTGGAAGGATATGAGTATTATAAATGGTCATATAAGAGAATTGCTTATCCAGGTGCCTACTAAGAGCACTGGAAGACCTTTGAGGTTCCATTCAACACAGAGCTTGTGATTCTGTGATCATATCTCAATAGAAAACAGGAAGAGAACATGTTGGGTATTATTTTTTCTGGAAATATAAGTTACTTTTGTAATTCTTTCCAAAGTCACAGGTAGTATCATTTGCCAAAATCTGGGTTTGGATTTAGCCAGACCAAATTCATCTGAAAAATAATCTATAGCATTTTGCCAAATGGAAAAATCCACATCTAGGTTCTTCTATTCTTTAAATGTTTTGACTTTACAATTTCAATGACACTGGAAAACCTTCCCACATTTTCTATTCTGAAAATTTACCTCCTGCTTTTCTCTCATCACTTTAGTTGAAAACTTTCAGCTTACTGTACACAGTTTTAGACAGCCAAATGTCCACAATAGTTACTCTTGCTTGAAATATTCATTCATTAATTGTGATTTGCTTTTCTGTAAACTGAGCACAAATCTTTTGTATTTATTCAAGTATCTTTTGTAAAAAATGACACAGCGATATGTTTCTTTAAAAGGACTATAGTCTTAGTATGTGTTAATCTGTTTGTTATGAATATATTTGTGTGTATGTAAGCACACACACGTATCTATGCGTGTGTGTTCTGATAAAGACCATCTGGTTCACAACATGAATTTGGAAAGGATTTATCTTCATATTTCCATTTCTAAAGAGAAAGGAGTGCCCCTAGCTTTCATCTCAGTTGCTTTCAAGGGTACAACTTTAAGTTTATCCTCTGTCTCCCTGCAGTTTCTACCTCTAGCTTCCTTAAATATATTGTCTTCCTCTTTAGAATGTTAGTTCCTTGAGGTCAAGGATTGTCTTTCTTACTTGTATTCATATCCTCAGCTGCTTAGCACAGTGCCTGGCACATAATATGGGCTTAAAAATGCTTTTTCGTTCATCACCAGCCAGTAGCCTAAATTAACTCTTTGTTTAGTCATGTCAGTCACGTCGGACTCTTTGTGACCCCATTTGGGGTTTTCTTGGCAAAGATACTAGAGTGGTTTGCTGTTTCCTTCTCCAGTTCCTTTTATAGATGAGGAAACTGAGGCAAATAGGGTAAAATGACTTGCCCAGGGTCACACAGCTAGTAAGTGTCTGAGGTCAGACCTGAACTCATGAAGAGTCTTCCTGACTCCAGCCCCAGTGCTCTATCCACTGTGACACCTAGCTGCTCCCTTCTTACTGTACCATTTGTAACAGCCCTAGCCCACCCAGGATGGCTGCTAACACAGATTCTTTGATCTGCTTATCTAAAGGAAAGCAACTCAAAAAAGGTTAAGAATCTTACTTTAATCAAACATATATACGTGTGTGTGTGTGTATACAAATATATACATACATATACACATACATATACATGCACATACACATACACATACACATATACACATATCATTCACTTAGCTCAGGCAAAACAGTCAGCACCCTAAACTTCAGAATATACAAACAGAAATTACAAGCAGACAAAAATATTGACAGAGAAAATAGCACAATTCAACAGACCAACAGACAGGGCTTCTAGCTATCTAACCATCACATACATACAGTTAGTCACCAGAGAGAGAACCACCAACATCTGGGTTTTCAAAGCCAGGGGGCTCAACTGGCTACCCAGATTCTCATCTGGCCAAATCATACAACTCTTCCCATAAGTGAGCCCCAAAGCAAAATCTCACCTTTTTCAGAAAGGCCCACACCTTGTTCCTTCATAATTAGGCAAGAAGTCTCAAAGCTTGTCATGTTTTCTGACCCTGGGGAAGGCTATTAGGGTCACAAAACATGACAAGCTTCGAGACCCTTTGCCTAATTATGAAGGAACAAGGTGTGGGCCTTCCTGAAAAACAAGCCTCCCTCAAGCAAGCTTCTCTTGTTGGGCTCCACATGAGGCCCATTAAGGGGCAAGGAAGATCTTCAAATTCCCTTACCATTACACCAATGTAGCAAATATCTTGGCTATGAATTAATTTAGGCTACTAGTTGATAATGAATGAAAAAACATTTGTCAGGCACTTTGCTAAGCAGCTAAGGATACAAATACAGTTAGATATGGAACAACAACAACAAAGCAAGATAATCCTTGACCTCAAGGAACTTACATTCTAATACAGGAAGATAATACATTTAGGGGAGCTAGAGCTGGAAACTGCAGGGAGACAGAAGAGAAATTGAGGGCACACCCTGGAAGGCAGCTAAGACGAAGGTTCATGTGTTAGAGGCCAGGATCTTAGGGACAGGAATCCAACAGCCCTAGAAACCCAGCCTCTCCAGGTCACACCTCAGACCCTGAGAGTGAGTAGTAGCTACATGCTGGAGGCTCAACCCACCAATACAAGTACTGTTTGGGGAAGTAGCCCCAGCAAGGGATGCTACACCATACTGCTACTGTAGTTCTGATAAGGCTATGGCTACACTCGAAACAAACTAGAATTAAGGGCAGTTATCAAGTATGTTGGGGGAAAAGCAAGAGTTTTTCTTGAATTGGATGGTTGCCTTCATTACCTACTTTACTTTGCAGGTATGGACACAGCTTAAATATCTCTAGGCTATCACTTCAAAGGTTCTTGAGTCATCTCCTTTTTAAAACTTATGAAGTGAGGCACTGGCAAGAAATCAAAAAGTCTAATGATCCAGGTTATGTCATTACAAATCCATTTAGAGCTGGGCAGAAGCCTCTACCACCTATTATATAATTTATAAATAAAATAAGGCAATAGTAAATTTGGCCAAAAGTTTAAAGCTTTCAATTTCATGCAGCCTACCCCAGCACAGTTTATTTATATTGTCACTATCTGCCTACTATGTGCTAATGATAGGGTACAGACTCTGGGAAACCCCTTGAACTCTGATTGAATCTTCCCACTAGATGAAGCATTTGCCTGAGGCCATAAACCTTTCATTATAAGCCAGGCTCAAATCTCTGTTACTCTTAACCTAGCCCAGCCTTCCCTGACCAGCTACTTCTCACCCTTGATCCTATCAAAATATCTATACCCAAACCTGTTACCCTTAAACTAGCCTAGCCCTCCATCTCCAGGTAGCCTTCAGCTACTTCACACCCTTAATCCCGTTCCTGGAGTCTGACCTCAGTTCCATCAAAGATCCTCCTTATACTCCTCCTCAAGATCCTCCCCAAAACCCTCCTCTAGACCATCCCTCGATCCCTCCCACAGTCTTTCTGTATATAAGATCCATCTTGTCTCCATGAGGGAGCCCAGAATTATCCAGAACAGATGCGTTCTGTGTCAGATTATTCTGGCTGCTGGTCCAATACAAGCATCACACATACTTACCATTAAGCCTAATCTTTAATAAACTTTGCTTTACTTTGGCTGTGAGAAGACTTGAGTCAAATGCATTCGGCAGGACCCAGCGTGTTGGTATTCTGGGGCCTTGAGCACCCCTAAACCCTAAACCTCCACACTAGGGCTAGGTAATGTATCGAGCATTTTACAAATGTTATCTCATTTGACCCTCACAACAACCCTGGGAGGTGAGGGTTGTTATTAACTCCCATTTTACATTTGAGGAAACTAAAGCAGAGGAAGGTTAAGCTGATTTTCCAAGAGTCACATAACTACTAAGTATCTGAGGCCTGATTTGAACTCAGGTCTTCCTGACTCCAGACCCAGAACTCTAGGACAGTGGTGTCAAACTCGGATAGAAATGGGGGCCACTGATCTGTACATAAGGAACAGCTGGGTGGTACAGTGGATAGAGCTCTGAGACTGGAGTCCAGAAGACTCATCTTCATGAGTTCAAATTTGGCCTCAGTTACTTACTTACTAGTTGTGTGCCCTAAGCAAATCACTTTAGCCTGTTTGCCTCAGTTTCCTCATCTGTAAAATGAGCTGGAGAAGGAAATGACAAACCACTCCAATATCTTTATCAAGAAAATTCCAAATGGAGTGATGAGAGTTGAACAGAACCTTAAAAAACAACTGAACAACAACAACATTCAATACGATAAACATTAGAAAAGCAGTGCCAGGGGCATCGAGGTGGCACAGTGAATAGAGCACCGGCCCTGGAGTCAGGAGGACTTGAGTTCAAATCCGACCTCAGACACTTAACACACACACACACACACACACAACTAGCCATACGACCTTAGGCAGTCACTTAACCCCAATTGCCCTAACTTCCCCTTCCAAAAAGGAAAAAAAGAAAAGAAAAGAAAAGCAAAGCAGTGCCAGACACTGGGGGAACTAAATTTGGATAAGAGATTGTCTCTGCCCTCAAAAGGCTTACAGTATAGCAAGAGAATAAAACATCAACACAGACAAGTTATAATATACAATATCAACAGACAGGTAAATTAGAGTGAAACAAAACAAAGTGTTACCATGCGATCTATACAAGGGAGGTTCTTACAAACTCAAGGATCAGGGAACAGCTCCTATAGAAAGACACAGCTTGGAAACCAAAGAAACATTTATCTAGCAAGTAAGAAAAGAAATCCAGCTGTTTAATGGGAAGAGTACAGCGTTCCTGCATTCAAATCCCACCTCTGCCTGCTGTGTGACTCTGGATAGCTTAACATCTCTGAGGCAGTTTCTTGACCTATAAAATGGGGATTATAATAATAATAATAAAATTATTATTATTATAAATTTTATAGGAGAGAATGCAAAACTTGAAGGTCACTATATAAATAAGAGCTGTGGTTGTTATTATTTCCTTCCAAACCAGACTAGTACTTGATCACTGATAGCATGTACTGAGAAAAATCTGCCATCTGAACCGGAAATGAATAATGTCTATTCTTTCATATTAATAGAATGTGTCTTCTCCACCCCTCCATGGGCAGCCAGGAGGCCCAGTGATTAGAGAGCCAGGTTATTGCTTGTCCTTCATTCTCAAAGAGGACCATGACATCAGGGAGGTGAAGCCATGCCATGCAAGTGAATTGGATTTAAGTGAGGGAGGGCTGTGCAAAGTCACCAGCCTCACTTTCTCCTCCAGAGCCATATACGTCAAGTTGCCAGATATAGATCAGGAAAATTGGAAATGGTTCAGGATGCAGTGGTGGACTTTGGCCTTTTTAAGCTAAGATCTTTAACGGGTCTCAATTTGACTGAGACAAAACCCATTCTGTGATTAAGGCTTTATGAAAAATGAGGCAAAGAATGACCTCTTTACCTTATCAAAAACAAAAAGAAAGTTCAATCTGGGAGGGGAAAACCCTTAGAGTTTCTGGCCAAAACAGAAAGAATTACTGCTATTTACATTCATTCTGAGCCAATCTCAGCTGGAAAAATGAAGAGTAGGACCTGGCCTGAGACCTATTGTTGGCCAACCAATGAGAGTTAGAGTGATTTGGGATTAAGACTGGTCCTTCTAGAAAGTCAGGAAGACATGAGTTCAAATCTAGACTTACTAGTCTTACAAATCTACTTACTACCTTTGTGACCCTGGGAAAGTCACTTAACCTCATCTACCTCAGCTTGCCCATCTGTAAAACGAGTTGGAGAAGGAAATGGCATTATCTTTGCCAAGAAAACTCCATATGGAATCACAAAGAGTCAGACACAACTGGACAACAAAACCACCCCTTTTCCTTCGTCCTCCACACAAGGACTTACACATAGCATGTTCTCTGTAAATATTTTTTCAATGCATTAAAATGTACTAACCACTACAGAACACTATTTTCCTATATTGCAGGTATCACTGTATTTTTTTTTTTTTGCGTTTTTGGAGGGGGAGGGCAGGGCAATTGGGGTTAAGTGACTTGCCCAAGTTCACACAGCTAGCAGATGTGTCAAGTGTCTGAGGCCTAATTTGAACTCAGGTCCTCCTGACTCCAGGCTGGTGCTCTGACTGTGCCACCTAGCTGCCCTTATCACTGTAATCATTTATAAGGCTAAGAAGGGTGGAAAATTATGAAAGTGCTGAATCCTAACACTTATAACTATATGTATAGACTCTTGAAAACTATTCTTGTATCATATAGCCAATTATTGGTACTCAAGAGTAGTGGAAAAGATCCCTTAGGCCAACTAACCCAACGTACTTGATCAGTCTTGCCTTGGATAGCTCTGACCATAGGTATAACTGCACCAACAAAGAGGAACTGGATGGAAAGTCAGGAAGCCCTGGGTTTGGGGTACAAACTCAAGGTGTGACTGGAGAGATACTTCACTTTAGTTAAACATTCTTCATTTCCAATAGAATATTTTCACTTTACCTACCATGGGAATTGGGGGTGGGATGGGGGAGAGGAAGCAGTACTCGAGGGAGAGGGGAATGCAAGCCTGTGATTTCATCAACGTGGGAAAACTTCACGGGTATGGAAACTTTCTTCACCAATGCCTTTGACCAGTAATTTATGGTGTCAGAAAGCTGCCTGCAGCCCTGAGAGGTTAAGTGATTCACCCAGGGTCATGCAGCTAGTATGTGTCATAGGCAAGAACTGAACCAAGTTCTCTATCCACTATGCCTGGCTAAATCTCCAAGTAAAGATAATTAGATTCTATCTATTAATCCCTTTAAGTTGATCAGAAACAGATGCTAGGGAAATTCCAAGCATTGTTATAGGAATGTTGTAAATGGTAAGATTCTAAAAAAGTTTTTCATTCCATGTAACTCCAGAGACATTGGTCTTCATCAGCAGCTCTCAAAGTGTGTTTTACAGACCAATAGGGATCCCCAAACCCTTTCAGGGGATTCACAAAGTCAAATATATTTTCAAAATAATACTAAGATGTTATTTGCCTATCACAACACTCTTCCATTTTCCAACTATGAATCTGTATGAGGCCAGACTTTCTTCATATACTTTAACCAAAACAACATATCACAATGGATCATGTGCAAAAGCAGATATAAAAATCCAGCTGTCTTCTATTAAACCAGACATTAAAGAGATTTATAAAAATATGTAAAACAATGCCACGTTTCTATTTTTTGAAATCATTTTTCATAAAAATGTTATTTATGCTAATATGTAATGACTTATTATCCTAGCAAAAAATACACCATCCCCTCAGCCCACAAGGGCAAGCCAATCACTATTCAACCTTAGATATCCACATGGATGGGGAATTACTGAAGGCATTAGCAAGGCTCCCAATAAAATGTGTTCTGGTGTCAAGGCAGACCCAGATGCTCTCCATAGAAGGTTAAGGGAGAGTCTTCTCTAAGATATCTAGGGTCACCCTCAGCCTACTTTAGAGGGGACTCAAGTTTCCAGATGGGCTTTAGTAAACAATTCTGGAGCCTAAGCCAAGAAAATTCCCCACAAAAGTCCTTCTGCATGCCCAATATCCAAACCACACACAACCTTATTATTTATACCTCCTCCTCATACATACACCCAAACCCCTGAATGTTGCTATCACTGAAAAAACAAGTAGCAAGAACAGAAATTGAGGATATCTCAAGAGACCAACATAAAAATTATATGAAATTCAAGATTCATCTGAGGCCATTTACAAAGCTGGACCTAAATTCAAGTTCACTAGCTGGAAGACAGGAGCATCAATGAGGCTAAATCATAGTAATATTGATCATTTTTTAAAAAACTTTTTTTTTATTGCATTCAGCATACCCTGTGGGCTATTTCCTCTAATCTGCACAGTAATTCACAGGTTGAGTCCCAGAGGAATAGCTGCTACCTCAGGGTCTAGTCCTATAATTCTACTATTGCATTTTATGAGTCCCAGCCATGTGTGAAGGTTAATAAGAGGTAACCTATGGAGAACTAGAATAGGGTTGCCTGCCCACCATGTAAATCTGTTTAGGCATGTAAAACTTAGTTCTCAGATACAAGTTGGTTCTCACTCAGCTGAGCCCTAAGGGGCTAAAAGGAATGTGAATATAAGGGGAAGTAAGACAGGTGTCTCCTGGTGTTGTTTTTCCTTCATGCTCGAAGAGGACTATCAGGATTCCATGTGATGCCATGGCATGCAGTGAATTGGATTTAAGTGAAGGAGGGCTGTGCAAAGTCACCAACCTCACTTTCACCTCCAGAGCCATCTGGGTCCAGAGACCAGATATAGATCAGAATGCCTGGAGATGGTCCAGATTGAAGAAGGGGATTTGGCCTTTTCAAGCTAAGATCTTTAACAGGTCTCAGTTTGACTGAGGCAGTGCTAATTCAGTAATTAAAGCTTAATAAGAAATAATGAAGAGAATGACCTCTTAAGTAAAAAAAAAAAAAAAAGATCTGGGAGGGAAAGACCCTCAGAGTTTCTGGCCAAAACAGAAACAGTTACTATTTACATTCATTCTCATCCAATCAGGGCCCAAACAATGAGTAAGTAGGGCTTGGCCAGGGACCTGTTGTTGGCCAATCAATGAGAGCCAAAGTGATTCTGGAGTTAAAACTGGTCTTTAAGAAAGAAAGGAAAAAAGAAAAAGAAAAAAAAGGAAAGAGAAGTGGGAGAAAAAGTTTTCAGAGATTAAAAATTTACATTTCATTTGGAAAGAACACCTGGAGGTGAGGGTGTGATACCCTATGTAGACAGAGGAAGAAGGAAGGAAGGAAGGAAGGAAGCCATACTGCCCAACTGGCCGGTTCCAATTTGCTCAGTGAGCAACTCCTTTTCTATTAACAGAGGCTATTGTTTGTCCTTTGTTCTCAAAGAGGACCATGACATCAGGGAGGTGATTCTATGAAAGGCAAATAAATTGGATAAAAAGAGGCCACCCCCTGATGGATCATTATGCCAGAAGTTGGGCATCCAGGTAAACAGTTTAATTGTAAGACACCTGCAGTTAAGTATTCGTAAAGGGTCCAAAAGAAACCTATGTGTAAAGCATACTTGGTAAAATAGAACTTCCCTATTCCCCTTTTTCAGTCTTGAGTGCTTTTGCCTTAAGAGCTTATAACTGTATTATATCTAGTAGTCAATTTACATTTATAAGATAAATCTCCTTCTATTGTGGTTTGGGGTACTAGGAGCCTGGAAATGCAAGGGGTACAGAGTGACTCTGCCTTGAAAGAATTCCACCACTCAAGTCTTCTTCAGTCCAAGTAGTTTTTTTATGACACTGGTTAGGTGGGCATTATTTTAAGAATCTGTGCAATTTAATGGGGGTGAAAGTGAAACTTTTATACAAAAAGGGAAAAAAAGCTCAGAGAAAAGATCTTGATGGGATTAAGGAGTGGCAGTAGCTTAGGGTGATCTGGAGTTAACAGAGAATGAAAGGTTGGACTGTGTTGGAGGGCCACAGTGAAAGAACAGGTGAAAGGATTATCTTGAGATGGGCTAGATGCCTCAGGGAAACATCAGAGCTGAAATGTGTGAGAAAGAGTAGACTAAGAAGTATTATCCCAATCTGTCACTTTTGGGCTTGTGACTTCTGGACAGAGTTACAATCTCCTGGAGCTTAGAATGAACTGGAATGCTTTTTCCTCTCTCTACCCAGATCTAAACCAATTTAGCGTCAATAACACAACAAAGATTAGTAGCCAACAGACTTCCTTTCACTAAAAAAGGAATAAATTGAAAGCAATGAAAGGAGAGAGAAACAATTCATTGGTAGCCGATAGCTCATGCTGCCAACTATAGAACAGAAATGAGCTTCTCCTGCTTTCAATTCCTTCTCCCTTATGTGAAGGAGAAAGAGGCAAATCTCCAAGGAGTTGGGCAGTTAATGGAGGTGCTTCCTTTCCCAGGGCAGAAAGAGAGAAAAGGAAGGAGGGGAGGCGGGGAGGGAGGTTAATAATCACTTTATCTCACCAAATATAGTTCTCAGAAGTCATTTGAGTCCTGCTTCCATCTGCCCAGTAAAGCAGCAGCAACAGTGTGTTCTACAAGCTCTCAAAGTCTCAGAAAAAAAAATTAACAGGAGAGTGATCATGCAGAGACCAAGAAAGGTGTTTCTCAATCCTTTTCTGCCCACAAAGTCCCAAGACAGAGAATGAGCTCTCAAACTCTGGAACTGACAAACTCACAAAATTCTCCTACAACAAACTCTAACTCTCAAATTTACTCTTCTAGCTCTTTACTCCCTGAAATTATTTTTTAAAAAATATATCAGTCCCAAATATATCAAAAATACTACCAAATGGTAGACTTTACAAATCATGGTTCAATTCCCAAGTCAAACAGAAGAAAACAAAACAAAATCCCCTCTAACTAATAAAGACTTCCTATGAGCCAACTCTGGAATTGATCATGTGACATGAGAGACACTGGCACAGGACCACTCAGCATAGCGTGCCCTCCTTGGAGAAGGTGCTGTGCTCCATGAGCAAAGAAGAATTGAAGTCACTGAAAATAAATGCAAGATATGCAAAAGTAGAGAATCCATTCCAAATGCTCACATGGGATATTTGTGCCCAACCTGTGATAGAACATTCCAAGCTCAACTGGTCTGATCAACCACACTTGACACACTATATCTTGACTTTAGCATAGTGATGTCATTTTGGTCTTCTTTGAGAACAAAGTACAACAACCAACCATTCGCCAGATAGGAATATAAAACAACACAAAAGAAAAAGGCAAAAAACAATCCCTTCCCCGAAGGAGTTAGTCTAATGGGAGAAAGGAAGCCAGGGAAGTCAGGAGGTGGACTTGAGGAGGTAGAGTTTTGCAGGTATGGGGTCAGCCAGAGAAAATGCCAAGATCTGAGAGATGGAGTGTCTTGTTTGTGCCTGAAGTATAGCACTAAAGGGGCTCGAAGAATCTGACTGCCATTCATAATAATGTTTCCGTAAGAAAATGCATTTAGAATTTCACCTTAGTATGCCAAGAATATACAAATATCACAGGATTTAGAACAAGAAATGATCGAAGAAGTCAAGTTAATTCCCTTTGGTGACTAGGTGAGGAGAAAAAAAACTGAGGCCCAGAAGTTATGACTTGCCTAGGGTCATGGAATAGTCGATAGTGCCACCAGTGCCACCCCTCCATATCCTCCAAATTGTTTATTCTCTCCCCTATATTTCCTCTCAGTCAGCCAGGCTCAAAACATAGGTGCCATCCCCAACTTCTCACTTTATTTCACCTCCAAAATCTAATCAGTTGCCAAGTCCTGTCAGTTCCACCTTGAAACATCTCTCCTATATGTCCCTTTCCTCTCCTCTGACACTACAACCATCTGGTGCAGGCCTAGACTATTGTAATAACCAGGTGGTTGGCCTCCCACCCTCAAACATCTTCCCACTCTAATTCATTCTCCCCTTAGCTGCCAAATTGATCTTCCTAAAATGCATGTCTGACCATATGCCCACTCTATTTTATTAATTAATTAATATTGATTAACTCCCTATTACCTCCAGGATCAAATATAAAATCTTCTGTTTAGCATTGAACACCCTCCATAACCTAGGTCCTTCCTACTTTCCCTCCATGGTCTCTGCTCAGACAAAATGCTCCATCTCCAGACTCTGAACTTTGTCACTGGTTGTCCCTCGTTGCCTGCAATGTTCTCTCTCTTCATCCCCGCCTCCTAACTTCTCTGGTTTCCTTCAAGGTCCAGCTAAAGTACCATCTCTTGCAGGAAGTTTTTCCCAGGCCTCCTTCTTAGTGAATTCCCTCCAAGGCGGTTCCCAGTTGGTCCTGTATGTATCTTGTTTGTACATACTTGCTCACTTGTTTTCTCCCCTCAACTGGACTCTGAACTCCTTGAGAATAGAGGTTGTTTTTGCCTTTCTTTGTATCCCCAGAGATCAGCACAGTGTCTGGTGCATAGTAGGGCTTAATAAATGCTAACTGACAGATTAGTTGACTGGCTGGCTATATACCTGATAGCCAGA
>CM053580.1:300666416-300704978 GCA_028627135.1 Pseudochirops cupreus
TATAAATTGATAAAGAATGAAATTAGCAGAACCAGAACAATTTATACAATAAAAACAACACAGTAAAAACAAACTTTGAAAACTTTGATCAGCTCAATGATTATCCATGACTCCAGAGAACCAATGATAAAGCATGCTATCTCTTGACAGATGGGGAGATTCAAGTCACCAAATGAGGCATAATTTTTGGACATGCCCAATGAATGAATTTGTCCTTACTTAACTTGGTATATTTTTTATAAGGATTCTTTTCTTTCTCATGAATTGAAAGGAAGAGTGGCCAAAGGGAAAATAGATTTCTATTCATTAAAAAAATAAAATTTAAATTAAAAAGAAAGGAAAGGATTGAGGGTTTTTGGAATGTAAGGCCTTGAGACCTGGTGGAGAAGAGAACTATTATCCTTCCTTAACTACCTCGTGTTTACTCCCATAATAAATCTGTATCTGTTCTATTCATATTCCTTGAGAGCAGAAATTATTTTATTTTTGTGTTTCCAGCACCACCTGGCATAATACCTGGCACATAGTAGCTATTTGACAAATATTGTTTATTAGTTGAATGAAGACAATTAAATGGGCATTTCCTCCCCTCCCCTCTCCTCTTTCCTCCTCTTTCATTTTTGTGGCCATTGAGCTAAAAGTTGAAGTAAGTGAAAGAGGGAAAAAACAAAGTGCATTTACAAAGTGAACATTCCTCCCTTAGCTTTGGCAGACAGCCCACTCTGAGGAAAGGAGAAAGAAAAGAGAAGATGCAGAAGAGAAAAGTAGATAGACCAGGTATGAAATAGTAAAGACCCACCTATGTAGTCTTATATTAGTATGCAAATAATCCCTGAGTATATGTCATATTTCTCCATGCAGTAAATTCTGTGTTTTCTACATTTTAGCTGCTTTTCACAGCACCTGTCACTGTACTGGATGCTCCTTAAATGGATAGGGAATTACTAACTACTCATTAAACAGCAATGCCCAGCAAAACACTCTGGGATTGTCAAAGAGGGAAAACAACCAATTTATACCAATTTTACAAATAATTAAAGCTACTTTAAATGCCAAAGCAGAGGTTTTATTTTAGTGTTTAACCAGCTAGGTGGTGTAATGTATAGAGTGCTGGACCTGGAGTCAGAAAGATGTATCTTTATGAGTTCATATCTGGCCTCAGACACTTTACTAGCTGTGTGACCCTGGGCAAGTCACTTAACCCTGTTTGCCTCAGTTTCCTCATCTGTAAAACGAGCTGGAGAAGGAAATGGCAAGCCACTCCAGTATCTTTGCAAAGAAAACCCCAAATGGGGTCACAAAGAATCAGACACAACTGAACAGCAATACCCATTTAACAGAAAACTTTCTAAATTATATTGCATTTGAGCCAATGACATGAAATATAATATAACTTTTTATCAATTACTAAGTTTTTATGAGTATCAGCCTTTATACCATGCTATAAAGTGCTAGATAGTAATACTCTACTAGAATTCTGTGGGCAAAGAATCTAAAGATAAATAGATTCCTCCTGGATTATTAAGATGTGGATAATGCTTTGTCCCTACGTTAAATGTCTTTAGAACTCTGTGCTTTTAGAGTTTTTCTGACTGCTTTTAATAGTTCTTCTGTTTTCTTTGTTAGATGTTACTTCTCACTACTATCGGGGTATCCTGTATCTAATGGCATCCTCTTTCTAATCTGAAATCATGGTTGTTAAATCAGTAACCTTAATGGATTTGTGATTGTTATGAATAGACTCTGCTGAATGAGGGCCTCAGGATGGTGCTACCTCTGTCCTGTGGTTGGTTGTTGTCTTTTGTTCTCAATGAGAACCAAAAAGACATCACTACAACAGAGTCAAGTTCCAGTGTGACTGTGACTGATCGGACTAATATGAGCTCAGAATGCTCTACCACAGGTCAGACACAAATAGTCCATGTAATTGTGGGGGGTGGATGCTCTAAATCTGCACATCTCACATTTCTTTTGACCTACTGCAATTTTGCTTTGCTTAGAAAATACAGCACCTTCTCTGACAAGGGCATGCCATGCTGGGCAGTCCTCTGCCAGCGTCTCCCATGTCACTCAATCAATTCCAAAGTTATTAAGAGAGACCTTAATAGTGTCCTTGTATTGCTTCTTCTGACCTCCATGTGAGCCCTTGCCTTGTGTGAGTTCTCCATAAAAAGGGTATGTTTGGCATTCAAACAATGTAGCCAACCCATCACAGTTGCATTCTCTGCACAAAAGTTTGAATTCTTGGCAGTTTAGGTTGAGAAACATCCTCAGCATCCTGCCAGTTGATCTTCAGAATCTTCCTAAGACAACTCAAATGGAAGCAATTCAGTTTCCTTGGCACGGCATTGGTATTCTGTTCAAGTTTCACAGGCATACAACAATGAGGTCAGTTTCAGACCTATCTCTGTCAATGAGTCAGTCAAACTCATTATTTATGTGTACATCCCTAGAAAGTGAACTGCCAAGGTAAGTGAACTCATCCACAGCATTCAAAACTTTTCCATTTGCTGTAAGTAACGGCTCCACTTATGGATGGTGTGGTGGTGGCTGATGGAGCACCTGTGTTTTCTTGACGTTAATTGTTAGGCCAAAATTAGCACAAGCAGCAGATAATTGATCCATACTTTGTTGCATCTCAGCTTCAGAGGTTGAACTGAGTGCACAATCATCTGAAAGCAGAAAATCATGCACCAGCTCTCCCTTCACCTGTCTTATTGGATGGGGTAATGGGGGTGTCAATAAGTATACTGAGACATTCAGATGTCCAGGATCAGTTAGTATTCCTTCATTCTATTAATTACATCTTACTCTGCTTTATACCTATTTTTGATATTCCAGTAATAGCAAAAAGGGCCACACTTCAGAGTTGTAAGTGCTTGAGCTTTGGGGTAGCTGTTTTCTAGTTCTGTTTCATAATTTAATGAGCATTAATTGTGTTTGTGGCTTTGGTCTAAAAGGGGAAAATGCTGAGTACTCATCAAGGTAGACAACCTCTGATATAGACTTCTCTTCTCTCTCTCAGTGAAGTGTAATACCACCAGCCTCAAAATTACACTAGAAAGCTGGCGTGTAATTGGCAATTAACATCTCCCCTCTTCATCTTCTCTCTCTCCCTTCCTCAGAGCTCACTCTCTTTGGATCTAAGGGAAGGAATATGCATTTGCCAATGCTTTTTGTACCTTCTCATTTTCCCTTCCTTCGACTTTCAGCTCAATGGCCACAAAGAAGAGAGAGAGGAGGAAAGAGGAAAGAGAAGGGCGGGGGGGATGCCCATTCAACATTGGATAAATCTTTTTCATCTCTCAAGGCTCAGGGACTTTTCTGAAATTTCTGAATTTTCAGGGGGTGGGTGGGGGTATCTATGACTTCCAGGGATACCACTGAGTGAGTCCAATAAACCTGTTGAGGCCTTTACATACAAATGTACAGTCTGTCACTCTAGGTGACATATCTCAGATTGAGGCCGAGACAAGTGACCCAATCCAGTATGTGCCAGCTGTACCCACAGAATCCCTTTGCCTCATTTTTAAACATTTTTTTAATTGTCAAACTTGTGGGTAGACATTTAAAATATGCCTTTTTGTTTTCCACTCACAGAAGTCTTCCTTTCTAGAAGAATAGACTCGCCAAGCTCCAGCCACTTCTGCATTGACAGTAATTGTTGTTACATATTTATATCAGCCAGGGAAACTTTTGTTGATTCTTGTTCTTATTTTCTTCCTCTTAAAAATATTTGGAAAACTTGGAGAGAAAATGAATCAGCAACAATGACAGCTTTACTTAAGAAAACATATGGTTTATCATTTATGTATGAGCCTAAAGGAGCTTAAATACTTAACTCCCAATTTCTGACAGGCAATATATCTGAATAGGGATAGCAATGATGCCTCATCGTATATACCTAGTTCAGCTTGCTATTTTGTGCAGTTCAAAATCCTTTATCTAGGCCTCAATAAACTATCACTAACCCCAAAATTAACTCCTCCATAAGTGAGAATACCTCAGTTATGTTTTATGGTAACAAACTCTCCTTATCGTATTAGGGAAATAATATTTATCTTCCCAATAGAAAATACAATTAGTTGTGAAGCATCTAATTCTGACAAAACTATTGGGTTTGAGAATGTTAGAGGAGGATGGGAGTATGAGAGTGGAAAGGGAGCTTTTTGTTGCTTTCTGAATTCAGGGGATTCTTTGGAAATTATCCTATAGGATCATGGATTCAGGACCTAGAGAACCCCTAGTCTACCGTTCATTTTACATGTAATAGTATAATGGGTGAGAGACTCCATCCACCATTAATTCCAGTCAGCTAGGCCTCTTCTAGTTCTTTATGTGCTGACCTGGAATGGGACTCAATTCTGGGCATGTTCTGTGGGAGGAATTCACACCAGAGCCAACAAGCAGGGGAAGGGGTCTCTCTGAATAAACCCATACAATACTGATGGGGAAGCTGAGGGCCAGAGAGGTAAAGTGCTTGCCCAGGGTCACCCCAACATAAGTAAAAAACTAATATTTGAACTTAGATCCTTTGATTCAGATCCAATATTCTTTCTGATTACCCATGTAAAATGCCACTTTCCTCTTGCTAGAAATCATATTGTCATAGTATCTGTCATTGTATCCAGTCCAAACACTTCTTCCTGACATTCAAGTTCCTTCAATTTCTGGCCCCGCTCTACCCATCCAGGCTTATTTCCCACTATTCCCCAATATGTACCTTTGTTTCCATCAGGTAAGCCTACTCTCTGCATTCTCCATATAATCCATCTGTATTACCATTTCCATGACTTTGTTCATTCCTCCCCTTCTTCATACATCTTCCCTCCCCCTTATACTTATTTAAATCCTTCTGATCTCATAAGGCACAGACCAAGTCCTGACTCCTCCATGAAACCTCCCAATTATTCCTACATGTATACTTCCTTTTTCAAACTCTTAAGCCAAATAGTTGTGTTACACAGTTTATCAGTAAACATTTTCATGAATGTCACTTCTGTCTCCCTGTCTAGACTATAAACACCTCAAGGTCAGAGACAATGTCTTGTATGTCCCTCTCCTGTCTGCCTTAACTCCCAGTACAATGTGTCTTGCCTAAAAGTGTTCATTGTATACTTATTAGTTTTGAAATCTGCCCAAAGGGCTGTGATGTTTTCTGACTGCATGTTAGTGCCTCAATTTGACCTTCCAATCTAATTTGCTTCTCCTAATGTCCCTTTTCCAGTGGATGGCCAAAGGCAGTAATTCCTCTATTTGTCTAAACATTCACTAATGAGCCTAGTTGCCACAACTATAGAACAAGGAATAATTTTTGCAGACATCCTGCAGAACTCATCCTGGAATTAGAAAGGGACAGATTACTACAAAGGTGTTTTCTTAGAAATCTGAAGAAGGATAAATGAAAAATTTTCCCCAAATGCTATAGGAAGAAGGATGTAGGAGCTATCTTCAAGCATGTCAGCATATCACAGAGGAACGGGATTTTTAGTGCCATAAAGGACCATCTGGTCCAGTCTTTGCATTTGACAGATGTAAACTATGTGACCTTGGCCACCACTCATATTGTCTGGAACTCAGCTCCCTCAAGTGTGAAATGAGGGGGTAGGTTGGCCTGGATGATTGTCTAATTCAAAAATCCTATGATCCTCTGAACCAGGAAATTAAATTCACCAGAATAATCCGTTCACAAGCATTCTGATTGTCAAGATTTTACTGAACAGATATTAACTGGCAGTGGGAGAGTGGGAGAGTTACTTATCCTCCCTGAAACCTGGAGAAGGGTCCATGTTCATATAATAAGTAAGTGGCTGAGCTAAGATTCAAATTCAGATACCCTGCTCCCAAATACAGTGTTTTTTTGTGCTGTACATCAGAATTTAATCAATCAATCAACCAACATATGCTAGAAACTACGTGAAACTGCTAAGTACTAGAGATAAAAAGACAAAAATAAAACAGTCACTTCCCATAAAGGGTTTATATTCTATTGGAAAAATCTTACTTTTTGCAAATCTTTCTAAAATATCAGTCCACTTTCCTGCTTTCACTAGGGCAGCTAAGTAGTACACTTGGAGTCAGGAAGATCTAAAGTCAAATTCACTCTCAAATAGTTGAGTGACCCTGAATGAGTCACTTAACCTCTTTTTGCCTCAGTTTCCTCAACTATAAAAGGGGAATAATAATAGCAACTCCTTCCAAGGCATATGGTGAGGATCAAAGGAGATAATAACTGTAAAGAGCTTAGCACAGTGCCTAGCCTACAATAGGTACTGTATAAATGTTAGCTCTTATTATTAGAGAATAGAATTCAATTATTCTTGTTGTTCAAGATCTAATACTGCCTTGGTATCATCTTGCTGAGTGATAACTTTAGGCTTACATGTGCAAAGGACTCCAGTTCCTTAAGGTTTCTGAATTCCATCTAAAGAGTAAATCTTCAAGTCTGTATTGAATCAGATAATGTTAGAGCTCAAAAGGACAACTGGTCCTATTCTCTCATCTAAAAGAAGATAACATTTGGGTTATGAGAAATTCGATGGCTTGTCCAGAACCACGTAACTAACTAGGGGCAAAGACAGGCCTCCTGGATTCCATTGCACTGTATTCCAAAGGATATAGCATCCTCAACAGCAGTCCAAGCAAGCCAAGCAAACAGCTTCACACTAACTTTGGTGAAATAGCCCCTGCTAACATTGTGCCATCACTAACTTTGATACATTTAGCTCTTCAAAGCAATGCAAGGATCTAAGACAATTCCAAAAGACTCATGATGGAAAATGCTGTCCACATCCAGAAAAAGAACCATGGAGTCTGAATGCAGATTGACACATACAATTTACTCTTTTCTGTTTGTTTCTTCTTTCTCAGGGTCCCTCCTGTTGGTTCTAATTCTTCTTTACAACATAACTAATGTGAAAATATGTTTAATATGAATGTATATGTAGAACCAATATCATATTGGAGGGAGGGGAGGAAGGGGGAGAAAATTTACAACTCAAAATCTTAAGGGAGTAAATGTTGAAAACTAAAAATTAATTAATTAATTTTTGAAAAATTTCTCCTGCTAAAGGTCAATGATCAAATGCCATCACATCGTGATGGTAACCCTTTGTTCTAAAAGACTATTTCAGCAAAGGAGGTCCCAGAATCCCAGAATTATATGATCAGAAGGAAGTTCAGCAATCCTCTAGTCTAAGCTACCTAGTCTAGGGTACCCATCAATGCCCTAAGAGAAATCCTCCCTTCCAACACACCCAACAAGGAATCATCCAGCTTCTGCTTAAAGATCTTCAAGAAAGGGATTGGACAGCTCTCATTTCTAGGAAATTGCTTTTCTGACTCCAAGCCTAAGTTTTTCTTCTTTTACAACTTCTATCCATCGGTCTGGTACTGCCATCTCTGACCAAACAGAACAAATCTAACCTCTTTTCTAAAAGACAATCCTTCAGACACTTAAGCACAGCTAGCTAGTGACTCATTCTCCTACCCTCCCAGTATTATCTTCTGAAGGATGAACATCCCCATTTCCTTCAACTAAACCTATTTTTAATAGTTTTAGAGATCTTCCTTTGATTATTGCTGTCCAAAAGTAGCTGATAGCCTGGCTACCTTAGGAGGTAATGAGTAAATGAGTTCTCTTTCACTGGAAATCTTCTAGCAAAACCTGGAAAACTACTGGATGAGAATGCTAGGAGGAGATTCCTGCTTTGAGTAAGCATGGAACCACATAACCACTGTAGTCCTTTCAAACAATGAGATTCTGCAACAAGGCTCAGGAATAACCAGGACTCAGTACCAGGAGGCCTGGGTTCCTGGAGGTACTCTGTATCTACAATAGTGGGTGGGCACCTCAGTTTTACTTCTCTCTGGAGAGAGTATGGTGCTGACTGAAGGCAGAAGCCTGGAGAAAGCTCTGCCCTTATGCCAATTATGGGAAACAATGGGAGGAATTTGGTTTCCATAAGGTTGAAGTAATCCTATCTTTGAGTGATAGCAGAATGAAAGTTAGAGGTGACTGGTTCTAATCAGAGCTGTGATCTAGCAGAATCAGGCTTCTGATCAGGTAGGGGGTTAGAGGTTTGTACACATGCTGGATGAGCTGTTTGAGGAGAGCATGACTTGGGCAGTTTGGGAGGCTGCACCTCAGCAATGGAGAACAAGGCAGGAAATTCAAATGGAAGCAGCATAAAAGGGCTCACATTTGTCTAAGTCAGCATACTCCACTAAGGGAGCTACCCATTTATTCAGGAAGGATAAATGTAAAGTAAATGTAATGAAAACCTTCCTGGCTTTCCAATGAATATTGTTTATTCCTAGATTAAGGGTGTTTCTCACACTGATGAAACTAATTTGCTTTATAATGTGGTACCAGAAAGGATAGATTAAGAGGATCCCCAACTGCTCTACTCCTACCAACCCTACACCACTTCCCTTTTCCCCCAATACTGTACCATACAGACAATTAAGGGATTTATTCGTGGGCCAGGTGAGTGGTAAACTGGATAAAGTACTGGGCCTGGAGTCAGGAGGACTAATTGATTGACCTTCTTCCAATCTCTCTCCTCTCCAATCCATCCTCCACAGAGCTGCCAAAATTAACCTCTTAAAGCACAGATTTAAAACTGTCCCCTGCTACAACACAAAGCAAAAACAAAAACCTTTCCACATTCCTTATTCCCAGTAAGATAAAATACAAACTCTTCCACCAGACATTAAAGACCCTCTGCAATCTAGCTCCAAACTTTCTTTTTTTTTTTTTGCCTCATTTCACATTACTCCCCCTCACCCATTTTATACTCCATCTAACATAGACCCCTGGATAATTCATTTCCCATCTCTCTACATTGGCACAAACCTTTTCCTATGCTTGCAATATACTCCTCCTCATCTCTACCTTCTAAAAATCCTTATCCTCCCTCAAGATTCAGTTCAGGTATTACTTCGGTGAAGCCTTCCCTTCCCTTTCTCTCTCCTCCTTGACGGTTCTCTTTCTTTCCTCAAATGACCTATTATTTACTCTTCTCAGTCCCCAATGCCTGCAGCACTCTCCTTCCTCCGCACCCCCTCCTGGCGTCCCTGGCTTCCTTCAAGTAACAGCTAAAGTCCCATCTCCTGCAAAAAAAAAATCCTTCTTAATCCTAATATCTTCTGTGAGACCACTCCCAGTTTGTCCTGTCTATATGTTTGTACATAATTCTTTGTATATTGCCTCCCCCATTACACTGTGAGCTCCTAGTATGCAGGGGTCATTCGCCTTTCTTTGTATTCCCAACTCTTAGCCCAATGCCTGACAGATGGGTTTAATTAAATGCTAGTTGACTGATTGACTTTGGTCTTAGCACTCCTCCCAGTAAAATGTAAGCTCTTTGAGAGCCGACTATGTCATTTTTTTCTTTGTATGTTTGTATTTTTTTTCTTCATATCCCTTGTGACCTAGCATAGGATATTACCTTGAGCATAATTTGCACTTAATGAAAGTTTGTTCAATTGAATTTAATTAAATGTAGTTTTGAGGGTTGCACTGTACCTTATTTTCCTTAGAGAGGCTCTTAAGGGAATAAGAGTATTATCAAAGTCTTCAGAATTCAGCCTCCTTCCACAATAGGGGAGTTGGCCAGTGATGGCAGCTAGATTTCTAATTAAGGCATGCTACTAAATAACTCAGAACAATTGTGATCCTTCAGATCCAGGAACACAATAATGTCAGGAAACAGAATGAGTTGTCATAAACTGATACAGACTCTGGGATCATCCATAGTGTCTCTAGTCCCATTATAATCCCCATCATTTTAATGCTACATATGTGGAATGCTAATGAAGTAAATTTACATTTCTCAAATCTGAAATTTCCCTTCTCTGGACAATCTAACTTTAGTGGACAATAATTTAGCATCTCATCAACTAATACTGATTTGATGCTCATGTCACTATGAGACTTAATGTACAGAAGATCTAGTCTCTGCTATCCTTACCTGGAAGACTCTTCAAATGTGGGGTTAAGAAAAGTCCTTCAGATAACTGAGTTACACAGCCTAACCCTTATTTCACTTACAGTCACTTTTAAATGAACTTAAAAAAAAAAGTACAAAAAGTTATCTGTTTAGAAAAAAGTTTCCCTCCTCTATCAAATGAGATAATATTTGTAAAGCACTTAGCACAGTACTTGGTGCATAGTAGGCACCATATAAATGGTTATTTCTTTCCCTAAAACCCTGCTTTCATCATGGTGTACAGGTGACGGGTGTCTTGGAGGCCACACCAGCAGAATTCAGGATGTGGCAGGTTCTACTAGACTGGAAAGACTAAACAACCACTGGTTCTATCTAATGTAGACATGCTGATGGATCTGTTCTACGGACTGTCTATAGACAAACACCTTCTGGGTGAGCATATTGTCTCTCTATTTAATGTATCACTGGATCTCAGCAATCAGGGAATCATAGCCATCTCTCTGTATGATCTTAATATGTAAGAGGCAGGCAACCTGTTGGAGAAGAGATGTTCAAGCTCGATTTGTCCCTATTGAATCAAATGCCTTTGTATAGTCAACAAATGATTAGCTCTCTCATATTTTCATCAAACTTGTGTCAATGATTCTCGTCAAGATTTTGTAGAGATGAGAAAGTAGGTCTGCAGGTTAGGAGGCATTTATGTCACCTTTCTCTCTTCCTCTCTCTCTGTCCCCGTCTCCCTCTTTTTCTCTCTCTCCCTCCCTCCTCTCTCTCTCTCCTCTCTCTCTTCCTTTCTGTCTCTCTGTCTTTGTCTCTCTCTCTTTTTCTCTCTGTCTCTCTTCCTCTCTCTATCTCTCTCTCTTCTTCTCTGTCTCTCTTCCTCTCTGTCTCTCTCTTTTTCTCTCTCTCTCTTCCCCTCTCTCTGTCTTTCTCTCTCTCTGTCTCTCTTCCTCTCCGTCTCTGTCTCTATTTCTCTCTCTGTCTCTCTTCCTCTCTCTGTCTCTCTTCCTCTCTCTCTTCCTCTCTGTCTCTGTCTCTTTTTCTCTCTCTCTCTTCCCCTCTCTCTGTCTTTCTCTCTCTCTGTCTCTCTTCCTCTCTGTCTCTCTGTCTCTGTCTCTATTTCTCTCTCTGTCTCTCTTCCTCTCTCTCTGTCTCTCTATCTCTGTCTGTCTGTCTGTCTCTCTCTCTCTCTCCCTCCCTCTCTTTAAAAACATCCACGATTCTTCTCAATAGTTCAGTATCTTCCCCTCCAGATGTCTTGAGAATGGATCACTCCGTATCTTTGAAACTGCAACACCTTTGAGCACAGATGTCCTCCTCTGTGGCTGCCTGTTTTGTTCCAGGTACTCTTCCCAACCTTAGTTCTACTTTCCAATTCAACCCATGAAGGACTGTGATATTAGAATCTGAATGTAGTGGCTACATTGCACGAAGGTCATATCTAAAGAAACAGCTTCCCGTTTTCCACTGTTTATCCTCTTCCCACTTTTCCCTTTAAATGCCCACAGGATGAGCAAACTCTTGATGAGATTTTTATTGCTCTTTTCACAGATGACTTTCAGGTGATCTGCAGGTCGAAGTTTCCGTATTTGTTCCCAATACTCTCTTTATTTAAATGGGGGGAGGGGGAGAAGGATGTGTGTAGGTGTGTATATGATCTCCCTCTCAGGAGCCTCCTTGTTATGCATGACTCTTCCGGGCCTGAGATGTTGTCGTTGTTTAGTTGTTTTCAGTCATGTCTCACTCTTCATGACCCTGTTTGGGGTTTTCTTGCAGATACTGGAGTGGTTTGCCATTTCCTTCTCCAGCTCATTTTACAGATGAGGAAACTGAGGAAAACAGGGGTAAGTGACTTGCCCACGGTCACACAAATATTGTGTCTAAGGCCAGATCAGACCTCAGGTCTTCTTGACTCCATGCCCAGAGTTCATGTACTATGCTATTTAGCTGTCCATAACTGTGATGTATGTTAAATCTAAATTAATAATGAGAAGTTGCTGTTTACTTAAGCTAATTCTCATTTTGATGAATTATTCATCTATTTGTCCTTGAGCTAACATTTCTCCAACAGGAATGATACATATATTTTAATTCTGTATTATTCGTGCATTTATATATTTTCCAAGACAAAATCTTGTCATTTTTCTCTTCAGACATCCCTCTTTTGTATTCCTTTCTCTCCACTCACAAAAACACCACCCAACTTCAGGCCATGATCATCTCTCACCTGAACTATTGGAATAAACTCCCTTCCTCAAGACTCGCCCCACTCCAATCCATCTTCTACTCAACTTCCAAAGTATTTCTCGTAAATAAATCTGACCAGGGTGACCCCCAGCTCCATAAATTATGTTGTTTCAACCATTTCAGTCATATCCAACTCTTTGTCATTCCATTGGGGGTTTTCTTGGCAAAAATATGGAGTGGTTTGCCATTTCCTTCTCCAGCTCATTTTACAGATGAGGAACTGAAGCAAACAGAGTGAAGTAACTTGCCCAGGGTCACACAGCTAGTCAGTGTCTGAGGCCAGATTTGAACTCACAAAGATGAGTCTTCATGACTCCAGGCCCAGTATTCTGTGCACTATGGCGCCACCTAGCTGCCCATCTGTAAACTACAGTGGGCCGCTAATACCTCCAGGAACACACATAAACTCTTCTGGTCAGACTTGAAAACTCTCCATAACCTGGCCTCTCCGTCTTTTGTCTCTTACATGACTTCCGTCTACACTCTAATCTAGGTATGCTGATGTACTTGCTGTTCTTCATACATGAACCACCATCTTCATTCTGTACATTTGCACTGGCTCATACTTAAAATGCTTCCTGTCCCCTCTTACTTTCTCCATCTTCCTTCGAGACTCATTTCAAACCTTACCTTCTCAGGATGCCTTCCTGGTACACACACACACACACACACACACACACACACACTCACACACACACGTCCCCAGATACAATTGCCTTCCTCTCTGACATTACCTTTTATCTACCCAGTATATTCCTGTGCTGTCTAGTTATTAACCTCTTACCTCTCCTATCAGAATGTGAGTTTCTTAAAGGTCATGATGCTTTTGCTTTTCCTGATATATCCCCAGAGTTTAGTACCTGGCACAAAGTGTGTACATAATAAATACTCTCCAACTAATTGGTTGTTAATAGATGCCTGTTGGTTGCATGTTTGATTATCTAGGGACCAGCTTTAAAAAACTGGTTCAGATAAGAAACTAATCATTTCTGAAGAGGACAAATTTCTCCAAAACAGCATAGACATTTTAAGATTGTTCTTTTAAGTGGTGACAGGAAGAGAAAGAGGTTGATCAGGGCAGATAATAGAAAGACTGTATGAGTCACAGGATGGGAGGTACGCTTTGGCTCTCAGTGATTGGCCAACACAGGTCCCAGGGCAAGCCCTAGTTGGTCATCATTTGGGCCCTGATTGGCTCAGAATGAATGTAAATAGCAATTGTTTCTGTTTTGGCCAGAAACTCTGAGGGCCTTCCCTCTCCCAGATGATTATTTTAAACTAGGTAAAGAGGTCATTCTCTCCTTCATGTCTTACTGTAGCAGCAAGCACCCTGGCATACCCAGGAGGGCTGCTAGCACAGGTTCTTAGATCTGCTTTTCTAAAGGATATCAACTCAAAAAGGGTTAACAATCTTACTTTAATCAAACATATATCATTTACTTAGTTCAGGGGAAAAAGTCAGCACCATGAACTTCAGAGAATGCAAACAGAAGTTACAAAGAGACAAAAAAAATACAGACACAGAGAAACAGAGCAGCCAACAGGGCTTCCAGTTGTCTGACCATTACATCAGTACCTAGTCAGTTACCTGAGAGGGAGCACCAGCATCTGGGTTTTCAAAGCTGGGGGGCTCAATGGCTGCCCAGAGTCTCATCTGGCCAAATCACACAACTCTTCCCAAAGTGAGCCCAAAAGCAAAACTTCACATCAGGAAATATATACAGCCTTCTCCTGGGTCAGAAAACATCACAACCCTCTTAACCCACTGCCTAATCACAAAGTAACAAGGTGTGGGCATTCCTGAAAAATAAGCCTCCCCCCACAGGTTCCATGTGACCACATCCAGCCTATTAGGGAGCACAGTATATTTTCAAATCAAGGAAGGTTCTCAGACTCCCTTAAGCCTATCAAGGGGCCAAGGGGCAGGGAAGATCTTCAGATTCCCATTACCATTACACTTACCTAGCCTTAATCACTAAATGGGCCCTGCCTCAGTCAAACAAACCTGTTAAAGATTATAGCTTGAGTTGTCCTGATCTGTACCTGGCCACTGGACCCAGATGGCTCCAGAAGAGAAATGGAGGCTGGTGACTTTGCACAGCCCTTCACTAGCATGTCGTGGAATTACCTCCTTGATGAGAATGAAGTACAGCAACAACTCTATGGGGAGAAAATATTTGAGGAGCCTTGCTTGACAGCAGAGGAGAGTTCCTTACAGCTTTACTCTGAAGTATCTGGTTCAGTAGAAGACATTCACTTTGCTAGTGATGCTCCAACAGCATCATTCCCTTAAAAAAAAAATGGTCTGCTGCTGCCTTCATTTCCAGAACCAGAGTCCCAGGCCCAAATTCATAACCTGGGCATCTGGCAACACAGCATAGTACATTAGCATTTGTCAAGGCTGTTTTCAATAAAATCAAAATAAAGGAACCAAGAATTGCTTAAGCATTAAATGAATAAGTCCTCTGAATGTACTGGTGGCAGAAACCACGTGGCAACTCTGCCATTTTAAAATTAAATATTGATATCTTTCTTCTTCTCTTTTGTAAGGCAACAATCTGTCTTCTACATGGTGGTTAGTCATAGGCCAAAGGCTGGGTGATTTGTCATAAAAAATAGATTAAATGATTGCAGAAGGTAACAAAGAGGCAATAATTTTGTCACTACTACTGTATTGTACGTGTTTAATTAGTGCAAAGTTCATAAGCCTTATTCCTCAATCCTAACAATAAAAGGCCAAGTCTGGGTCTTCCCTTGAGACCTACAGTAGAGGGTGAGTTCAGGAGAATATATAGAGGAAGTAATATGTATTGCATTAATCATTTTATTAGAACAAAAAGTCATGTTTTTTCAGAATTGCTATATTGTAATCTGATTGATTCAAAGAACGTATCTGATTTGTACTCACTGGGTTAATATCTTTACAAAGTCATGAAAATAAGCATGTTATTCCTCCCTACCTCCCCAGAATAAAATAAATCGAGTCTGGCTTTAACTAATAAGTGTTGAAAAAATTTACTAAATTTTTTTTGCTATTATGTATTTTTTCGTGGGAATTTTTATTTCTGAAGGAACTCTGAGAACATTTTCATAAGAACACATTTACTCTCCAAGCCCAGGAACATGGGGACTTTTCAGAAGGGCTATTGAGAGAATTGGATGCAAATTTTGTGAGTAGCTAAAAATTGCTATGGGCAATATTCACATATAAGCTCCAGGTCTGGTGACAGTTAAAGTGAAATGGAAAATAAGATAGAAAATAAGCCAGACAGACGTTTTCAGGGTTTTATTTTCCCTTAAATTATCCAATTACTGATCCCTAGATATAGAAACTCAATTCCATGATGATAGTACAAAGTGAAATATAGATCCAGCAATGAAATGATTAATTTAATCAATGTAGGTAGCTATTTGCTGACATGTCAATGGAACAAGGGAAATTTTCACTTTGATGTTATAAATCTAACGTAGTTATTTTCAGTGATCAAAATGAATGAATAAATGTATAAAGGAGGGAGGGAAGTAAAGGCATTTATGAAATGCTTACTGTGGGCCAAGCACTGTGCTAAAAGCTAGAGACACAAAGGAAAATAAGACCGTCTCAACTCTCAAGGAGTTCACATTCTAAAAGACGAGAGAACAGATTTCATTGTTGTTGTTCTTCCTTCTTTCTGGAAGAGGACCAACAATGTTAGGAAGGTGATGTCTTGACTTGCAAGTGCATTGGATTTAAGCAAGGCAGAGCTATGCAAGAGTCATCAGCCTCACTCTCTCCTCCAGAGTCATCGAATTCCAGTGGCAAGACATCGGTCAGGACAACTGGCAATGGGCCTGGATACAGTGGGAGACCATGGCCTTTTTAAGCTAAAGCTTCCCCAGGTCTCAGTTTGTCTGAGGCAACACTCGTTCCATGATTTAAGGATAGGTAAGAAATGAGGCAAAAGATGGTCTAGTTTGTGTACTCAAAAAAAAAATCTGGGAGGGGAAGACCCTCAGGTTTTCTGACCAGAACCAGAAAAAAAAATGCTATTTGAGCTCACTCTTGAGTTATCAAAACCCAAACAATGAGCAAATGAGGCTTGGGGTGGGACCTATTATTGGCCAATCAGTAAGAGCCATAGTGATTTGGGTTTAATGCTGGTCAAGAAGCTCTGTTTGAATTCCAATGGACTTTATCAAAGTCTGGTTTTCCAGAGCCCTATTTCAAGAAATTATAAATAAAAGTAAATGAGACAAAAGAGTTAATTGCCCCAGTTTTAAAAAATGATAGAACAAATAAGTAGGGAAGAGAAAAGGTTTCAAATGTAGATCAAATGGAAAGATCAGAGATCCTTAGAGGATAAAGGCAAAACAGATGTCTATGCATCTTCTTCAGTGTCCCTTCCACTGATGAAACTACTTCCATATCTAATACTGAACTATTTGACAGGGCCAAGGACTTTGGTGAGAGCTTTTGTTTCAGGGTCTTCTGTAGCTGTGACTTCTGAGATGGCAGGGATTTCAGCTTTGTAAGAGATAGTTATGAAGTCAAATCTCTACAAATACTGTTGGAAGCAAGGTAGTGGTCTGGAGGGCTCTCAAGTTTCCCAGTCCATCAGTAATAGGTTGGTGTTGGTGATGGAGATCATGGCAGGACCTGTCTCAATAGAAGTTGCTCTCTTGGGTGGTGCCTGATGGGCCTGAGCTGAAAGCAGAACCAGTAGTCTGGGAGGTTTGGGATACAATGTATAATGGCTATCTTCACCAGGGTCAATGGAGAAGTAGTTATCAATATGGAGACAATAGTTTGACCAGGTTGGTGCATGCTACCTTCTGTCTCTCCCTCAGAATTCCTTGTTGCCTCAGCCAAGTTGGCTTGACTTCCCCAGATGTAGTAAATGGTCCACAGTTGATGTTGCTAACGGTAAGGATGACAGGCCTCCTCTCCACGGGTGTTCCCTTGAAGAAATGCCAGAATAGAAGCCAAAGCATGGAATAACTTCTAAAAAATGAAAATTAGAAAATAGGGAGGTTGGGCAGTAACTCTAATCTTATTTTAAAAGATTCATTCCCGAAGTCCACACCATGGATTATTATCATTGAAATGTGACTTACTTCTCGATCACCCTTTTTCTAGAAAGCTTTTTTTTTCTAGCTCAGTAAATCCTATCATCACTAGCGCTCTCTATTGGAAAAAATAGCCCAAGAAAGGATATCTTCAACTCTTCCTTTGACTAGAAAATTAAACTCTCGACTCTTAAAAGTGCTGCAATTACCTAGCTATAAATTCAAAAGTTGAGCTCAGATCACATAGCATGCTTGCATCTGGTGCATTTGAAACTTGTACGATCATGTAATATCTGCCTAAGTTTTAGAGTTTTACCTAGCTACCTAAACAATACAAATAAAGTACTTCTTGGACTGCCAAGGTAAATAAGCCACAGGTAAGCTATTCAAAAGTTAGACCCAGTTTCAGACTGTTGCAATCAACAGATCAGTTTTGAATCTGAAGTTTCCTGTTCCATTAGACAAACAGTACCACCTCTATGTCAAACATCCTGAGGTCAAGCCTATAAGGGAAAAAGATAAAGGGTAATTAAATATGATATAATATAATGCACACATATACGTGTATATGTGTGTATATACATACACACGTACACACATATATGTACATGTATTATATCTATCTATATCTATTATATATATTATATATATCCCTGCCATGTCCAGATAATGGAATTTACGGTAGGGACTGGTTTGTCTTCTTTAAACCAGCTGACCTGTTTAAGAGCTTCAGTTCTCAGCTCTAGGTATCTACACATGACCTTAGGATGTATTTCTTTGAGTTTGGTAAAATTTTCTAACAATTAGAACTAACCTTTGAACAACTTTCACCTAGATAATTGTAAAAACATTCTATTTAGTCTTCCTACCTCAAGTCTTGAATGAATGAATAAATGAAAGAAAAAGCAGTTATGGGTTATTATAGGCCAAGAAATGTACCTAATGTGGAGCATACAAATTCAAAAGTGAAGACAATCCCTGAACTAAAGGATATTATGCCCTAATGGGAGTAGGGGTGGGGAGAAGGGGGAGATAGAGACAGAGAGACAAAGAGAGACAGAGAGAAACAGACAATGTGAAGTGCTGACCAGTAAAGGGTATTTTGGTTTGGGAAGTTATAGGGATGATGCATAGATGGCAATAGACTAGATTGACACATCAACCTTTCCAAAAGAAAATGGTTGTGTTTGTTCTATTTTAGTTTAAGAACTGGAAAGCAGGGACTGGAAGAGCCTATAGAGAATATATATTCAGCTTTCAAGAAGATGGCTGAGGAGTAAAGTAAAGCAAAGTTGGCGAAAACCTAGATATAGTAGACCATATGAGGTACTCATCAATTATGACAGTGGGTTCTTAAGGTGGAATTCCAGAGATGAAGGCATTAATTAAGTCCTTCAGGGAAAGGTCTCTTATCCAGGTAGAATCCTCCACACAGCTGCCAAAGTGATATTCTTAAAACAAAGATCTGACAGTCATTCCTCTGCTTGGTGAGGTTCACTGGTTCCCTATTCCCTCTAAGCTTAAATACAAACTCCCCTTTTTGGTATTTAAAACTCTCTTGTTGATTGAGTGATTGAAGGACTTGAACAACACTATGACAACCTGCACAGAGCTCCATTTCATTGAAGGAAGATCTGGTCAGTTGTAAGGTAAAGTTGGTTTTAGGAACAGAGTGGGTTTTCAAGGTATCCTAGCTGGTGGCAATTATACAAAAGTCAAGCATTGATCAGAAAGATAAATTGATGCCACGGCTCTCAGAGCATATGTCCATCAGGGAACCATTTTGATAATGAAGATATGGCCTACTACATAAACTGTTACAGATAATATATTTATAAATATTCAAAAAAGAAAGTTTGGTCTGAGGTCTCCTCTCCTTGTCTTATCCCCAAACATAGTATGCCTGGAAATATTTGGTTTTTAATAGGATTTCAGAGCTGCAAGTGGCTCAAATCATCAAATTTGAGACTCAGAGATGTTAAATATTTTGCCTAAGGTCAGACAGCAAGTTAATAGCAAAGCTGGAACCCAGAATTCCAAGTCCTTGACTGGATAGACACAAACAATACCACTAAATGCTTGAGCTTTAAATATCTAAAATATTTGAGTACACTGTATTTAATACCAGTAGAAATAAGCTACCTTCTGCAGGGATTGGAGGAGTTGTGTAAACAGGTATTGTTCAAACCAGTTTGGTCATAGAGCATGTTTTCAACTTTGAGTACATCAAAGAAAGTATGTCATCAAAGGAAATATCCAAATCCAGAGCCAGAAGAGATGAGTTCAAAATCTCACCTCAAAAACTTAGCTGTGTAACCATGAGCTCAGAGCCTTAATGTTAATAATAATAATAATAATATGCTACAGTAGTGTTGTTAGGACAATACTCTGTAAATTTTGGAGCACGCTAAAACACTAAATGTGAGTTACTGGTCCAGTGAGTCTAAGCATATTCCTTAAGCACAGATCTCACCTCTTATTCAATGAACTCCACCATCTTCCTATGCTTCTATGGCTTCTAGGATCAAATGAAAACTCTATTTTGTTTTTAAAAGCTCAACACAACCAACCTTCAACCTCTCTTTCCAGGGTCATTGGACCTTACTCCTCCTCCCAAACTCTTTGATTCAGCCACACTAGCTTGTTCTCTAATTACCCATATATGGCGTTCCATTTCCAGTCTTCATGTCCGTGCATTGGCCATGCCTACAACACCCTGTCTTCTCACAGGGTCTTTCTCTTTCTTAAAGATATGACTCGAACACCATCTTCTGCATGAAGTCATTCCTGATTCTCCCCAAGTGTCTGTCAATGCCCTTCTTCTCAAACCACTTGTATCAAACTCCTTTATAGTTTAATAGCACTTAGCACAGTGTCTGGCACATAGCAGGTACTTGATAAATGTTATTGAATGAATGAATCTTTGTATTTATTCATTTTACATTTGTGGTGTATATATTTTGATATGTACTTGTTGTCTCTCTCATGACAATGAAAGCTCCTTACAAAAAGACTGTTTCTTTTTGTACTTCTTTCCACAGTGCCTAGCACAGTGCCGAGCACGTTGTAGATGCTCAGTGAATATTTGTTAATTGATAGAATTGATAGAATACTCCTAGGACAAAGCAGAGTTAAAAAAAAAAAACTATGGAGCAAAAATTATACGTATTGTTTAAGAACACCTACTGTTAAGAACAATGAATATTTTTTACATAGACATGATTTTATACGTGATGTTTCAGAGGGGAAAATGTTACCAGCATTAAAATGTTTCTGTGATACCCACAAATACAGGCACAGGCATTGAATACAATAATCTCATTGTGTCTTTGTTTGGATACTTAGATTATTTTTTGCTCTGGGTAGAGAGTAAGATTGGGTGCACATTATTTGTTCTTGTCATTTTTAAGAGAGCCAGTCACCTAAAGAAAGGTGATGCTGCCAATAAAGTACATTACAAAAAAAAAAAAACCTTGGGAATTCTGGGGGAATATAAATAACTTTTAACTGATCATCAGAGATCCCTTGGTTACTGAGTGGTTTGTAATTCATCAGCTTTCTGTACAGATTTGTTTTCATTGTTTTTAGGACTTCCAGATGGGACCCCAAAATAATTCCAGCTATCCACTAATAACTGGCTCTGCGACATGGGATGAATCATTTGACCTCTCTGGCCTGAGTTTGTTCATTTACAAAATGAAAAAGTCAAACTAGCTGACCTCTACAGTGTCTTCCAGATGTAGATCTATGATCCTGTCATTTTCCAGCTCTACATCTTATGTATTTCTATGACCTAATATCATAAACCTATGACCCATCTGGCCAGTGATAGCCACCAAATGTCAAGCACTAATTTTATTGGGGCTTTATCTGGAATCGTCACATGATGGAGAGATATTCATGACTCATGGTTGGGCTGTGCTAATATAATAAAAATGATGACACTACCTAGCTAATTTACAGATTTAGTGCCAAAGCAGTCAAAGTACCAACTGGTTACTTTATAAAACTAGACAAAATAAAAACAAAATTCATCTGGAAGAACAAAAGGTCAAGAATCACAAAGAAAATGATGAAAAAAGGGGAGGAGTGGCTAGCAGTGCCAGATTTCAAATGTCACTATAATGGAATAATCATCAACACTATTTGGTACTTGTTAAAAACAGAATAGTTGGGGCAGCTAGGTGGTTCAGTGAATAGAGCACCAGCCCTAGAGTCAGGAGGACCCGAGTTCAAATCTGGCCTAAGACACTTAACACTTACTAGCCGTGTACCCTTGGGCAAGTCACTTAACCCCAACTGCCCCGTCTTCCCCCCTCCAAAACCAAACCAAAAAAAAAAAAAACAAAACACCAGAATTGTTGAACAATGGAATAGATGAATCAAGTAAAACAAGATCTAAAAGTAATTGAACATAGTAGCAGAGTGTTTGATAAAGCTAAAGACAAAACAAATTCAGTATGGACCATATGCTTAGAGCTGAAAGGGACCTTGGAAGCCTTTAAGGACAATCCCTCATGCTACATATGAAGAAACTAAGACTGAGGAAGGCTAAGTGCCTTATCCAGGTCACACACTTCACAAGTGTCTGAAACAGAATTCAGATTCAGGTCTTCCTCACTCCAATTCCAGGTTTTCTCTCCATACCACCATGCTACCTTACCAACTCTCTTTTCAACAGAAATTGCTAGGTAAATTGGAAGACTGTCTCAATCAATCAATGAATAAGCATTTATTAAGAGCTTACTACCTGTCAGGTACTGTGCTAAGTGCTAGGCATACAAAAAGAGGCAAAACTCAGTCCCTGCCCTCAAGGAATTTACAGTCTAAGGAGGGATATAACACACAGACAAATGTACACAAAGCAAGCTATATAGAGGATAAATAGGAAATAATTAACAGACAGAAGGCAATAGAATTAAAACAGCTTGAGGAAGACTTCCAGTAAAAAAAAATATGGGATTGCATCTTAAAGCCAGAAATTACATACAGTTATCCCTTCAGCACCACGGGTTTAGGATTGCCTCCACAATCTGGAAAATCCCCATAAAATTTTCTGACCCTCCTCTTATACCAGAGAAGAAGTCTGAATTTTTTTTCTTTTTCTTTTATGGGAGGTTTATAGTATTGAAAGATAAAATATGTTGATAGCATACAACACTATACATATGTTTTACGCATTTCTGAGTTTCTGCATTTTTTCTGTGTTGTCTGCTGGCCTTTGCATATCATCTGTGGCTTCCACGAAACTCCCCCAAAATTTCCATTTAATTTCTTACCCTGTCAAGCAATATATCGAAACTATGATGGCAAAACTCACAATGTGGAAGGCATAATTGTATAAACCAACATCTCATATAACAAGAAATTCCAAATAGATACAGGAAGAGACAGGACAGAGTGATATAACTCACAGGGTTCTATGTCTGGAAGCAATAGGAGGAAAGCATTCCCAGGCAAAAGGCAGTGACCAGGGAAGTGCAGGAATATGCAGTCCAGTATGTGCCAGGAAGCATACAGTCTTGACATAATAAAGAGGTCTAAAAATTCAGTGGCCTGAACCTCAAAGATCCCAGGGCTCCTAACCCCAGAACACACAAATTGATGCAAGAACCCAGGTCATCCTGACTGATACCAGGTATGACCAACCACCCCACCCAAAAGCAAAGCAGAAGGTGGGGAGGATAAAAGGTGAAACCTGACCCTGGCAAAAAAAAAAAAGCTTCAATTTAAAAACTAAGACTAGAGAGATGAGGAAATCGAAAAAAACATCAACCACTAATATAATTAGGGTAGATTCAGAGATAAATTCAACATAGGAGAGAGTATCTCCAAAACAGTAGCAAGTAGAGACTTAAAGAGAAAAAAAATGACTTTTTCCCTCATGGGTATTATGTGCCTATCTCCGAAAAAGAAAAGGTAAAAATGAAATAACAGTTCTATTGGAAAGACTTAGAAAAAGAATAGCTTAGAAGAGATACCAGCAAATTTTACCTGTTTACTGGACTCCTTGAAAATTCACATAAATCATACAAAAATCAATGACTCCTAGAGGTAACAAGAAAGAGAAAGTTTTTGACCAAATCAAGAAAATGACCTACAAAAAATACTTAGAGCAATGCTTCTCAGAGTAGGAAAGACTAGAAACAAGGGAGGACCCAACAATTGAAGAATAGCTGAAAAAATTATAGCATAAGAATATAATTCATATTATCACATTATTTTAAAATTATAATTATTATAGATTTAAAGAGACCTTGGGAAAATTTGCAAGAACTATTGTAGAATTACGTGAGAAGAACCAGGACAATGATTTGCATAATTATTTAAATACTATAGGACAAAAGCAAAAGATCAAAAAACTAGACTAAAATATAAATTATCATCAAAAATAGCTTATTTGCAAAACAAGTCAAGAAGTGAATACTTAAGAAAAGCAGTGAGGGGAAGTAGTAGGTAGATAGCTGGGCCTAGAGTCAGGAAGAACTGAGTTCAAATCCATTTACTATTTGTCTGACCTTGGTTGGACAAATCATTTAACCACTGTTTGCCTCAGTTTCCTCCACTGTAAAATGAGTACAATACTAGTATCTACCTCCCAACCCATTATGAGTCTCAAACGAGATAAGATCTGTAAAGTGCTTGCCACAATGGCTTGTACATGGAGGGCCCTATATAAATGCTAGCATTTTTATTATTATTACCATTTTACTTATATTTATATATTATTATTATTAATAACATTGGATTCCCTGAAAACCACGATTTAAAAAGTCTGAACAAATTGAGGCAGCTAGGTGGCACAGTGAACAAAGCACCAGCCCTGGAGTCAGGAGGACCTGAGTTCAAATCTGACCTCAGACACTTAACACAAAACTAGCTGTGTGACCTTGGGCAAGTCACTTAACCCCAATTGCCCCTCCAAAAAGCAAAAAGAAAAAGAAAAAAAAAGTCTGAACAACATATTCCAAGAAATCATAAAGGAAAACTGCCTGGTCCTATAAGAATCAAAAGAAAAAAATAAGATCAGAAGAATCTACCCATCACCTCCCAAAACAAACCCCAAAAAGAAAAGTCCCCAGAATATAATAACCAAAATCCAGAGTTTCCAAATCAAAGAGAACATCTGGTTAGCAGCCAGAAATCTAAGAGTTCAATGAGCAAGAAACAACAGCCAGGTCATGTGGGACGGAGAAGCTTCTGCTCCAAATAAGAGGAGACAGTGACAAGGGTTATAATCCAAAACAATCTACCCTGAAAAGTTAAGTATAATCTCATAGGGAAAAATTGGGTCTTCAGTGGAAGAGAGGATATTTGATCATTTCTGATGAAAAGAGCAGAGCTGACTAGTAACTTGAACACACAAACACAAGGCTCAAGAAAAACCTGAAAAGGTAAATTTATTTGGAAAATCAGAAAGAGTTCTAGGATAATGACAAGTTGGCATTCAAACAGGGAAGAGGAAACAGGTGTCCCCTCAGATCCTTAATTGCCTCCAAATGGCAATTAGAGAGTTAAAGGAGAAAAACAGATGAGGTAGGGGAAATGAATTGATTTGGTTCTGAGGTTTTAAGAAAAAAAATTGAAGTGAGGATAAAAGGAATATCCTAGTGTAGAAAGGAAGAGGTGGGGAGGAATTTGCTATTTCTCATGATTAGAGTGTGGAAAAAGCAAAAACGGGGAGGGAGTGGACAGCAAATGAACCTTTCTCATTCCTAAAATAGATAAAGGATGAAGAGAAGAGGGAGGGGGTGAAAGGAGAGAGGGAAAGGCACCTGGTGGTACAGCAGATGGAGTGCTGGGCCTTGGAGTCAAGATGACTTGAGTTCAAATCCAGCCTAACACATTTACTAGCTATGTGACCTTGGGCAAGTCACTTAACTTCTATTTATCTCAAGTTCTCTAAACTATAAAATCAGGGTAATAATAGCACCTATCTCAAATGATTATTGCAGGGATCAAGTGAGATATTCGAAAAAGAAAAAATAAAAGACCCTTAACATAGAGCCTGGCACACGTAGTAGATTCTATATAAATGTTTGTTTCCTTCACCTTCTATAATTTTGTTAACCATATTGCAATACAGTTGGCTTCCTTTGTAATCCTATCTTTGATTCTGTGCATTTAAAAACATGATTCTCGAAATGGCTTCACTAGACTGCCAAAGGGGTCCATGACACCAAAAAAGATTAAGAACTCTTACACCAAAATGCAAATTAAAACAACTTTGAGGTACTATCTCATACCCATCAGATTGACTAATGTGATAAAAAAGAAAAATAATAACTGTTGGAAGGTTGTGGGGAACTTGGGACATTAATGCATTGTTGATGGAGTTGTAAAGTGATCCAACCGTTCTGGAGAACAATTTGGAACCATGCCTGAAGGGCTATAAAATTGTGCATACTCTTCGACCCAGCAATACCACCGTGAGGTCTGTATCCCAAAGAGGTTTTTTTAAGAGGAGGGAAAGGACCTATTTGTACAAAAATATTTGTAGCAACTCTCTTTGTAGTGGCAAAGAATTGGAAATTGAGGGGATGTCTATCAGTTGGGGAATGGCTGAACAAGTTGTGACATGTGATTGTAATAGAATATTACTATGCTATGAGAAATGATGCACAGGCTGATTTCAGAAAACCCTGGAATGACTTAAAGGAACTAATGTAAAATGAACAGAACCAGGAGAACATTGTAAGGTAGTGTATTACATTACATCCAGCAATACCATACGATGATCAACTGCAAATGACTTAGCTCTTCTCAGCAATACAATAAACCAAGACAATTGCAAAAGACTCATGATGGAAAATGTAATCCACCTCCAGAGAAAGAATTGATGGAGTCTGAATACAGATTGAAGCATATAATTTTTCACTTTCCGTATTTTTTCATGTTTTTTTTTCCTTCAGATGTCTCTTCTTTCACAATATGACTAATAGGGTAATATGTTTTTGCATGATTAAACAGGTGTAATCTATATCAAATTGTTTCCTCTTTCAGGGAGGAGGGAGATTAAAGAGGGAGAGAAAAAAATTGTCTTTATATATAAATGAAGGAAAAAATATTATTTTTTTTAAATCCTTACTCTGGAATTTCATTTCTGATCAGTCATACACAGTCATATCAAAGGGGAATAAATGAGTTGGATTCAGATAATAGCAAAACTGATACAAAGCAGGGACAAGGCCTTCCACTCCTTGGGGGGGAGGGGGAGAGAATAGTTCAATATGCTATAACCAGAAAGGTCAACAAACTATTGAGTGTTATTAAAAATGGTGCTGGAAGCAAAAAATAAATCAAAAAAAAACAAAACCATTTTACCAGCTTTATACAAAGCTGACATATGCTATACAGAGTCCATGTTGCCACCATTTAAGAAAGAGGTAAAAGAGCTAGAGAAGGCCAACTGAAATAATTTAACATATTTGGAGAATCGTGATTACAGGTGATGAGATGAAAAACTACCCAGCTCCTGAATCCTTGGACGTGGCCAATGGAAGAATCTGTTTTTCTTGACCATGTATAGTCAAGTCATACTCACAAGGGGTTTGTTTTTATTTTTGTTTCAATAACCACATCAGGAAAGGTAGAAAGGAAAGAATATAAGTGTTTGTTATTTTTAAAAATTAAGTTTAATATATAGGGGTAATAATAATAATGTATATTTCTGTAGCATTCAATGTTTACAAAGTACAACACAAACATACCATTATGTATTCACAGCAATCCTGTGCGACAGGTAACATGAATACTGTCTGCTTCATCTGACAGATGAAGAAATTGAATCTCAAAGGGGTAAAGTGACTAATCTAACATCCCAAGGCTGGTACAGACATGCACAGAGCATATATAGGTCAGGTATGTCAGCACATCCCAATGTTGAACATTAGATTGGTCCTTCTCCAAAAAGGAATTTGTCCCATTGAAGGCCAGAATCTTGCCCAGCCATCTTCTATGCATGCGTACGATGTCTAAAAAGTGGAAAAGTCAGGAGAGGAATCCAAATTTTCTGGCTTCTTCCTACCCTGCCTGCATGCTGACCTCACACAAGAAACACCGTATGAAGTCAAACTAATGCGATTTGTAGTGGATTGTAAGCTCCACATGAATAGGGACCTCATCTGATCTAAACTTCATATCATCCTTAGTACCTAACACAGTGCTCTTGACATAGGGATAATATAAATAGAGCACTCTGAAAACCTTAAAGAGCTTTGTACGTGTCAGCTGTTAATATTAAATGTTGTTGAATTGAATCAAATTGAACTGACTACTCATTCAGAAAAGCTGTAGCCAATAGAAGGCCTGATCTGATTCTATATAATCCTGACGGAATAAAGACACTCCTGTGCCCCAAATCCCACTAGACCTAGAAACTGGATACAACAAAACAGTAAGAGAAGATTTCTATTAAATAATACATTATTACAGCCTGAAAATACAAATAGGTTTAACAGAAATTAATATAAATTAATGAATGATAAATCCTTAAAGGGGGGTTTAAGGGAAATTAGGATGTTTGAAGAATATCCTAGAACTGAGCTATCAAACACACAGCTTATGGGCCATCTGCAGCATCGAACAGCCCTGGGTGCAGCCTGAACCAGATTAAAATGTAATCGGGAAATATTTAACAAAATAAAAATACAATAAAACAGGTAATATTACATTTTAAAACCAAGTCAATATGTGGCTCACAACAATGACTTCTTGTGTACAGTTTCGTTTCGTTGTTTTCAGTTGTGTCTGACTCTCTGTGACCCCATTTGGGGTTTTCTTGGCAAAGACACTGGAATGGTTTGCCATTTCCTTCTCCAGATCATTTTACAGGTGAGGAAACTGAGGCAAACAGGAAAAAGTGACACAGCTGGTGTCTGAGGCTAGATTTGAACTCAGGAAGATGAGTCTTCCTGATGCCAGACCTAGAGCACTACCCACTGTGCCACCTACCTGCCTCTTATGTACAGTTTAGTGGCCCCCATTTCTATTTGAGTTTGAAACCACTGTCCTAGCTGTGTGACCCTAGGCAAATCATTTAACCTTCCTCTGCCTTAGTTTCCTCAAATGTAAAATGAGGCAATAATAGCACTTCTCTCCCAGGGTTGTTGTGAGGATCAGATATGATAATATTTGGAAAATATTCCATACATTGCCTAGAACATGGTAGACAAAAGCAAACCCAACTTTCTGACCCTGACAGGAGGGTTAAAAGGGAGAAAAAAAGAAAAGAATTGGAATCTAAGGGGCTCTTGAGTCACTCACTGCCAACACTTGGGGAATGGTGGGAACAAGTTGTGGCACATGTAATGGTATAATAACCACAATGGAAAAAAATGAATTTTATGCAATTACAGTGAACAACTAGTGTAGACAGAAAAATGAAAAACGAAATCCATCTCTCTCTCCTTTCTTTGCAGATAGGAAGTATTATAGCTGTAGGACATTGTGATCCACCACATCCCACACTGTCAGATTCAGTTGGATAGCTTTGCTGAATTGCTTTTTTTTCTTCATTTTTTATTACAAGAAATGTTGCACTGAGTTAGAGGAGGGGGAAAGAGAAAAACAAAAGAGAAAAACAAAAGTTATCGGCAAACAGTTTTTAAAATGTGGAATCCCTAAAACATTTAAAAATGTTTAAACCTAGAAAAAAAAGTAAAATTAATATGCAAAATTTGAGGCACACCTGTCTCAGGGGTGGGATGGCAACTAAAATTCATCTTTAATCTATATTTTATTTTCAGGTCTTATGTAAAAAAATACACATACACACACAAACACGATTGGTTCCTACAAAAACCAACTTTCTCCCCCCTTCCTCTTCATCTCTTTCACCCAGCTTCCCTGGCTTCCTTAAGTCACAGCTGAAGTCTTACCTCTTGCGAGAAATCTCTCCCAGTCCTCCTAGATCTTAATGCCTTCCCTCTGTTGATTATTTTCTTTTTTTATTCTTTTTGGAGGGGGAAGGTAGAGCAACTGGGGTCAAGAGACTTGCCCAAGGTCATATGGCTAGGGGGGTGTGTGTGTGTGTGTGAAGTGTCTGATACTGGATTTGAACTCAGGTCCTCCTGATTCCAGGGCTGGTGCTCTATTCACTGTGCCCCTAGCCGCCCCTCTATTGATTATTTTCAATTTAACTTGTATATAGTTGTTGGCATGTTGTCTCCCCCATTAGACTTTGAGCTCCTTGAGAGCAGGAATTAGCGCTTTTTTGCCTTTATTTTCCAAGAACTTAGCACTGTGCCTGGCACACAGAAGCCCCTTAATAAATGCTTGTTGATTGAAGGACAGAAAGTTGGAGTTCATGTCCAGTCCAACAGACACGCTGGTTTATTATGTAAAATGCTCTCTCTTCCCCTCCCAGTTTGATTTTCTCTTTTCTAACTAAAGGGACCATCCCTTGACTCACTTCTTAAAGAGGACTATTCACTGAATGGGTGTTACCTTACTCTAAGTGAGTACCTGAAAAAGGCTTAGCCTAAAAGGGCCAGGGTCTCCCATTGTATCCTGGGCCATCTCCAGTCACTGGATCCAGAGGAGAAAGTGAGGCTGGTGACCTTGCACAGCCCTCACTCACTCAAATCAAAGTCAACTCTAAGTCACGTCATCATTTCCCTGATGTCAGGGTCCTCTTCAAAAACAAAGGACAAATATAACCTATGAGTAGTCTGAGCTGCCTGAATGGGGATCCAGCCAGTTAGGTAACTCAGTTCATCCTCTCCCTCTTCCTCCCCCTCTCCAAAGGAAGGTAAATTTTGATGGATGGAAGCTATCCCAGTTAACTTGGAATTTACTGGCTAGATGCCTGCCTTCCTTCCTTCTTTCTTTCCTTCCTTCCTTCCTTTCTTCCTTCATTACTCCCTCCTTCCCTCACTCCTTTCCTTCCTCCCTCCCTTCCTTCTTTCCTTTCTTTTTTCCTTCCCTCCTTCCTTCATGTCTTTCTTCTCATCTTTCTCTTTGCCAAGGCAACCCCAAATGGGGTCACAAAGAGTTGACAGGACTAATCAACAACAAGCAGAGGCAGGGCACATGGAAGAGGGTTGTTTTGACTTTTATGGGCTTGAGTGTGCATCTTCTCTGTTTTGGTTGGGTTAAATAAAAGAAGGCTCTATTTTCAGTGTTCCATTAGCCTAAGTGCTTATGTATGAGCTAAAAGTTGTCATACCATCACTTAAATTACCTTTATCGGGTGAGAACACATCTCAATTGAATCTATCAATCAGAGGTGTGAATAAGGGCTCCCTTGAATCAGTCAATCAAAGCTACTTACAAAACACAGGATGTCTTTTCAGATTGTTGAAGGACTTGACCATGTTCTGTGAAGGTTTTATAAAACCATCAAGATAGTTTAGAATTGGGGAATTAGATATTTGGCAATAGAGATGAGAGAATTACCCCAGCCAAGCTCCTGAGGAGGAAACGCTTTGAGAGAGAACACCTTGACCTCTCCACCACAATCCCTAGACAAAAAGAAAACCTTGTAAGCCTCAGAGAGTTGAAGGATTTTGGAATTCCCATTGGCATCGTAGTCCTACTAGCACCCCTGAAACAGCTGACCCAAGGTCTCAATTGGGAGGCAGGACAAACTAGACAAACTAAAGAAAGATAGAACAAATCAAATTCTCTTGTTTCAGAAAAAACCCAGGGTGCTAACACAAGCCAGAGAATTACTAGGGAGAAGTTCCTAAGATTGAACCTAATATGTAAATCCATAGCTTTGGTTCTGGGTCACAGGTTATACTTATATAAGAATTTGTTGCTATTAAAGTATTAACAGCCAGTATCATCATTCATTAAATCTAATTAATTCACATTCAGGAAAATTTATTACCGGAAAAAGTCATTAAAAATGACTGATATTTTAAAAAGAAGAGCATCAATGAAACATTAGCCAAAAATGCAATGCACATATTTTAAAATCACTAAATAGAGGGAATAGTAAATGGGATATTAAAGCAAATTGCTAAGAAATCCTGACTTTGCCCCCTTACTACCTATGTGTCCTTGGGCCTCTCTGAGAAGAAGATTTCCCATCTATAAATAAGGGAGTTGGACGGATAACCTCTACTATCCCTTCCAACTCAACTCATGATTCTCTGACAATTCTTTAATACGCAAGTTGCTGTTCCTTCTACTAAGATCTTCAGGAACTGTTTACTATGTGACTTCACAGTTAATGGTGTTTGGGGTTTTTTTTTTCCCTCTGTATAAACAGTGCTCAGGACAAAGGATCAGAGATTCCTCACCTTAGATTAGTCTTAATAGGGCTCAATTTCCCAATGTTTAAATGACTCAGAAAAATCTCCCTACAAATCTGCTTAAGCAAAATTTTATAGCTCTTTTTATGTGATCAAACAATAACTTGTGGGAAAATTTAAACTCAGGTGGACTAAGTTAGTCTCCCCAAAAAAGCGTTATAGCAAAGCTATTCCTTGATTTAAGATGAAATAAATCCTAGTACTTTCGGAGTTCAAATCCTTCAGGAATTTTTTAAAAGGATGGTAGAATTCCCTTCCCATAAACCAAAACAGCTCACTTGATGGTTTATTTTGAAGGAATTAACCTCTAAAAGACTTTTAGATCTTCAGCTCTCCTTAAACTGCAGTGCAATCTAACCACATAAATTTAAAGCTTTAGTTTGTGATCAATATCCATTAAGTAGGAGGAAAAAGATGATACGTTCCACTATAGGGACCAGGCCTGAGGCTAAATTCTTGCTTTTATTTCAAATGAATGACTATAGTGGTTGCATCTAAGAAAAACAATCCTCTTCCCTTTCATACCCTGTACATTTTTTGAACTCTCATTCCAGGGGGGACCACATTCTTCACTCTGCTGGTTCCCTTAGGTCAGAGATCTCCTACTAAAATCTTGTCATTTTTCTCAACTTTAATCCTGCTTACACAGGATTACCTAATACCATTTTTCCCTCAGGACCTTGTCCCTAATGCCATATCCCCCATTTCTCTTCAGCAAATTAAGCATAGTTATCAATGCCATAGATTCTTTAATGAGAAAATGGAGATGAGCACCATTACGAGGACATAACTCCATATTCTACACATGCTTATTTTTGGATTTATATAAGGTAGAATGTTGAGAGTAGGGATTGCTTCATTCTATGGGTTTGTATCCCTAGAACCTAGCACATTGCTTAACACACAGTAGGTGATTGATGAATGCTTCCTAAATAGGAGGGCTCTAGGGCTTAGAAGAGCAATGAGGAAAAGGGAAGCCTTGTTTCAGCGGTGGAAGGGGATGTTATCAATTAATGCTTATAGGAGTGAAGAAAGTTGTTCTGTAAAGAGAGATGGAGATCTTATGCTGGGTATTTTCTGCAAGGATTTGGTGCTTAGAGAGACCACTGTTCCTACGTTGGAATGGAGGAAGGGGAAAGAGAATCAAATTTCCCAGGGAAATTTGCTTATTCTTGCCCTGATTCCCCCTGGCTTCTTGCATTGAGCTCCACTGGCTGAATGGAACTTCTCTGGATTTTTGAGTTTCAGAGCTCCACCTGGAATCTCAGGACTTCAAAACCCTTGAGCCTGGGGTGTTCCCATTTGGACACTTCCACAGTGTCCAACCTGGAGCTTTCCACCAACCTTGGGGCTTCCTCAGAGGAGTCCTCCACTCAGTCCCTCAGGACAAAGAGTTTTTGTGGGCTGCCGGCATCCCGGCAGGCTCTGGTTGATCTGGGATGCTATGCACTGTTGCTGGCCTTGCTAGCCCCAGGCAAACGTTCGGCAGTTCTCGGGTGAAAGCAGAAATTTGCTGTTTATTGTTATATTCTCATTGATTTTCTTGATCATTATTAGGCCTGGTGAGAACCTGAGGATTTTTTTTTTAGAATTAAAAGAAATTTATTATTCCCACCTCAAGGAAGTGAAAACCAAAGGTTTAAGCAATTTTGTGACTTATCCAGATTCTTTAACAAACTAGTAGAAGAACTAGTTCACCAAAGGACTCAGATTTCCTAATTACTAGTCTGTTGTGCCCTCAGTCCCATTCTCTATCTCATTCCCTTTCTCCCTCTTACATAAAATTTTCTCTGTCCTATATACACATGTAGATAGTTTTTTTCTGTGTTGAGATACAAATAATTAAATCTCTTTCTCAGGTATTAAAGTCAGTATAGATTTGAATATTTCTGTATTAACAAAATAAGTGACAGAAATGACATGCAAAGAAAGGTATTCCCAACAAAATGGTTAGTTCACTTTGTATTAAATACTTCGCATTGTGAATGAGGCCACATGTTTCTGTGGTTTCATTTCTTCGAATACTACTAAAAGAAAATATTCATTCAAAATTAAGGATTTTATTAAAGCAAGTATGTGGGAGTTAGATCCACCTCCAGTTCAGATGACCATCTTGGCAGTAATTCAACTGCTTTCTAACTTGTCTGAGGTTAAAGGCTCCTGAGTAGCCTATGCTCTACTTCCCACCACTCAGAGGTTGCAGGCTTTTTAATTCTGGGGGTCAGTCACTGGCAGGGATTGGTTATGAAGTATTGAGGATACTATTAGCAAAATATTATTTGGGGTAACCTAGAGGGGTGGGAAGGAGGAGGTTACAGTTGCTATAGCAGAATTATACTCACCTTCTCTCCCTCATCTGTCCACAAAGGATAAGTTAACTTTTCAAACACATTCTAACCTGGTGAACATATATTAAGTTTGGCTACTATATAAAAAGGCAGAGTTCTAGGTAGTGAAGATAGAGACAGAAAAATCAAAGTCCCTGCCCTCAGGCAGACCATATTCTACTACAGAAATACCATCTATACATATACAAGTAAATTTAAAATAATAATATTTTTCTCATTTTCATTCTTAAACCTCTCCCCCATTTACAGTTGAAACTGGATTACCTGCCCATATAATCCCTGAGCAATTGGCACACTATTGCTCGATAATAAAAGCTAGAATTTATATGGCTATAAAGCACTTTACCAAATCATCTCATTTTATCCTCACAACAACCCTGAGATGGAGCATTTATTTATTTATTTGTTTGTTTTGCTTTTTGGAGGGCAATTGGGGTTAAGTGACTTGCCCTCGGTCACACAGCTAGTAAGTGTATCAAGTGTCTGAGGCCATATTTGAACTCAGGTCCTCCTGATTCCAGGGCCAGTGCTGTATGCACTGTGCCACCTAGCTGCCCCCTGGGATGCAGTATTTAAATGAGGTTAAGTAACTTGCCCAGAGTTACCCAACTAGTAAATGCCTCAGGCTGGATTTGAATTCAGGTCTTCTTCCTAACTCCAGGCCCAGCTTTGTATCTAGTGAACCACCTAGCTACCTAATAACTTTTGCCTCCTGATACTTTAGTCATTGACCACTGGCCCTTGATATAAGTGGAAAGTTAGGCCATCTCTCTGGCTTGCCTGTCATCTTTGTTCTTCCACAACAAAATATGAGATGTCCTTACACAGCTAAAAAAAAAAAATAAGCACTTAGGGGCTAGGTGGTACAGTGAATAGAGCACCAGCCCTAGAGTCAGGAGGACCTAAGTTCAAATCTGACCTCAGATACTTAACACTTACTAGCCGTGTGACCTTGGGCAAGTCACTTAACCCCAATTGCCTTGCCTTCCTCCCTCCAAAAAAAAAGCACTTATCTCTAGAGAAAGGAAACTACTCCAAATCGTGACATTTTGTCCCTCTCATTCTGTCAATATCAATACATCATCAGGGAAGGATAAACCGATGAGGGGTGATTTGTCAGTACAGTATGAACTAAGACTGACAGGTTTCAAAGTATATATTTGGGCCTGAGATACAACTCCTGCGACTAGTTTTTTCTTTGTTTCTTTTGCTGATGATTTATGTGTACATCCCTACAAATTTCTGTGATTTTTTCCAACGTGATAGTGACACACTCAAAAACATAGAACTGAAAGCTGGCACTGTTGAAATTTGGCTCAATAACCAGATTTTTACCTTTTCTTAGAAATCTTGAAATGCTTTCTTATAATTATATAGTTTACCTACAGAGCTCCAAAGAAAATCTCCCTGTGGCTATATGACTCATTATTTTATTTGCCATTCTGACAAAATTCCTAGAACCATGAAGTTTCATGCCAAACCATAATTTCCATATTAACATTTTAAAATCTATTAATTTGATTTGAAAGAATTTAGTTACCATTTTCCTTCTGATTTTCTTTTGAAATGTATCTTTTTGCCATTAGGAAGAAAAAAAAAACTTTGACATTTTGTATAGTTGTATCACAAAATTATAGGCAGCTCTGTAAAGTCCCTTATCTTTTAAAAATGTAAGTTAGACAGAAATATACATAAGCACGAAACACCAGAGAGAAACATGGAAACCACCAGACCACATACAAAACAATCCCCATGCTGTCATTTTAAATTTTATACTGAAACTACTTTGGTCTTTAAGCTGATGATTTTTGTTACATCCTTAGGGGTTATCAGACTTCGTGTATTTACTATTTCTTTATATCCTGGGAGAGATACATAGGAGGTCATATGAAACCCCACTGCTTTATATTCCTTAGGTCACTGCTCCCACCACTCTTGTCCCAAGAGCTTTAGATAAAGTATATAGCTCCCAGTAATGCAAGATCATAGGTTTAGAGTTAAAAAGGACCTAGGGGGCATTCGTTTATAGATGGGGAAAATGAGATGGACAGGAAAAGCCACTGACTTAAGGCTAAGCCTACAACGTAACAACATAGGCAAAATTAAATTCTCATGTGGTAAATCTAATCAATATAAGAAGCCAGTTGGGGATAGGGAGAAATCTCTTCTCTTTTACCAAAGGGCTTTCCTTCCCTGATTTTGCTTGCCTCGTCTGAATAATTATTTCAACCCTCGAATAAGCAGTCGGTTTTTTGTTTTTGTTTTTCAGATCTTTTAGGTTTGGCCCATAAAAAATAAATACCATTAAAGTTATTTGTATGGTTCTCATCATCCTCAATTTAGGGAGTTACTGTGCTTTGATAGAAAAAGACCTGAATGAGGAGGGGCTCCATTATTAATTAGCTGTTTAGGCTGGGCAAGATGAAAGCATATTGAATTTAGAATTAAAAGGATTGGGTTTAAATCTCAATTATGCCACTTGCTATATATGGGAACGTGAACAAGTTCCTTAAAATCTCTAAGCCTTGTTTTCTCACTTGTAAATGAAAGAATTAGATTAGATCAAAGATTCTTAACTTGGGGGTTTAAGAACTGGGTTTTTGAAATATTTTAATGTCTATTTCAATAAAATGGGGGGGGGGATGTAATCCTATGTGTTTAATTTTATGCACTTAAAACCATTATTGTGAGAAGACTTCACCAGAATGTCAAATGGGTCCTTAGCATGCTTTTTTCCTCCTCCTCCCTCGCCCCTCTTTTCTTCCTTGCTCTTTCCATATTCCTCCCTTTTGGAGAAAAAAGAAATCCCTTTCTTCCCTGCTTTTTCTCCTTTGGCCCCTAGAGAAGATGGAACCAGGATGTTGGAACTGAGCACATCCATAGACAGATAGCCTTTGCTTGCAGGCAAAAAGATAGAGCGATTCTTCCCTTTCTCTGTTTACCCTAGAGTAATAATAAAAGGATCAACTAACTGAGACATCAAATAGACTGGTTCTTTGGCATAATACTTAAGCTTCCCTGACTGGCACTGCCAAGGAAGTATGATCCTGCTGCTAATTAAGAGCACTCCTACTTATGTCCCCCTATAGTTATTTTCCTCCTGATAATGGAATATTGACTTCAGGCAGGGCTCCATACTTTGCTGGAGCACTAAAAATCCGCAGCTGTATCAACACTTGGCAAAGAGAAAGAAAAATGTAAGTAATAATTGAGACTTCAAGGAAGAAAAAAAATCACATGCACATATTAAAATTAACTAGATATTTCAAATGATTGAGATTCGAAACTATCATCCAAATAATCATTCCCCAATTCAATTGCTAGCATATGTTTTGCATAGAAACACACACAATTGCCTTGACTAGTACATTTTTTTTCTTGTGGAATATACACAAATCACTCTGACAGCCAAAGAAAACTCCACTGCCCTTGCTTTCTGAATGCAGAAAACAAAAACAAAACCGCTTCCTTGAACAATTTTCTTGAATTATAATAGCTAACATTTATACACTTTACAAAAATTATCTCATTCATCTTCAAAACAACCCAGGGAGGTAGGAGCTATTATCATACCCACTTTACAGATGAGGAAACTAAGGCTCAAGAGAAGCCATGATTTGCCCAGGGCCACACAACTATAGCAAGTGTCTGAGACCAAATTTGTACTTAGGTCTTCCTGACTCCAGGTCCAACTCTCTATCTATGGCACCACCTAGCTGCCACCTGTCCTTTGTACCATCTAGCTAAACTGAACTGTCCAATTGTGATTGAAGATTAAATTAGCAAAATGGTTGTTTTTATCAATCTAAACTTCTACTTTATGACTGTGGGCAGTGACTAATTTCATTACACATTTGCTCTATGGATCTTTAATTTAGTTCACTTTCTTTCAAAATCATTGTCTCTTTAAAAGACATTTGGCATAGAAAGTATTATCTAAAGTGTTTTCTCTAGCTACATCTGTGATTTTCTAAGCAGCCTAGAATCCACTAGTTTAATTGCTTTTAACTCAGTTTCTTCACTCCAATCTATTATCCAATATCTAAAATGAACACTGAGTTTCAGTATCAATGTAGTGTATCATTATTTTCTCTAGCTATCTTCTGGGATGAAAATTATGAGACAAAGAAACTTTATTCATATACAGTCCACAAAATAGTGACCATAGTATTTCCTACTTCCATTGTAAGGTTTTACTGACCACTGCCATGAGCACAAGGGGAAATATGATTAGTAATAGTGATGTAACTCAATTAACAGGAAGTAGAGGGGGGAGTTTATTTATTGCTAATTCTCCTGTAATGCTGACTTTTAAAAGATTGGTCAAATTCACAGATAAGTACAGATGAAGTTGTCTTGGGGCCATGAGAAATTGAACCAATGACATTAATTACATAAATATATAGTTGAACAAACAGACACTTTCCAACCTAGAGTGCCAACATTATGTAGCATTAAATAATCATTGTGCCACATTTATATCTGTAAAATGTTTACTGGTGCCTACCTTTTGTGAAAAATCAGACCAAACAGATAAATTCAATTCAAAAGACTACAGCAGCCCAAGTCTTTCATTAGTTAATAGAGAGAAAGAGTGCTCCCTCTGAGTCAAATGACCTAGGTTCAAATTCCACTCCATTAATTACTCCTTGTGTGATCTTGGTCCAGTCACTTTAAACTCTCTGTGCCAGTTTCCTAATCTAGAAA
>CM053580.1:300705078-300762856 GCA_028627135.1 Pseudochirops cupreus
AGGGAGGGGGAACTAAGAAAGGGCTTTATGGAAAGGGTGATTTACCGAAGTTTAAAGTGGGAAAGTTCTCCTCCCTCACTCATCTTATTTTTGATGACTAGGAACCAAAAAACTACTGTTCTGAGTTTTAGACATGAGGTTAGGAAAAGAGTCACATGATAAAAGAGTGGGTTTTCTGCGCCTTCCTCTCGAAGCCGAATGAACTAAAAAGAAACTAAAACTCGAAGGGAAGACTAAGTAGGGGGAACTGAGAATTTTGAAAATTTAGCCCCAGAAACTAGCAGAGGTGGGCTCTATTTAAATCAAGTTATCCTTCCCCATACCTACAACTAACCAATCTTTCTAAGAAATAGGTGGTACGAAGATCACGACTCTTAGGTTTAGTGACCCAAATCCAGCCACATATTGTTATTCGGTGTCAGTTCTGGGTGGGGAAATCCCAGGCTCTGAGCAAGAGAAGCCAACCCCGCAGTTAGACACAACTACACTTCGGGGAAAACAAGCCAGTGGACAAAGAGTTTCGCATCGTGGAGGTCAGGTTGGTCCTGGTTGCCATTCTACTGAGTCCTTTTTCATCCTGCTGTGTTCAAGGCCACCGCTCCTTCTTCTGGGCACCTTCAGCTCCTTTTATGGCGTAAGGATAACAATGCACCCTCCCATCACCAGACTGGCACCCATCGCCTCCCGGGCACACCTTCCTGTGCTTTCTTAATTTGCATTCCCTGAGGCTACAGGAGGACAAACATATTCCTAAAAGTTCCCTTCCTTTCCCACTCTGTAGAAAGATTTGAGAGAGAGCCTACTGAATATATGAGAAAGTCAGAGGCATCTGCCAGAGATGCTTCTCTATTCACCCCCAGCTCCTTCCCCGCACCCCGATACGGGAAAAGGGAGGGAGGACACTGGCGAAGAACGCGCTCAGAGTGAGAGAGAGAAATGAGCTTCTCCAGCTTTTCCCCAGGGCGTCCTCGGGCCACGACCGCGGCCACAAGTGAATGGTGATTCTGCTGCTGACTGTGCGAGCTACCTTCCTTCCAACTGGCGGCCAAGGTACAGGAAGCTGCCACCCTGTGGGTTCGAGGACTGCCTGCTGATAACAGCGGAGAGGAGGCAGGCGGGAGACCAAATCAGGGTCCTGCGCAGCACAGAACCCCGCCCACAGAAGCCCTCGCGACCCGCCCCCAACTTCTTTTTACGCTCAGCAGCAGGGGATCCTTGCATCTGGCAGCCGAGGTGGAGGAACTGACCCCTCTTCCTTCTCCTCCCGCTCCCCCCCCCCCCCGCCACAGTCGGCTTCCAGTCAGGCCAATAGCTAGATGGGAGGTGCGTGTTCGGTCTCCGCCCCCGTAAGGGAAACTTGAAGGAGGAGAAAACTTTGTGCAGAGTCTGAGAGAGCTGGACCGTAGCACATGTCCTGACTGAGCAGAGGAAGATGAACTGCCTCAGGTCCGAGCCCCAGCAAAAGAGGATCCCAAGCGATCCCCAGGACGCAGGAAGTTCTTGCAGCAGCCCCAGCCGCCGGCCTCGATAGCCATCCTCGGTCGGACAGCTGGGAGACCCGGGACCGCCTGTGTCCACCTGTGGAACAGGATCTTTGAGAGCCAGCGCCTACCTGCGTGCGCCCCAGAGCTCAGGGACCTTCACTGTCCCACGGAGTTACGAAGGCAGCGCAGCCCCTAATTTGGGGCTTAGAAACCCAAACCCCAGACAAAGATAATTCACCTACATTCTCCTCCACATCCTGCTCTCCTCCAGTCTTTTTTGATTCTTTTAAAACAAAGGCAGGCTGAGCTGACCTTAGTCTCGAAAGCAGGCACTCGAACCCTACCTAGGAAAGAAAAGCTTGGCAAAGCACCACGCTGAGTGGGGCGAAAGGCTGTGGAGGCAGGTGAAGGTGTTTCAAAGGGAACTAAGGGTGCGGAGAAACCTCTGGTTACACCGCCGCCACCGCAGGTGAGAGCTGAAGGGTTGGGGGGATTGAGGTGGGCGGGAGGAGGAGGAGGAGAAGGAGGGAAGAAGGGAGGAGGGTAGCTTTGACAGGAGGTGAGGTGCTGCTGCCCTAGGCTGGGAGCGGGAAAGGAGTACAAGGGCACAGAGCAAGTTTGGCGGGTTCAACTTTTTTTTTTTTCGCCAAACAGCGCCCTCAATTAACTTGGTTTTTGTTTGTTGCCGTCATTGTTTGTAATGAATATCTTTAAACAGAACCAAGTCCTATGCGGTAAGACAGCTTTTGCCCTGGGTCCTAATTTTCCTACTAGCCTGGGGAGGGGGTGGAAAGGAGGAAGGAAGTGGGAGAAGATGTGAGAGAGAAAAAAGGAGAGAATGCTTTTTAAAACGAACCACAGGGCTCTTATCTTTCCTGCTGTAATATTGGTTAAGCCTGTAGATTTCTATCTAGACGAAACTTGATTATTATTCTCATGACTTATAATATGCTTACGCTTATTATATATAATGTGTGAAAGCTGAGCCCCAGAGAAAACAAAATTCAATGCTTTCTAAATGCTCTTTTCTTCTCCCTATCGATCACTCTATCTCTCTTGGTCGCAGATTCTCGCCCTAGGGCTCCGTCCCCTCTAGCCATCACCATGTCCTCCGAGGCCAATGCCTCTGCCGCCCCGGCATCCTTTGACCAGCCCAGTCCTCTCCCTCCCGTGACAATTCCAGCGGTGATGTTCATCTTTGGTGTAGTGGGCAACCTGATCGCTATCGTGGTGTTGTGCAAGTCGCGAAAGGAACAAAAGGAAACGACCTTCTACACATTGGTGTGCGGGCTGGCAGTCACCGACCTGCTAGGCACATCGCTGGTCAGCCCGGTCACCATCGCCACCTACGTGAAGGGAGAGTGGCCCGGGGGCGATGGGCTGTGCGAGTACAGTACCTTCATCCTCCTCTTCTTTGGTCTCTCTGGCCTCAGCATCATCTGCGCCATGAGTATCGAGCGCTACCTGGCCATCAACCACGCCTACTTTTATAGCCACTACGTGGACAAGAAGCTGGCCGGGCTCACGCTCTTCGCAGTTTATGTGTCCAACGTGCTCTTCTGCGCCCTGCCCAGCATGGGACTTGGGAGCTCCACGCTTCAATACCCCAAAACCTGGTGCTTCATAGATTGGCGCACCAACGTGACCACCCACGCCGCCTTCTCCTATATGTATGCCGGCTTCAGCTCCTTCCTAATCCTCGTGACGGTTCTCTGCAACATCCTGGTCTGCGTGGCGCTCATCCGCATGCACCGCCAGTTTGTACGCCGCACCTCTCTGGGCACCGACAGCCACCACCACGCTGCCGCCGCCGCAGTTTCCGCGGCCTCCTCCGGCCTCGCCTCCTGCTCGGCTGTGCCGCGTCTCAGCGATTTTCGTAGGCGGAGGAGCTTCCGCCGCATAGCCGGTGCGGAGATCCAGATGGTCATCCTACTCATTGCAACCTCTTTGGTGGTGCTCATCTGCTCCATCCCTCTCGTGGTGAGTTAGCCAGACTTCTGCTGACTTAGAATCCTTAGGGATGTCCGAGCTGGAAGGGACCAGCTAGACAAACCCGCTCACTTTACAAATCAGGAAGCCGCTTCCGAGACGTAAACTGATCAACCTGAAGTGAGCTTGTTAGTGAACTAGACTAGACCAGAACAGGACTAGAACCCAGACCTCCTGACTCTCAGTCTGGTCCTCTTTCCCTATCACCTAGCTGCCTGCCGGTGGTTCCTCCCCTTATTTGCCCCTTTCCTTTAGCAGGCATCTCATTTCCATTGCTTTTGTCATCTCAGCGTCTCTCAAGGTCTTAGATACGTTCCATTTCTCCTTGAATCAGTTGCACCTGCATTTCACACTTCTTCATGGAGAATTTTGCCCCCAAGGATTTGAGGGGGCTTTTCTACATGCTCTTTCTTTCAGAGTATTTTTTTTTCCTTCCTTATATAGGCCACCTACCTATTGCTGTCTTCTTGCCATTTGAGAAATCCCCTATGCCTTCCTGTTGCCAGATGTGGGGAGAATAAAGTAGAATGTTCTCTTCCTTAGACAACTAACTCTCTTATCCCTTTCTTTTCCACACACTGTTAGGATAGAACTTGAGTTTGGTAGTGTACAAAGATGGGATTTTTAAAGGAGTTTTGAATTAAAATCATAAAGAACAGTAGTTTTGAGCTTTAAAGGGACCTGATTCCTAGATCATCTGTAGTTCAACAGAGAAAGAAACACTTTCTAAGAGACTCAAGACAGCTACATCCAACGCAGATGGGTCTCTTAATTGCCAACTGGTGCTATTCCAACTGCACCTCATTTTTCTTACAGAGAAAATTCCCTTAAAATTTTAGGAAGCAGATCTTTTAGCGCTAATGCAAAACTGATCATTCACATACATTTGTAATAATTCACATATATCTTCCTTCACAGCACAAGTATGATAATGACATCTGTGTATGAATATCAATGGATTTTGGTATGCTTTATTTTTAAGAGAACAGGTTTGATTTGGTTTTGCCCTGGTTTTTTGTTTGTTTGTTTGTTTGTTTGTCCACACTCCCCTAAATAGGTGTAGATTAAATAGAAACTTGCGGAAGGAGCTCCCTCTACAGATTCTCTGCATCTTGCAGTCTGAGAGCATTGTCTTGGAGAGACTTGGGAGGTTTTGTCACATGTGTCAGAAGCAGGATTTGAACCTAGATCTTCTTGACTTTGAGGCCATCTCTCTAATTGCTGTACCACATAGCCTCTTGTAGATGTAGATGGTCAGGAAAGCTAATGCTAAACCTTACAACCGATTATACTTTTCTAAAAAGTAATTCTGTTTTAGCCTCACTAGTGTTGTGTTCAACTGGAAATTCACTATCAGTTTAATCACTGGACAAGTCAGTTCTTTCTTGCACTGGTTGGACTATATGATAATTAATATAATAAAGCTATTATTATCTGCCACCAACCATTTAGGGATCTTGATTGTTAAAACAGTGTCTCTGATAAAGGTGAATGGAAATGGAAATGACATAAGAGTGGATGGGAGCCAGCTTACAGTAGCATCTTACCAGAGTATATAAACAGAAGTATAAAATATGGCCAAAAGGGTCTAGGACTCATATAATCTGCAGTTAAGTCACTTTTTCTATACAAATATATTTTACTGTCCTTATCAGTAGCATGAAATGAAGTGAGATTTTGAGGGTAGCAAGCTCCCTGCTGCTAGAGCTGGAATCCTTTGGTCTTTTCTCTTGGCTTTATAGTATGGTAAATGACAATGTAAATGGTTATTATTTACAGAACATCTATTTTGTAGAAGAACTATAAAACTAAACAACATGTAATTCAAAAATGTTTTGTGGTTGTTCTAAAAGGACCATGTGTACAAAGAGTAGTAGTTTCCTTTGGGGAAATGCCTTCTTCTAAGATCTGGAAAGATCTAAAAAGACTTAATCATTTTAATGGACAAATTCCTGGTTGCTATGAATTTGAGAGTCAAGCTCATTTTTGATACAGTGCTCATGTTTATTGAGATAACTAGAAAAACCTCATAGGTAGCAAGCTACATATGCATTTTGAGCACTCTCCATGCTGTTTAAGATTTTTAAAAAGAAAATAAGGAATTTCAGTCTGTCAATGAACGATGTTCAAATAGGATAAGCACCTTTGTAAGAAATCCATGGTTTAATCTTTTCTTAACTTTAAAAAGGCAATAATGAAAGCTAAGAGGTTTCATTTACATTCATGATTTTTAAAATGAGAAACATAAGTGATAATGAAAAAAATTAATCAAAATTAGCCATTTTGAGCACTCTAAAATTATTACAGTACAAGACTTTGCACTGTTTAACAAGCTTACAAATTATGTAGTGAGCCAAAGAATAATCCAAAAGTGAATAATCATTAAGCCTAAACTTCAGTTTCAAGAAACTGGTAAACTGTGGGATCAGTGATGTCTGTCTGAGGGACAAATCCTTCAGATCATTTAAGTCAAGCAGATAATGGGGATAGGCAACAAAAAGCTTACTTGGATTTCCAAAAAATTGTGACAAAATTAACCAGAATAACAATAAATAATTGGAATTAAAGCCAAATTTTACCTAGTTTTGAAAAGTTGTTGACTACTAGAAAAAAAGTAATAATGATAATTTACCAGCTGTAACCTTTTTTGCTAAACTATCAGTGAAGAACCGTTCCTGTTCAGGAGAAGTTATTCCAGGGTTTAGTTAAGTCTTTGAAGGAATTTTTACCTGAATAATAAACTGAAACTTTTTTATTGAACTAAGCTGTAAGCAAAACAAACAAACAAAAACCTTCCACCTTTTCAGATACTGAGAAGACAATAGAAAAAAAAATTAGCTGTTCGAACACTCTTGAACGGATGCAAGTAGAATAATATGATGCACTGAATCTGTAGAATCCTCTGAAAAAAAGTTATAAAGAGAAAACAGATAATGAAGATGATACACTTGTGATCATTTCATCCATTCCTCCATTTATAGCCAGTTTCAAAACCCAGGAAGGTTTGAAGAAAAGATATCTCTATTTATGGGATAAATAAAAAAGAATGCAAACTCTAGAAGGCTTCAGAGAAGACTGCCACCAAAGGTTGCTTAAATGCAATAGCTAGATCAATTTCTGGCTGCTCATGCTTGCAGCTCTCCAAGCAAAGATAATTGCTATAATCAAATATCATGCTTCAGGATATGAGCCAATTTGCTGTAAGATCTGGAAAATATTTTTTTCATCTCTATGCGCAATTAGTTAAATGTGAGGTGGTCTTCTTTTTCTCATTACTCCAAATATAAGAAAAATCCATCTCATTATTAAAAGGACATTGGCAAATTAGACAGAAGTAGCAACTCTGACTTAATATGTCCATAGTCTAGAAAATGACTGGCCATGTCTTGTTTTGTAAAGTTTTCTCTAGCATGTGATTAGGAGAGGTTTATAAAGGCAGATGAAAACCAGGTAAAAGAATACTTCTTTGTTGATAGTAGGCTTACTCTAAAGAAAGCAATAAAATGCCCTGGGAGGCATTTCAGACTAGGTTAGACAGTGCAGGTTTAGGTAAACGAATAACACAAGAACAGGCTTTGATGCCATTAGAGCAGAACCTGAAATGTTTTGTTATTTTTCAAGTTTATTATCTCCTTAACTTTAAACACAGCACATTTTAAGACTGACAGTAAGCCTCCTGGTGTGTATATTTATACATTTCTATGTTCCATGACTAAGATAAATACACATAAACTGCTATATTGGAACATCATGGCTGCAATCCTCCCCTTTCTCCAATTTTCTTTTCCACAGCTGAGTTTTACCCATCACTAGATAACCTGAAGCATTAGACAGATAGGCTTTGCTTTAAAGTGGATAAGTAGATTCACTCATCTATTAGAAATCAAACTTATCATCATTAACCTTCTTCACTTTTCTTCCTTATTGGTAAAGTCCATCAATCATAATAATTACTTTACCACAGTAGCATTCTCGCTAATGACTTGATAACTTTCCAGTAGTTTTCAACTCTTAGAGGCAGATTTTTTTTTTCAGAAGATACCATATACTTGTATTGCGTATTAGTTTTCCAAAAGGCTTTCCCATCCACTAACTCTTTATCTTTAGCAGGCGTATTATTTCCATTATTTGTCACTACAGCATCAAAGGCTTAGATCTCTATACCTATTCCCCACATATTCGGGTCTTGGACATATTCCAACCCCCTTTGAATCACTTGCACCCTCATTTTACACCTCTTCATACAAACCTCACCACAGTCTTTATTAATTTCATCTTACGGGCCAAGAAATTCAGGCTTAGAAAGGCTAAGCAGTGTGCTAGCAGTTAGCGACAGAATCAGATTAGAATATTTGGACACAGACCTTTTGCCTCCTAATCCAGTGGTCTTTTTGTACCATCACATGCATCTAACTGTGACATTTCTGTCAACAATTTGGTGAACAAATGCTTCCTAAGACATACTGACCATAATGTGATGACCTGCATTCTTTCAGTGATGAGGTAAGGGTTTTATTTAGAAATATTTTTTACAAAAAAGAATCTTTCAGAGACTTCAGTAACAGTTGTGCCAATTTTAGCCTTTTCACAAGGTAGCTGGCTAGCTGAGCACACGCAAAATATTTTATGCTCTTCAAGTAAAACAAGTGCCACAGAACCTCAGTAACAGGTCATTTTCAGTAATCTGAAATCATAATTTCTTTGCTAGGTTATTAAATCATTTTAATTAGAACATCAGCATCCTTTCCGAGTGCAACATTCCTTGCTTCCTGTTGAAATGATGCTAATTATGGACTGTTATTGTTACTCATGTTTTTTCAGTTGTATCTGACTCTCCATGACCCCATTTGGGGTTTTCTTGGCAGAGATGTTGGAGTGGTTTGCCATTTCCTTCTCCAGCTTATTTTACAGATGAGGAAACTGAGGCAAACGGGTTAGATGGCTTGCCCAGGGTCACACAGCTAGTAAGTCTGAGTCTGAGGTCAGATCTGAACTCAGGAAGAAGATGAGTCTTCCTGACTGAAGGCCCAGCTCTCCATCCACTGTACCACCTAGCTGCCCAATAATTATGGACCAAGTCTATATTTTTGCCCTGTGACTTTCATATTGTGTTTCACTGAACCTCAGGTTTTATAAGAGCACCTCTAGAAGCACAGTCATGGTAGGAGTGCTTTGTGACCATCCACTTCTCACCCCTACACTACCCTGGAGATGAAAATTCAGGGACAGGGAAGGCAGTACCAAAACTTCTACAGATTCCAGAAGCTGGAAAACTACTACATAGCCATTGCCAAGAATAAATCACATATATAAATCTGCAGTTACTTTAAGCCAGATTAATTTCTTAAAGTTGGATGCTAAACACTTGTATGCCTTCTATTTTTTACCCTAAATTACTTCAAGATTTTTCCTTCCTGACTCAGACTTTATCAGTAGTGCACCTTTCCCACAATGAAAACTGCCTGAACACGTTTATTCTGTGTAACATTTAGGGCCCATTGAACAGGAATTTCAGAAAATAATGTTCTCAATTTTCCCACATAAATTAGATTGCTCCTCTAGATGTATTTATTCGGATATAGGCTTTCTACCCTCTGGAAAAAGCAGACCAAGTAGCCATGATAATGTATTTATCTAAGACACTATAAGATGCTCTATCTTGAAGTAAAATCTCCATGGAAAGTAAGTTAGTGTGAAAATTTCAGCATCAGCTTTGAAAGAGTTCCATTAGCTACTACTTAAAAGATTTAACAATGGTACATCCTCCTCACTTTTGACTAGTTTAACCATTCTTACCACAAAAGATTTAAATAGAAATGTGTTCTTCATAATATGACTGTCATCCATCCATGGTCTTTCTAGCACCATGCCGGCAGGCATTCACTCTATAGTTTTGACTACTGGGTAAACAACAGAGAGATGTTACTCTCCTTGCCTGTAGTCATCCAAGTCAGTGGTGAAAGGAGGCTTGTGTTCTGTGAGTTAGTACTAACCACTGACTTGCTAAACATTCAGTGACATTCCCAGTTCTCTAAGATAATACGGTGGATTTCAAAGAGCTGTGTTTTTTGACATACCTTTATCTCTACCATAAATTTTCTGAGAGTTTGCCTTCTTTCATTAGTCTCATGAGGTGGAAAGATGAGAGGCAGGCAACACCTGGCCATTTCAAAGGAAACACTCTTTGCTAGATACAGAGTTTACGTTACACCAAGACAAATATTTTTGAGTTGATAAACCTTAGTAGCTGACTTAGAAATTGAAAAACTAAGTTAGCTTTCTGTAAGGAGATAATTGGAGTAGCCCTGCCACCTAGCGGCCATAATTCTCCAATCCCGTTAAAATCCTAGCCTACAAATTTATCACACACTGTATGTGCCGCACAATGATGAAGTTTAAAAAAAAAATTCAGATACACGTTTACTTTTTTACAAAATAACTCAGACACAGTATTTACATTACTTGAACACCTAGGTGGTGCAGTGGATAGACTGCAGGGTTTAGAGTCAGGAAGATTCACTTTCCTTCAAATCCAGCCTCAGACACTAGCTGTATGACCCTGGGCAAGTCACTTAACCTCATTTGCCTCAGTTTCTGTATCTGTAAAATGAGCTGGAGAAGAAACCACTCCAGTATCTCTGCCAAGAAAACCTCAAATTGGGTCACAAAGAGTTGGAAATGACTGAAAAATGACTGAACATCAATAATTTACATTACTTCTAGGTAATAAGTAGTAAATAAAGAAGATACCAAAAAAAATTTAATTAAATAAATTTAATTTAAAAAAAAGAGGATACCTATAAGTATATAAATTGGGAGTGATCTTTTTGTTTTCTGTCAAGAGCTCCAGTGTAGGGAAGCCATGGTAATATCTATCCTTAAATAAGTAGATAGACAGATGCCTGATTTTCATCAGTGTAGGGAAAGGGGTGGAGAGCAGAGTTGGGGAATTCCCTCTATTGATGCAGATTGGAAGCTCATTTGTATTTCTAGTCCTTGTGATTGCTTGGGGATAACAGAGAGGGTACGTGATTTGCTCAGATTACCCAGCTCATATTTTAGAGGTAAGACCTGAACCCCAGGTCCTCTTCTTTCCAAGACTGGCCTTTTGTCTCCTTAATATCTATACCAGACCTAGAAAAACAATGACCAGGCTACAGACATAGTTCTGAGTGTTTTCTAAAACGTTACCTAGAGAATGGATTAAAGTTATTATGCCAAAGTGGCTGAAATTTTATGTAACGTACATGTTCATCTCTCTTCCAGAGATGAATTCTGTATTAATCACTATGTCCATTGCGATTTTAGTAATAATGTTAACAGCCGACTCTTAGAAAGCACTTAAATAGTTAACACTTTCCTCACCACAGCCCTGTGGGGGAGGGTATTTAAGGGTCATTATCCTCATATTATGCATAAGAAAACAGTCTCTGAGAGGTTCCATGATTTACCCTTGGTCACCAAACTAGTGTGCTGTAGTTTGGGGTTAATTTCTACCTGAAATACTGTTTAAAAACAACAAAATTAGAGCACTGGCCCTGGAGTCAGGAGGACCTGAGTTCAAATGTGACCTCAGGCACTTAACACAAAAACTAGCCACGTGACTTTGGGCGAGTCACTTAACCCCAATTGCCCTGCCTTCCCTCCTCCAAAAAGGAAAAAAAATAAAAACAAAATAAAAACAAAAAAAATTTCACTCACATAACTGGGCAGTCAGTAATTTTTTAAATTTAATTTTGGCAAAATGTTTTTATCTTAATAACTTTGTACAAATATTTTTAAAATGTATTTGCCCACTTCCCTGTCCTCCCAAGCAGAAGATATCAAACATCATTTAATGCTTGCCTCATGATTTAGGGCCATTGTTATAAAAAGTCATATTATTGTGCAATCCTGGACACAGAACAGACAGTACCAGCTTCATTGGCCACTGAAGAGAACAGTGTATTTGCCCTTATGTTAAATAGCAAAATGTACTGCTGTGGACTTTTTAGTCCTTACGGGTTAATTTTTTAGTTTTGCTCTTTTCTCCATCATCCACTGTTAATTCCTTCCATTTTCAGTGTATTTTTCTCTAACAGCTCTTCATCTAGCTTCTGCTTTGATACTTATAACCTGTTTTAACCTGGGGAAAGAGCAAAACAAATTTGTTAAAATCATTCCTTACATAGGAATAAATAGGCTCTGAGTGAGTATTTGACCCACTGTGGCTTTTGAAACATTGGTTATTAAATAAACTGCATTTAAAAGATGTGAAATCAAGAGTTAGCTCTTTGTTTTTGCCTTTTCTTCTTTTTCTTTTTCTTTCTTTCTTTTTTCTTTTGCCAAAAGGGTCCAAAGTAAAAATTACATACCTAATTAAAAATTATCATTATTTAAGGGTGTCTTTAAAATATTTGTAATCAGATTGTGTGTTCCCAATAAGTCCAGTCACCATTAGAGAAAAGAAATACAGAATTCCTCTCCTCATATTGGGTCCTGGATCACCCAGATGGCTTCTATGTGAGACAATTTTTAAAAAAATCCATATTAGCCATCCTCGTCATTCAGTAAGTGGCTGCCTAGCTGATTAGTTCCAGTAAAGCTGCATTTGGAAGAATTAAATAGTTTCCTTGACATTCCAGGACTGAAAATTACAACAGCCTTTTCTAAACTATATAGAAAAGGGCAACTCTGTGAAGATGTGTATGAAACAATTTTCATTTAAACCATACAACAGTAAGAAGGGAGATCAGTGGTAGGAAAGAACTCACATTTCAGTAATGCTAATAATGTGGCGTGTGGCTAGGCCTCATCCACATATATTAATATGATAGAAATGAAAGATAAAAGGTATCTCAAACGATTTAGCAAAAGTTTGCCGGCACCGAACAGTGATCTAGAAAAGACAGGATTTTAAACTCTTAGCTAACACTGGCATAATTTGGTGTCCATTCCAATTTCTCATTTTGCAAACTGAGTTCCTGAAGTTTTGGCCAGAACCTTTTCCTTCCCTCTTGCTAAATAAAATGTGCTATGACTTAGCAGAGCTTTTTTTTTTTTTCTTCAAAGTGCTTTTTCCTGGATTGAATTTAAGTTTCGGGTGTATCTCCCTGTTTTAGGTGCGTGTCTTTGTGAACCAGTTGTATCAACCAAAAACTGAGATTGATATCAGCAAGAACCCTGACCTGCAGGCTATCCGAATTGCTTCAGTGAACCCCATTCTGGACCCTTGGATCTATATCCTTCTCCGAAAGACAGTGCTCAGTAAAGCAATAGAGAAAATCAAATGTCTCTTTTGCCGCATCGGAGGAGGTCACAGGGAGCAGCCAGGAGGCAACTTCAACTGCACAGGCCCCCGGACATCTGCCATGTCCAGCCACTCGAGGTCATTCATTTCCCGGGAACTGAAAGAGGTCAGCAGCACCTCCCAGACTCTCCTTTATATGCCGGAGCTCAGCGAAACTGGCGTTGGGGGCCATAATTTGTTGCCAGGAGCTGGGCCCAGGCTGCCCCCATCAGAAACCACCTCACTGAGGACTATGCGAAGCTCAGAGACTTCAGACTCCTCCCAGGGGCAGGACTCAGAGAGTGTGATATTAGTGGATGAAGTTGGTAGGCACTGTAGGGCAGCAGGCCCTGCAGATAAGGGCGGCTCTCTGCAAGTCACTTTTCCTGATGAAACATTAAACTTATCAGAAAAGTGTATATAGAGGGTATAGGACAAATAACCATGCTGTTTCTAGGACCTCGTAAAGAAGGTCCAGTACACTCGACACATAAGGAGGGATTTGGTCAGGCTCTGAAAGGCTGTTTTTGTCTTTCTACCCTCTCCAGAGCAGTGTCTCCTGATTGTAGATCAGGTATGGCCCCTTGGACTCCAGACATACTCAGTGCCATAGCTGTGACATGTGTCTGTGACACAGGACTGCTCCTAGGACTTGATGTCTGGAAGAGTCCATTCTTCGCCTCTCCCAAGATGGTTTGTCGTTCCTTTGGCATCGGGAACTTAATACCTGGCACCAAGCAATGGGTCAGATCCTAAGAGGCCTCCGTTCAGATAAACTACAAAGACTGTTTGGTAGACGATTTCAGTGTCTCACTAAAGCATGAAAATGTGAATTTTTATTGCTGTATATATCATGATTGAAAGTATTTAATGTATTTTCTTCTCCATGAGAAGGTTTTATTATTAATACAAAGTATGATGGAATAATGGCATACTCTTTCCTCCCAATATTACCTGCTGATGTTATAGATGCTACAGGTGTATGATTTATTTTTCATGAGGCATGTTCAGGCCAAGCTGTGATTAGCTGATTATTGATGATGGAGCCAGTAGATCTGAAATTTTAATGAGAGCTTTTAGCAATATCAGAAGGGTAAAGAAAAAAGTAGTGATTGGGCTATAATTTTCAAATTTTAAGTGCTAAAACTTCTTTCCAAAGTATATACTATACATATTAAAAGAGAGAGAAACGTTCATCCTTCAAAGGAAATAATTCTTTTAGGAAAGCCAGATATGCCGGTGAATATTTTTCTTTTAAATCTCCACTAGCACAGTGATTTTAGTAGTTTGCTACAAATCTGTATGTCTTAAAATCAATAAACCCCAAACTGAAGTGTGTAATGTAAAAAAAAAATCAAAATTTCAGATCTTTTTTTTCCATCAAAATAAAATGTACATATTTTTGCCTAGTTGCAAGAGGGAAGTTCTACAATATCTATTAAGTTTTGAGTGGAAACTGAGTCATCATTTAAGAAGGTTCCTATTTGCCACATGTAGAAGGATTGGACCATTTGGTCTGCCACAGATCAGTCATGAAAAGTGTACCTGTATAAGGAATGTAGAATAATGTTCTTTCGGGGTCTCCTTATAACAGCTTATTGTATCACACATTAATCCTGTACAGACATTCGGAGGAGCCTTTTTCAAAGAAATGTTAAGCATGTTCTGTTGCCTAAAGTGTTTTGTGAATTGCTTTATTGTAATTAAATTCTGAGCCTGTTATTGGTACTGTTTGAGAAGTTGTTGTACCTAGTGAAATTATTTTGGCAATCACAATAAAAAATAACATTCAGTCAGATATGACTCCACAATGTTGAAGGGCTTGTATAACTTTAGAATTGAATCATGTGGTTCACAAGTCACAGCTTTCAAAGCCATTTGGATCCTTCATTAATGAAAGTTCTTTAGTCCTGTAAACATCAGGATACACAGACATCTATGACTTTCCTTACAAGTTTCAACATACTCCCAAGAGGATCTACAAACCAACTTCTGTGGAAGTAGCATCAGTGTAATGAGGGAAAGCCCTGGGAAAGAGCCAGGAGGCCTGGATTCCACTCCTGGCTTTGCCACTAATCGTTATGTGGATTTGGCCAAGCCCCTTCAACAAGCCTCAGTTTCCTCTTCAGTAAAATGAACGGTTGGGTTAGATGACCTCTGAGTTCTCTTCCAGCTCTGAAATCCTATACTGCTCTTATATCAGTGGAAGGCACCATGATAATGCCCATGTTTGATATGAGCTGGTATGCATAAATGGCTTTATATACACAAGGCAAATTGTGAACATGTTCCTTGATCATTATTCCTTTTGTAAACATAGTCATTTCTAATCAAGAGGAAGAACCCAAAATCTTTCAGGCATACCTTATAAGTGAGGTACTAAAAATATTTTTGAGTACTTTAATTGAATAAACTGCTATCTGTTAGTAATGAGAAACCAAAAGGTTAGGAAAATGTGACCCTAAACCTCATAAATCATGTAATGTGAAATAATTAACAAATACTAGAATCAAAAATAGTATCATGAGAGCTAAAACTCCCAAAACTTTCGATTTTGTCAATCTAATAAAAGTCTGAAAGGATATGTTTTCAAGCATTATCTTAAGTTAACAAGGAATATGAACATTAATTACTTTCAAAAAATATTCTAACTCATCTGTACTCAAGTGAAACAATGCCCATTCACAAGCAGGTTCTGCTAATATGCATATCAGCCATGAAGAACATCAAATTACCATTTCTTCATCCTTTTCTGTCCAAAAATGTTGCATCTAAAAATCTAAAACAAGCAGTAGTTTCATACAACGTAGAAAAAGATTTCTAAGGCAGAAAATTCCATGACATTTTAAATAATAACTCATTAATAGAGTATTTCAAAGTTTACTGAATGTTTTCCTCACCTCACAACAACTCTGCAAAGCATTCCTCTCATTTTGTAGATGAACGGCCACACAACTTGGAAGTGTCAAGAACTAGGGTTTGAATTCAAATTCCCTAACCAAAAATTCTGTACTCTTTCCATTACATCACATTAGGCTCTACTTTAACTGTTCACTTAAATAACACTTACTCATGTATCCCACTACTAAATCAGGTATATTAATGTCTGGGAATTGATAAACCTGTATATATAGGGGTGGGCATTTTCCCTTGATATCTGAAACTGGTTTTCTTTCAGGAAACAGAAAACGGCAATTATCACCTCCAGAAAACTTCTGGTGGGCTGTTCCTAGAGTGGCTTATGTATAAATGGTAAGTAAAATAACAATCTAAAATCCAAAGCCCTGGTTCATGTAGAAAGTACCAGATAGAATAGCGTGTGAATGTTAAGCCATTCTCTATCCTTGAGAAAGCTGGTTCAAACTAACAAATTATCTTTAATTCCATCTTTATCTTTAATGCTCAAATCAACCTTGGCGTTGTTTGGTGAATGCTAAAACAGCCCTATAAGAAATGTATGGAGAGTGTTAAAGCTTAGAATAAGCTGAAGTTGGCAAGGAAAGTTAAACACAACTAAAAGGAGAATAGGGACTTAGCTCAACTGGGAAAGCAGAGATCAAAGAAGAAATAGGACCACTGTTGGAATGGTTGGGAAGACAATATCTGGCAAGAACAGAGAAGGCAGAAGTGCTCAACTTTTATTTTGCTTCAGTTTCATCTGCCAAGGAAAATGATGTCAGAACTGAAAAGGTCAGAACAAAAATGGCTAATAGAGAAGGATATACAAAATAGGAAGATAAAAAGAAAGCTGCCAGGTGCACTTGATGAAAGTCACAGGGCCCAGATGAACTGCATCCTCAGGTCCTACAAGAATTGTCTCCACAATCAGTGATACTTGAAAGTAAGATCATTATGGGGCAGTTAGGTGGTGCAGTGAATAGAGCACCAGCCCTGGAGTCAGCAGGACCTGAGTTCAAATCTTACCTCAGCCACTTAACACAAAAAACTAGCCATGGGACCTTGGGTAAGTCACTTGACCCCAATTGCCTTATGTTCCCCCCTCTAAAAAAAAAAAAGGAAGATCATTGAAAAGAGGAGAGATGGAAAAGTACTAAAGAAGGGCAACTGTCCTGATTTTCAAAAAGGGAGAGAAAGAAAACTGCAAACTGTGGGCATGCTTGTCTTTGATTCCAGGAAAAACTCAACAAGGTATTATTAAGGCGTGGCACTCCCTTGTGGCGTACTTTCGAGCAGGTGTGGATGCTTCCTGCCAGCTGTGACGATACTTTTAATTGGTCAGGGCAGCTAGGTCACAGGGGATAGCATGCTGGGCCTGGCATCAGGAGGATCTGAGTTTAAATCCATCCTCACTTATTAGCGGTGTGACGTTTGGCAAGTCACTTAACCCTGTTCACCTCAGTTTCCTCATCTGTAAAATGAGCTGGAGAAGAAAATGGCAAACCACTCCAGTACCTTTGCCAAAAAAATAAACAAAACCAAGTGGGGTCACAGAGAATCACGCACGACTCAACAAGCCAGAACTCAATGAATATACTAAGGAAGCAATTTCTCCTTCTTGACAGCTCTAAAATACCCAAGGACTCTCTAAGCCCCAGAGGATTGGTGAGGGTTGGGGATGGGAGGGATCCTCCTCTGACCCTGCGCAGCCCCGCTATAGGTGCACCTGACGTCCTAGCCTGTGTCTGAGACGGGGCCGTCTCCTGTGCGTCCTCTTTTATTTTGTTTTGTTTTATTTTAATTTTATATTTTATTTTTTTTATTTATTTATTTTATTTTGTCTTCCTTATTTTATACAGGAGCTTGTGAGATTTCCAAAGAAAACTGGCAACTCCTGCCTTCCCACCCCCTCACCACAAATGCCCCCTTTCCTGGACAACCAAGCAATAAAGTGGTGGCCGCTGACGCAATCAGAGCATCAATGGCAGCAGCATCACAGGCACACGGGGCGAGAGGGGCAAAACTACAGAAAAGAGACCACTTGACTTTGATCCGGCTGCCCTCAGCGAAGGCAAAATGTAAACGAGCTCATCATCAGTCATGTCTGCATGTGTTCCAAAGAGGTTTGAATGCTAACCTCTCAAGTGATCCTAAATCATTCCATAATTTTTTTATTGCTCAGCCTGCCCTCTTCTGTATCTTGGGAACAAAACTGGCTGTTTTTTTTATCCCCTCCCACTGGGGAGGACTTTTTGGACTAAAGCCCAAAGTAGAATTATTCCTCAGGAATTTGACGTGAGGGTAGAATTGAAGTATTGGGGCGCCTAGATTCTGTATGGAGAAATCAAGGCCACCCAAAAACAATGAAGCCAAGGCAAACTCCAGGGCAGTTAAAAGACAAAGATTAACAAAGGTCACCTGGTGACAGGGCCTGATGGCCTTAGGTTAGCAGTCCCAGGTTAGCAACTCTGCTAGAAAAAAAAGAATCAGAGATCACAAAGAGTCAGCCTAGCCTCCTCAAGAATAGGTTCCACCATTCCTAATGCATAAGTGGTTAAAAAAAGAGATATGAACAATTTTCACAAGAATCACAAATTACAAATAACTACATGAAAATATACACTAGTAAGAGAAATTCAGCTTAAAACTATAAGATTTTGTCTCACACCATGAAAACTGGTGAAGATAAAAAATATGAGCATAATTGATGTTCATGAGGCTATATATAGAAAGACAGGCACACTGATGTCCTGTTGATGGAGCTATGAGGTACTTTAACCATTCAGGATTTCAATTTGGAATTATGCAAGAAAAAATATTATACTGTCCATATCCTTTGATATGGTAATGCCACCCCCGGGCATAAACTTCAAGAAAGAAACAAAAGTCCAATAAATATTGGAATCATTTTGGCAGTATTCTTTGTGATGGCAAAGAACTGAAAACAAAGTATCCATTGCCTGTAAAATGACTGAAAAAAACTATGCTATATGAACGTGATGGAATATTATTCTACAGTAAGGAATGGATAATATAAGGAATTCAGAGAAATGTGGGAAGAATTGTGTAACTGATACAGAACCAAAAGAACTATATTTACATACCAATGTAAATGAAAAAAATCGGTCAAAGGAAGTTAATTCATTTTTTTTTTGTGAGGTTTTTGTTTTTTGGGTTTTTTTTGCTGTTTGGAAGGGGGAAGGCAGGGCAATTGGGGTTAAGTTACTTGCCCAAGGTCACACAGCTAGTAAAGTGTGTCAAGTATCTGAGGCCGAATTTGAACTCAGGTCCTTCTGACTCCAGGGACGGTGTTCTATTCACTGCGCCACCTAGCTGCCCCAAAGGAAATTAATTCTGAAGAATGGAAAAAACATGAAAGTCTTGGATAAGAAATGATTTAACACCTCCTCCCTTACTGCAAAGAGATGGTAGACCAGCAGGATAGCTGGACTAGATGGCCTCAGATTCCTTTCAATTCTAGATGTATGATCCTTCTAAAGTATTTGTATACATCATTATATGGTCTCTCAATTAGATATTTTTGCCTGTTTTTCATAATTTATTGCAAGGAAAGACTCAATATAGAGGGTGTGGTGGGAAATGATTAATGTAAAGACAAAAGACATAAAGAAAAAGAAAAAATAGGCATCAGGAATTTCCTTTTTGACAGTGACTAGACTGGTAGATTAGGAAAATGTAGATATAATTTACTGATTTTAGCAAAGCATTTGATAAACTATCTCATAATATTCCCAGAGAAAATAATGTGAACTAAATGATAGTACAGTCAGATGGACCTGTAATGGTCAGGCTCCAAGTGTAGTCAGTAATGGTTTATGTTGGCTTGGAAAGTCTCCAGTGGAGTGTCCCAAAGGTCTCTGCTTTTTTCAAACATTATTATCAGTAACTTACATAAAAGCAAAGAGAATCTCCTTATCTAATGGGAAGATGACACAAAGTTGGGAGAGAGAGTTAATACTGGATGCCTGTCAGAACCCAAAAAGAGAACATTGAGCCAAAACTGATAAGATGAACTCCAATAAGGATAAATGGAAAGTCTTACACTTGAATTCAAAAAGTCCACTTTGCCAAATCAAGACTGAGCTCTAAAATAGTTTGTCTGAAAAAGATCTAAGAGGATTCATGGAGTCCAGGTGCAGCTCAGTGAGTCAACCAACAGCATGACAATAGCCAAAAAAAAAATAGCTAATGTGATCTTTGTTGTTCATTCGTCTTAGTCGTGCTTGATTCTTCATGGCCCCATTTGGGGTTTTCTTGGCAAAGATACTGGAGTGATTTACCACTTCCTTCTCCAGCTCACTTTACAGATGAGCAAACTGAGGCAAAGAGGGTTAAATGACTTTCCCCACGTTACACAGTAAGTGTCTGAGGCTGGATTTGAATTCAGAGACATCTTCTGGCTCCAAGCCCAGCACTCTATCCACTGTCCCACCTAGCTGCCCCAATATGATCTTGAGCTTCATTAAGAAAAGTATGGCTTCCAGGAGTTGGACCTATTCAGACCACATCTGGAGTATTATTCTTGACCCCACTTTTTAGGATGTTGATAAGCTAGAAAATTCCAGAGAAAAGGAACCAGAGTGGTGAAGGGCCTTAAGTTCGAGTTATACAAGAATCAGTTGAATGTACTAGGGATGTTTAGTTAGGCAAGGATAAGACTCAGAAAGGACATATTTTCAAGGACTTTTGAGAGACTGTTAGGAGAAAGAGGAATTAGACTTTTTCTGCTTAGCCATAAAGGATAACCAGGAATAATAGGCAGAAGTTGAAGAGAGGCAACTTTGAATTACCATCAGGGAAACTTCCTAACCATTAGAGCTATTAAAAAGTGAAAAAAGTTCCCTAGTAAGGTAGTGAGTTCTCCCTTACAGGTCTTAAATTGGAGGCTAGATGATTGACTATTTGTCAGATGGATTATACTGGGTATAATCTAGAGAAGATGGCAGCTTAAGTCCCTTCCAATTCTGAAATTCTGTGATAAAATCTATGTATGATAAAGATTAATCTAATAACAATAATAACACCTAACATTTATATGGCATTATAAATCGGGCCTTGTGCTAAGCAAGTACTTTACAATTTTTATCTCATTAGAACCTCACAACTACCCTACGAGGTAAGTGTTTATTATTATCTCCAGGTTACAGATGAGAAAACTGAGGGATTGTGACTTGTCCAGAGTCATATACATAGTAGGTCTCAGAGGCTGGATCGGAAGTCAGTGTCTTCCTGAGTCCAAGCCCAGTATTCCATCCATGGCACCACCTAGCTGCCCCTAGCTAGCAGTGATTTGTAGGATGGATTAGAAGGGAAAGAAGCAAGAAAGGTAGAGTAGGAAGCTAATGGAATAGTGTAGCTGAGAGGGAATAAGCGCCTGAATTCTAAGATGGTGGCATTAAAAGAAACAAAATTAGGAAGAGGTTTATGCGGGGAGAGAGGAAACAAAAATTCCATTTTTGACACGTACCTTAGGTGCTAGTGGGACATCCAGGTGATGCAGTTTAAAATATAACTCTAAGGCACCCTAATACACAGTTGCAGTTAAGTATTGTTAAGAAATTTGAAATTATTCTTTTTTTTTAAGTAACTGAAATGTCCACTTTCTTTGACACAAAGATTCCATTGCTGGATGTATACCCTCTGGAGATCAAAAAATAGAAACTAATTACCTATGTTCATCAAAATGTCCGTTGGAGAACTATGGATATTTTTTTTTATTGTAGTAAAGAATAGGAAACAAAGTAGATACCTACTGATTAGGAAATAGCTAGGTCCCTTTCCAGCTCTAATGATCCAATGGGCCATAAAAAGAGATTACGAAAAATTCAGAGAAGCATGGGGATGCAGAGAAAAGTAAAAAGAATCATAAAAATAACATACCAAAAACTACAATAATGTAAATGAAATTAACAACAATGGATAGGGTTGTGGAGAAGGAAATATTTGGAAATGAATGTAACACACAAAAAAAGACAATAAAAATAACAATTATTTTTAAAGAAATGCAATTCAAAAACTCAGGAGAGAAATTTGAGTTCAAGCTGTATCTTTAAGAGTCATTCACTGAAATGTAAGACTTGGTGACTACCTGCCAGAATTTGTGCTTCAGTCTTTGGGAAGCCATGGGTCATATCCATGTTATAAGGAGCCATCAGAATAAGTCTTTAGCAAAGGCCATAGAATCCAGCTGAGATGAAATAGGATATATTTAGGATCACACAATTTGAAGCTTGCAAAAGCACCTTAGAAATCATCTTATCCAACTCTTTCATCTTACACATAAGGAGACTATAGCCCAAAGCGAAGTAAGTGCCTTGCAAAAGGTCACACAGGGAGTAAAGAGCATGGAGGTATTTTCTCATGAGTCTGTAAGCATCTCACTCCAAATTCCATGGAATCTGCTGCCCCCTGGTGGATTGCAAACATCATGGCTTGATATGTGGCATAATTAGGAAGAGCCCACAGTGTTTGCTGAAAAGACTAGAGCTGCAGGAAATATTAGTTCCACATTGTAATCTTTTAAAAGTTACTTCAATACTTATTAAAATTATAGTTCTTTTTTTTTAACAGGTCTATACCACAATATCCATGGAAACAATTATAGCAAACTTTTCTGGGATATTTGTAGAATATAATCATTCAGCTAACCAAATATTCTATTTACTTAAAAACTGACAGTTAATAAACATTCATGTACCTCTTTCCAAAGAATTAAGAATATTTTATCTGCTTCATACTAAAACTATGCTTAAACATAATGTACTATTATTTTTCTGTTAATGTGATTGTAGTGGAATTTTGGAAAGGCTTATGTTAATAAATACTTTCAGTTGAAAGACCATCAAATAAATAAGCTTTCACTGTGTCTAATGCTTACACTATTTGCAAGAATTAGAGCACGGATAATACATATGATCAATTATATCCATTATTCAAAAAATGGTGCTACTTTCTACATATGGAAGTAAGATTTCCCTTTCATCTTGATATTCTCATGCTCATCTCTCAGATTATATGGAATCACACACAGAAAAAGAAAACAAGCAATAGTATGAGACTTTATTTAGCTAAAGAGGAGAACAGCTTAGTTTGCATGGATAGGAAAAATGAAAAATTAAGTCTGGGTTAATTTTTTTTAATATTCTAGTGGCTATACAGCAGCTCCATGGGTTGATAACTTACACTAAGACCCTATATTATACCCTGGCAGAGGCTGGCAGATGTTTCACCTTCATGTAAAGGAAAGATTATAAAGCAATTTAACTGTTTACCTTGTCTTTACATCAGTCTTCCCAATACCAGAAAAAAATAAATAATGCTAAATATCTACAAAAGAATTTATGTTGTCTCCTAAGAAAGGAGGTACATAAAGGAAACAATAAAAGTATACTGCACTATTTTTAAAAATCTACCACACTTTAAGTAAAATTAAAAATCTGAGATTGCAGAAACCCCACAACTTTATTTACACATGAATTTTACAATAAACAAGAAAGCATATACATCCATCACACAAACAATATGTGAAATTATAAGACTGTTCACTTCTATACTTACCCAATTTGTAATTATTATTTAAAACAGTAAGTGTTTTGTTTTTAGGCTATATTAAAACTTACCATTCTACTCGGAACCACCTCCCTGATAGATCAAATACATAGTACAATACTTTCTACAGCAGAATTAATCTGCTGATTTCTCCATCTCTGAGTAATGCACCCAAAGATCCTGTCAAAAATTCATCAAATGACCTGCCTCCAATGTAGATGAATAAACAAAACCCACATAATGAAAGAGATTACTCTAATTCCTGTCAAAGGTAATTGGTCTTAACACCAAAAAATATCTTTCTGAGATTCAGGAAGAAAATAAGACTTCTACTTAACGATATATTACACTGGTGGATTGTAAAATCAACTTGCATTAGCAAATATGTTTATTTTTGTATGCATTTGATAATTTTCATTCAAAGATACCTTCAGTAATTCCTGATGATTAGCAATATAAAGAATGACCTTTTAGATTCTAAGTTATAGACAGGACAATGCGTTAATAACTTAAGAATGAATAACTTCATCCTCATTTTTGAGAGACAGAATTTACCCATTTCTTAATGGTAAGCCATGTTCTGATCCAATCAAGATAGCTCCTTCAAGTTCAACAGGTTGAAAATAAAAATCTGCCATCTTAAATATCACATATTAAAATAACCATAAAGGTAACTTAAGCTTTAAAATTCAGGAAAATGCAGAATTTAAACTGGAAAAGGGTATGCATATTGCTGTGCTCTAACTGTAAAAAAACATTACAAAAAATTTTAAAGTCCACATTTTTAAAACTATTCATTCGTAGCAGGGATTACTTACTCCTTTTTTTCTTACAACAAAAACATTTTAATGTCAGAATAATGCTTTTTATTATCAATTTGCATCTGATAAATGCTGAAAGGAGAGGAAATACTATTATAGATCAATAATTTTTTTCTTTTCTAATATGGTTTTACAATTTACAAGTATCTAATTTGGGTTTACAAAACCAAAAGTACAGATCTGAATTAAGAGAAGTATCAAAAATTGTTTAGAACGTATAGATACACATACTTTTTTGCTGAAGTTTCCTTTCAAAGTTTCCAAAACTCTACATGACATTCCTCCTTTTTCATTACAATGCCTAAATATTTTTAGGTTCTTCTTGGGTTCAATCTTCTTTTCACTTAAATAACAATATACCTTGAAGAGGGAGGGAAAGCCTGCCACTTTTTCTAATTTCAAAAAATAAGTATCAATTTGAATAGCCAGTTCACAACAATGGTCTTCACATCAATCCACAAATGACAAAAGGGACCTGCAGCATTTTTAACAAGCTTTTGCTTTTCAAGTTATTGAAGCATTAATAAAATGAGTGCTTTAATATACAAAAACTAAACAAAATGTGTTAATCACTCAACATTTTACTCACATTTCTTGAGGTTGCATTTCTAAGTCACAAGTCATCCAAATGCTGACCAGACATTATGCAATGATTCTACCATTAAGGTTTCAAATTTCTCATTTCAAAATTATTGGTTTCACCCTGTTTCTTAGGGACATATTTCTCTGCTGTTAAAATTTTTAAGTGATGCTCAACAAGCTCGATTCAAGTTACATGCATTGTTTTATCGAGCTTTGATAAAAACAGAACCATCTGGAACTGCGGCCCCTTCTTCCTTCTCAGTTACGGTCTCTACCGTCCCAGAGGCCGACACAATCACCATTGTTTTATTTGCTGAAACCGTCTTCTGTTTCTCTGCAATAGCGGCACAAACAGCAACAATCTCGTCACTTTCAAAGTCATAGTCTGGAATCGATTTCGGTGAAAAATGTATTTCTTCCGCAGGCGTTTCAGTTCTCTTAACCTTCTGTGCTTCCTTCTGCTGCTTCTGCAATGTTCTCGCCCAGGAAAGGTCTTCTTTCCATATTTCAGGATTCATTGGATAGATGTGTAAGGCCACTTGGAAACTTCTAATTGCCTACAAAAAAAGAGGTTAGGGGTGTGCAAGTCAATCAGTTTAATACTAGCCTAATCTTTTCCATATTTTCTATTTGTGTTTTACATTCTGAGTTCACTGGGAACAATTTATTGCCTAATGTAAACAATATTATTTATTGACAATGACACTTCCCAGGGTGCAAGCCAGCAACTGGCTGGGGCTTTGCTAATTGTCACCGATGCTTCCCATCGAAGTCTTGTGCACTGAAATATATCAAAAAGGTATGTGATGAATGAGAGGAGAGGAATAGAATATCAGGGGGTGAGACCAGCAGTTGTTCTGACTCTATTAATGCCACTCTCCTCACAGTCACTCATTCCCCACTCCCCACCACCACCAAGCTCTAAAAAGGAAATAAACAGTGCAACGGCTGTGATCCCATTGTCCTTTTCTAAGAGCCTGCCCTCCCACACCTGTAGAGGGCATCTGGGCAGAAAGTGCCTGAACCTCTTCTGCCAAGTGGTCCCTTACCTGAGGAACCTGAAACTCAGCAGGAAGATCTTCAAGAACATATTAATAATTATACTGCTCAAATTTGTAAAATATGATATATAATAAATTTGTAACAGAAAATCTACAATTTATTTTCCAAATGGTTTTCCTATAGAATCTAAACACTGGTGGCTTTAACACTAAAAATTCCTGGTATATCCACATTTTATCAATACAAAGTAAAAGATTGTAATGAATTGAGAAAAACGTAAAGAAATTTAGATGGCAGAGGGGCTTTTCAATGAATGCTTCTAAAGAATGAAGGGAAACAACAAAAAACGTTTGTTTTGAAGATTCAGCAGCATAAGAAAATTATAAAAGAAATACATTGGTAGGCAATTAAAAAAAATTAAAAACAATACACAACAAAACACACTCTGAAGCTGTGATCTCCCTCCCTTTTGCTAATGTATTTAAGCATTTTCATAAAAACTCACTGTAGCCAAGAATTTCTTTTTAAAAATACTATCTGCACTGCAAGTGGGAGGGGGACTCAGTTTTCTGAGAGGCAAATTCTCAGTAAAGTTATTCTGAAAAATGCAAGTATCTTCTGTAAGAAAACTTGAATACGATTTTGAATAAATGTTACACAAATCACTGTAAGCACAGATTAAGTGTATTTACCTCGTGGATAACCTGGCTTCACTCAAAACAAGATTTGTGCTACCAAAACTTCTGACAGTTGAATATGTTGCAATGTACTATGATATGCCGCACATATTAGAAAGACTAGCAATTTCCAACTCTACTATAACTCATCTGAGTAGAGAAAAAACAGTATTTCTTACCAAATAGTAGCATTTTGGACCTCTCTCAACTCTCTATGCAAAATAAAGATTGTAATTAAACTATTTTTTTTAAAAAGCCAATTATAAATTGGAGTGGATTAGTATTTTTTAGATATAATTAGTACATGGAATTTGATAGAAAAAACATTGGCACATTTTCAGGAAAGATTATTGTGGTTTAAGAAAAAGATATCTAAAGAAAACAAATACGGTCCCCTTTTCAAATAGCAAATGTGTCTAGGAGGCAAGAATCTTTTTTCCTTATAAAACTAATATCATCCTCTTATATTTATATCTGAACTTTCATTCTTCAACAACTATTCAGAAAATGCAACTGTGATTTTTTTTTAATGTGCCTTTTTCTTAACTTACTTGGGACCTAGAAAGAATTTTCAGGAGGCTACTTATTTACTCAATTTATAGGTTTTTTTTTTAATAATGCTAAAAAAAATTTATTTTTGGAAAAATTCTGTGATAAAATTTCAGTTATGTAAACTCACTACAATAAGGTTTAACTACATACAACTGTGTGACCTTAGGCTAACTCACTTAACCTGTTTGTATCAGTTTCCTCAACTGTAAAATGGGGACAGTAACATCACCTATCTCCCAGAGTTGTGAGGATCAAATAAGACAATATTTGTAACGGCACAATGCTTTGCACATAGTAGGTGCTATATAAATGTTAGCTATTATTCTTATAGCAACCGATTTTTTCCTTAGTGTCTGAAGCTGTTTATTTATAATGCTTCTGAAGATACATCATTGGCTATCATGTTTTGCCACATTTAAAATTTCATTAATAAACTAACGTTTTAAAATTTTAGAAGCATTGATGTTAGAGTATAACATAGAAAATCCTTAAGGAGTTCTACAACCCAACATAAATGCCAGTTTTGTCAGGCTTCATGCATTTTCTGGTCCCCACTCAGAGGTGACAAGGTGCTCTGGATCCAATTATGCTACAAGTCAAGGTGTGATAGCTATTTTGAGGGAATATGTTTCATTCAAAATATATTAACTCTCTTCTCTGAGTCCAAAGACCAGAAGGTCTCTGTGCAAGAAGATTTTCTCTAAATTTCTCCCACCAAGTATTTGCTATCTACAGGTTCAATCCACTTCCATTCAAGGTTTGGAGAGAAAAATCAAACAATCAAAACAAGCATTTCTTAAGCACCTCCTATGCAACAAAAAACTAAGGTTAAGTTCAGGGGACAAAACGGTCATCATCCTTTGTTATCATGGTGCCCCAGAGGGTGGAAGCCCTATTAACTAGTACTTCCTCCATCACAGATGTAGCAAACACCAAAATCTAATCCCTGTAATTGAAAGTCATTGTCTGCCAAGAAGAAATACTCCTTCTGCCACCACTCCCTGATCTCTCAACTTCCACCTTAGCTACATCTCACCTCAATCTTTAGTCTCTTTCACACTCCATTCTTGTTCAATCATCAACAATGTTCCCTTTACCCTAGATCTCATCTCAGGCTCTCATCTTGGACTCATAGAACCTGACCTGTTTTAGAAGACACTGGCGGCCCTGGATACCTTCTCCAACATTGGGTGTTCCTTTTCTCACACTCCCAATACAACACTGGTCTGGGAAGAAAAACAGATATGCTCCCTACTGTCACTTCTAATACTTTCTTTTGCCACCACCACTCAGCAAAATTTCTTCCTTTGAAGTGCTTCCATTCAGCCAAAACATCTGATCTAAATCCTTCTTGGAAGTCATGTACCAGCTTCCAAGGAATTTTATAACTTTTTTCAAGTTAATAATTAACTTGTTTCATTTTTTTGTATTTGTATTCTTAGAACCTAGAAGAGTATCTGGTGCACAGTAGGTGTTTAATAAATGCTTGTTGGTTGACTAATAGCTCATAACCTTTCTCTCAAACTCAACTCTTGCCCTTATTTAAATATTTCCAATTACACACTAATGTTCCCTCAAACTCCTTGGAGACAGTTCAAGATCATCCTCAACTCTTGTGATCTGTATCTTCATTTGACCCACCAGAGATCTATTTATCTACCTATCTTAAACCTTAACTATCAACTACAACTGTGCTATCTCCATTATCTTGGACTCTGACATTCTGTTTCCTGATCCTAAGCTCCAATTTTTCCACCTCTCTTTCTATCTCAGTCCACCTAAACCTAATCTTTGTACTTCACTATGACTTCACATTCATTTAACCCTGTCCTCTCAGTGGTATCTCCCCTAACCTGATCTTACCTTCCTCCCTTCACTGACCTGACCAATTCAACTATACGTTATTTTCTATTCTTGAATCCTTTGTCCTGGTCCCATAACTAATCATGCCTTGCCTAATCCCATCTTCCTCTCTTCACCTTCTCTTCTGCTCATCTACTGATAAAGAGCTGCAAGTCACACAACTGTACTGGCAACATTAACTCAACTGAGCCCTCACTCTGCACAAGCCTTTTAAGTCTTCCTTGATTGACCTCTATCACACTCCCCATAGTGACTGTTTCAAACCTTCTCTCCTCAAACCCTCCTGTACCACACTTTCACATTTCTCTCTCAGCAGACGACATGGCCTCCTTGATTTCTTTGGAAAAGCAGATCATCCAAAATGAACCTTTTCATGAAGTGATGCAAAGTGAAATGAGCAGAACCAGGAGTACACTGTACACTAACAGCAATATTGTATGATGATGGACTGTGAATGACTTGGTTATTCTCAGCAATACAATGATTCCAGGCAATTCCAAAGGATTCAAATGAAAATGCTATCCACCTCTAGAGAAAGAACTGATGGAGTCTGAATGAAGACAAGCATACTTTTTTTACTTTGTGTATTATTCTTTGGGTTGTTGGGTCTGCATTTTCCTTTGGGTTTTTTTGGTCTGCATTTTCCTTTGCAACACGGCTAATATGGAAATGTTTTGCATGACTGCACATGTATAATCTATATTAAATTGTTTGCTTCTCCGTGAGGGGATGGGAGGGAGGGAAAGAATCTGGAACGCAAAAAAAAAAACCAAAAGTTAAAAACTGTTTGTTTATATGTAATTGAGAAAAAATAAAATTAAATGAAAGTTAAAAAACTAGCCCCCTAATTTTTCCTATGCCAGATTTTAAAATCTGTCTTCATCATTTCCCATTTTCCACTTTTTTTCTCTACTATCTGAAGGAGTAGCACTTCTTGTCACGATCCACTCCTCTTCTGGCGTCCTCTCTCTCTCTCTCTCTCTCTCTCTCTCTCTCTCTCTCTCACACACACACACACACACACACACACACACACACACACACACACACACCCCTCCAACACAGCTTGCTTCTTTGACAATTACCCTTCCATCTCAACTTTAATTTTTCCTTATACATTAGTCCCTTCTCCACAAACTACAAACATTCCTAACACTTCCACTCCTTAAAAATAAAACTTAAAAACTTTCATTTGACCTTGTTATCCCTCAAACTATCAATTCACAAAAACCCAGAAAAAGCTACCCACACTCGTTTGCCTCTACTTTCTCTCCTACCACCCACTTTTCAACTCCTTGCAATCTAATTTCTGACCCTAACATACAACTAAAACTACTCTCACAAAGGTTATCAACAATTTCTTAGCTTTTTTTCAGTCCTCATCTTACATGAGGTGAGGTGGTGGGTGGGTGTGTGTGTGTGTGGGTGTGGGTGTGTGTGTGTGGGTGTGGGTGTGTGTGTGTGTGGGTGTGTGTGTGGTTTTTTTAAGCTATTGTTGACAACTTCCTTTTTGCCTGGATACTTCCTCCTCCTTTTGATTCCATGACACTGGTGTCTTTTCATCTTTATTTTTTACTATTTCCTCTTAGGATTACATGCTAGATCATCATTCATGTCCCTGCTACCTAAGTATGGATATCCCCACTCCTCATCTCCAAGCTTCTATCCTCGGTCATCTCTTATTCTCAATCTAAATCTTTTCCCTTATTAATCTCATCCACTCCTCTGGGTTCAATTATCTGCCTACGCAGATGACTGCGAAAGCTGGGAATGCAACCTTAATATAAATTAGGGCCTGAACTCCAATCTTGCATATCTAACTGCCTGCTGGAAACCTCTATCTAGCTATCCAAAGCGCTTCTCAAATTCTCAAATGGATCTGGTATCTCATCAATGTGAACATTCCCTCCCCAATCCATCCCCCCCTGCCATCTGTGTGACTCCTGCCCATCTCTTCCCATATGTCACCAGAGGATCCATCCAGCATGCTGTATATTTTTTGATACTGTCTAGCATGTACCTGTGGAGGTTTTTTCTGTTGAATAACTTTTTTTCACTCACTCCTCTGGATATCATCAGTATATCAATGAGCAAACACTTACCTATTGACTGTCTCTAACTCTCATCACATAATGAGATCATCATTTTCATTCAAACATTTCTTTGACAGCATTCTTTACACTGATTCTCCTTTTTAATTTCCCCACTTAAAATTTACTTCAGCTTGCTCACAGCTCCCATATGCCTGTCCACTGTCCTTTGAGTTATCTTCAATTTCAATTCTTTACAGAGATTATAGTGGTCCATGAAAACACCAGAAAAATACTGGTATTAAACAGGTAATATGTTTGGGTGATTTTTTTTTTAATTATGAGATTTCCTAAGGGCAATTCAGTTCTGCTTTCCTCCCCTGTTCAATTCTCAGCCCAATTCATAGTCCATTTGCAATCAACGGATCTGTGAACTTTTAAAAAATATATTTTGATAACTGTATTTCATTATAATTGGTTTCCTTCATAATTTTATGATTTTTATTTAAAGATATATTCTGAGAAGAGATCTTGTAGATTTGACCTGATTGTCAAAGGCGTTCATGACACAAAAAAAGGTAAAAAGAACTGATATGAAGTATCTGTCTAAAATATAAATTCATAGTGATAGAGAAACTCTCTATATTGCCCATTTAGCTGCATATCATAGTCTAGACTAGTGGTGGGAAGCCTGAGGAGTCAAGGCCACATGTGACCCTCATATTCAGCCCTGTCACTGAATCCAAACTTCATAGAATAAATCTCCCTAATAAAAGGATTTGTTCTGTAAAACTTGGACTCGGTCAAAAGGCTGTACGTACCAAAGGACCTAGAAGGCCACATCCTTGTCTAGACCAAAGGTTAGCAAACTATGGTCCACAGGTCAAATACAAATCACAGACTATTTTGGTATGGCATGGGAGCTAAAAAGTGTTTTTTTAGCATTTGTACATAAAGTTTTATTGTATTTTGAAATGTAAAAACCACTCATAATTCACAGGAGTATAAAAACAGGCAGTGGGCAAGATTTGGCTGCTAGGCCATTAGGGCATAGTTTGGCAACTCTTGGTCTAGACTATCAACAGTCTTGAGTTTCTTCGTTCATTGAGTTTCTTTGGGTTTGGATCTGTAAGTTTTTTCTATGTGGATAGTTAGATGAATTCTTTGAAACGGCTACTGATTTCATTTAGGAGGTTCTGCAATCTTCTAAATGTTCCAGGGCTTGATCCTATCACTAAATGTTATCCACAAACAGGAGCATCTGGAGGATCTCACTATCTCAGGTACTTCCTCCTCAACTTGCTCTCTGTCCTTTGTTTCATATCAGTAGTGAGTACATTTGGAGAGGATATGGCTCCTTGTTCCAGCCTCACTTGATATTGGGGGCAGCTAGTTAGCATAGCAGATACAATGCCAGGGCTGTAGTGAGGAAGACCTGAGTTCAAATCCAAGCTCAGACATTTACTAGCTGTGTGACCCTGGGCAAGTCACTTAACTTCAGTTTGCCTGAATTTTCTCATCTACAAAATGGACATAATAGTAGTACTTACCACCTAGAGTTGTTGTGAAGATAAAATGAGACAATAATTAGATAACACTTAGCACAGTGTCTGGCCCATAGTAAATTGCTATATAAATATTTATTGCTGTTGTTGCTATTATTGCAATTATTAATGATCACAGGATTGGACAAGGTGATCTCTGTCATTAGGACTATTCAGGTTACCCTGGGGGCAGCTAGGTGGCACAGTGAAGAGAGCACCAGCACTGGAGTCAGAAGTACCTGAGTTCAAATCTGGCCTCAGATACTTAACACTAATCATATAACCTTGGGCAAGTCACTTAACCCCAACTGCCCTGCCTTCCCCCCTCCAAAAAAAAAGAGAAAAAAAAAAGAATTTTTGACTAATGTTTAATGTGAAGGTATTTGTAGATTTCTATGTTTGACTGCATGCCAACATGGGGGGGTGGAAAGAAGGGGGAAAAAAATTGAAACTCAAGGGACTGTGGAACTGAATGATGTAAACTAAAAGTAAATTTTAAAATTAAATAAATAATTTTTTAGAAAAAGATTATTCAGGTTACCTTGAATAATTTTAACATGCATCAGAGATATCTTGTTGAAATTAAGCCTTTAAGGTGACATTTTGTTCAACCAAACTAAATATTCTTTTATAATCAATAAACAATAAGTACAGTGAGCTCCTATATCATCCATCTTCTTTCCCATCCTCTTCTTCTCACTATTTTAGTACGCAATTATTCCTCATCATTTTTTACCATTCTTCACTGTGAGATTTTACAACTAAGCTTACATTTTAAAAAAGTATTTGCTCGTGGGTACCTGTAATGGGAATGGGAATTTGAAGATCTTCCCTGCCCCTTAATAGCCTGAATGTAATCACATGGAGCCTGTGGTGGGAGGAGCTTGCTGAATGGGTGGAACAGAAAGGGTGGAGCAGAGCTGAGAGGAAGCTGGCAGAGCAATTAGTTTGGAGGGAGAAAGAGGACACAGGCAAGGAGATAACTATGCTTGAGTGTTTGTGAGAAGGCTTTGGGATGGTATTGCTTCTTGCGGTGATAAAGTATATTAACTTCTTTGTTGCTAAGATGGATTCAGTTTTTTGGTGTTGGGATTTGGCTTTCTGGTGTTGAGATTTGGCTTTCTGGTGTCTGAATAAATGTTTTGCTTCTATTTTCTATAGGGAGAGTCTGTTATATTTGCGATTCAGAACTATGCTGGCATATTCATAGTCGTCATCTGTAGAGAACTTCCAGGAGTCTCCTCAGGCTCCACTAATGGAGCGTTCCCCTCTCCTATAAATAAAATGGGGAAGATGTAGTAGACTTTCAGGGGTCCCCTGGCCCCACTAATAGAATGTTCCCCTCTCCTTTACAAACTTCTATGAAGTTACTAGGCAGACACACAGGAGGAGTATAATCTTGTTTGTTCATGCCTCCATGGTCCTATGAATAACTAAGGAAAATTCTGGGTAGTTAATTAGCAAGTCTTGTTTGTGCCTCGGGAAGTGGTCCTAGGATGAAGTCTTAATGAATAACTAGCCTTAGGCTGGGGTAGGGAGTGGTCAAGACCAAAGGAGGGTCCTTGTATTTTTTTCTGATTACTTAATAACTTCTGCTAGAGGCTTATAACCCTTTTAAGTTCCTTGTATCTTCAGTTCTGTATGAAATGGTTTTGGAATAAACAGACTGTCAAATACATCCCTGTCTCTTCACTCAACTGGTTGCTAGGCCACCCAACTGTGCTGGTCACAGCAGTCATCGGTGCTATGAATATTATCTTGATGATATACTACCATATCTCTCTGCTTAGCTAGTAAGTCAAGCAGGTGCTGCAGGTTTTAAGCTTTTTTTGGTTCTCTTTCCTGTAGCAACATCAGCTACACTTCTACTGTTGGTGTATGCTTCTACCCTTTCTTTATCTATTCCTCATTTTTCAAGTGATGTTAATCTGTTCAAATAGTTCAGGTTGGAATTTTTTAAATTTTATACTTCACCTTTTCATCATATTCTTCATATTTCATCATATTATTTTATTTTTGTATACATTTTAATATTTGTTCTAACAAGTTAGGAGTCTGTATGCAAATAGTTGATTCAGGAATCATTCCCCACATCAATAATATGTCATTAAGATATAATCAATTTCATTTTTTGTGATGTTATTTGGTGCTTGCCATGTCTAGGGTCTAAAGATTCTTTTTGTCAAATGACATTTATGATATACAGGCAGGAGACTTCTATATATTCTTCAAGCTTTCTCGTTCCTTATCCCTGAACTATTATCTCCCAACATATTTTTCAGCCTACTCACACCTGTGATTTAAATTAATAAATGTCCAAGTAAATGATTATTTGATCTGGAGAATCGTCTCAAATACTTCAGCACTTCCTCGAATTTTTCATCCCTTTACAACAGATATGGTTCATTAGTACAATTATTTTCAATTTTTTTCTTGTTGCTAATACTTAACTTGAGTACTACAATACACAGTGTCCAAAGATCCAGTACGTGATGGATAAATGGATAAATGACAATACTAATCCCTCCAAACAGGGAAGACTTTTATGAATGGGCGCAGGGGAGTAAACAAAGTACACAGTAACTACGACAATACAAACCGAACTACAAAACAACCCGAAATGAACGCTGCAAAACCACAAAGAGCGAGCAGGCAGAGAAGGCGCCTCCCCACACTCCGCTCCTCGGCACAGGCGGCTGGTTCACAAGTGTGGAACGCTAAATATATTTTCAGATTTTTTTTCCTTGATGTATTAATCAGTTTTTCTGATTTTTTTTTCTTCTCCCTCTTATTTTTCTTCAAAAAATTATCATAGGGGCAGCTAGGTGGCACAGTTAATAGAGCACCGGCCCTAGAGTCAGGAGGACATGAGTTCAAATCCAGCCTCAGACACTTAACACTTACTAGCCGTGTGACCTCGGGCAAGTCACTTAATCCCAACTGCCCAGCCTTCCCCCCTCCAAAAAAGCAGGGGAAAAAAAATTATCATACTAGATCACTACGAGAAATTTTGGCAACGTAAAGACAATGTTAATTGTTATTTTGATACCACTATCAAAACAATATAGGAAAAATATCACTAAAAATGTTCATTTTGTTTTTTAAAAACTTTTCCTCCAATTCCTTTATTTGCCTCTCCCAGGTGGCATGTGAGCCATACTTGCATTTAAATACAGCCTCTTTTGCTCATGGAGAGAATGCTAATACTGTTATGACCCAGTTCCTTCCCAGTAGTAGGTCAATTCCTTTGATCAGTCAACAAAAATAGGAAATACAGAGTTCCTACAGCAAAAGTTGCTTTTGCAGCACTCCATGACTGTTACTCTAGAAGTAGATGGAGGTTATACTTGTTCTATTTGTTCTTTTTCCCTCATTACCCAGGCCAGAGATGCTAAGTGCTAGCTTACTACCAATAAGAGTCTCCAAACCTATGAGACTGGTCCTCAGAGAACACACAGTGTCTGCTTCCGGGACTGTACCTGGAGCCTTTTCAGCATGGGAGAATCTCCCAGGGCTACTACTCTGCCAGCACAGTTCTGGAGAAGAACCCATCTGGATCTAACTCTATGATCCTATGAGCAATTCATATGAGTTATATAAATTAATGGACTTTTATATTCAAAGCTTATCCAAACAAATCTAACTTCAATAAACGTAAATCTTCAGGATTTGGATAATGTTTCCTTACCAAGACAATCTCCCCTAGACCAAGCTGAGCACGACCCAGAGTTTGCCAAGCTTCCCATGAATGTGGATTTCTCTGAACAGCCATTTCTGCTGCATGAACTGCAGGGAACATTTCATGAAGAGACATCAGAACCTACATCAAAAAAAAAAAGAAAGGAAAAGAAGACAAAGGAACCAACCCACCAGTCAGTGTCAAAAACTAACAGTTTGTCCCCTAAAAAAAAAAAACTAAGATGAAACACCTTTTTGACTTTTCTCTTTCTGAACAAAATTTCTTGTCACACTTAAATGCTGTCATTTTAACTTTTGTTCCCCTCCTCTCTCATTTATATTTTGAGTTAGGAGACTCCTCCACCCCACCCAAGTAACAAGAAATCTCTTATTTAAACATTCAAATATATTACCTTTCTTCTTCTAATTACAAATTCTTATAGCCATAAAAAAAATGTGGTTTCCATGACCACATTACCAAGGCAGGGCTAAGTTACTAAGTTAAAACACTTCCTTCTAGTCACACCCCCGAGCTGGGATCTTTGCTCTTGTGGAGAGAAGAGAGCAAAGAGAAAGGGAAAGTTAAACTTCTCTAGAGTCTTTCTCCAGGAATATTTCAATCCCACCATGCCAGTCAGATCAAGAAGGGGTCAAGAGATCTGGCAGGACCAATTATTAAGGTTCATAGGTCCAAGTTCTCCTTAGGTGTTAGGGAGCCCAAATAATTCAGGATCACTGGCAGATTCCAGAGCTTATTTTACACATGTGACCACAAATCACAGTTTAATGTACACAGAAGATTTAAAGCAAAACCTGAATTATAAAATAAGGTTCCCTATAGTGCATGGACAATTTTTATTTGTTTTCCCTGGTTACCCAAAAAAGCTTATAAAAGACTTGGCCAATTTCAGATCCTATACATATGCACACTTGTGTGTTAAGGGTTTACTTTAGTGATGTTTAACAGCTATTCCCTAAAAAAGGTTTCCTATTTTTGCTGTTTTATTTGAGGCTTTCAAATCTTTTGGTTAAACAAACCTGGTGTCTAGTACTCACAACTCCTTCTGTCTGATTTTCCCATATAAATCTTAAATAGTCATAAATATTTATTTTAAGTGTATTTTAATATCCTGTTCAAGTCATTTTTTTAGAGTTAACCTGATTATCAGGAACCAACCATATTATTATCTTGAAGGCAATGAAGCTATATGCCAAATACAGCACAGTCCATTCCCAAAGAAGATTCCTAGTTTAAAATACTTAAGAAATCATTGATGATTCTTAAAAAGAGAAATCTAGCTATCTCACAGACAATCATCATTAGTTTTTATAGTAGTTGATTTAAATGAAAACTTTTTTTAAATGAAAAATGAATTTTAAATGAAAAATGAAAAATTTAAATGAAAAAAAATGAAAAATTCCTGCTTTATCCAGAAGTAGCAGTGTGGCAGAGTAAAAAGTCAGGAACCTGTGGGTTCAAGTCTCACTTGTCATACACACTAGCTACCAAGCCCTTGGCAAATCCCATCACTTCTCTGTACCTTTTAGGTCACTAATTCTCAAAGACCAGAGGTTGAAAAGTAGGTGTTACTATGTCCAGAATAACACCAAAAGTAATCCATGAGTAAATGAAATGTGTTTAATTCTTTTCCAAATAAAACTGTCTTTAAGTGATAAAATAAGAGCAAAGGTGCTATTATAATTCACCTTGGCCCACCAAACAAATGCTGTGTGGGTTCATCACCATCAACATCTATCTAGCACTTCAAAGTTTAAAAAGCAGTGTATTATATTATCCTATCTGATTCTCACAACAACCCTTTGAGGTAGGTGCTATTATTAACCCACTATACAGAAGTGGAAACTGAGGCTTAAAAAGGTTACATGGGAGCTAATAAGTGTCTGACGCAGGATATGAATTCAGGTCTTCCTGACTCCATGTCCAGCATTCTCACCCACTGTACTACCTACCTGACTCATGATAAAAATGTTTATCACATATATTTAATAGCAGAATACTCCAATTACCCAATGGATCTATAATCTTCTCACTGATATGGGCATTCTTTCTAATAATACATCTAGGTCTGCCCATCCTGTGAAATTCTTGTTTATACTTATTAAAAAAACAAATAAAATTTTTTTGAACAAAAAAGCAAGATACAAAATACTATGAGTTTACCTTAGCCTATCAAATAAAGACTGTAGCTACATAAGGAATTCCAGCAGGTGGCATCACATAAATTTTGACAATACTATATTTATTATAAAACAAAGGGTATGTGCATTTTCAGTATGATTAATAATGTGTTAATATGATCACATGATTTTAAAATGCATTCAGTGAGATATCCAAAAAAAGTGGGAAAGATGTAACACATATAATACACAAAGACCACAGATGGCTATTTAAAAGTCTCATATAAATAACTTTCACTGTCATCTAGGAAGCCCCAACCAATACTTCAGAGCACCTTTGAGAATCGAGAAAAAAACAAATCTTAATATTCCAGAATTTCTGATTAACAAGTTTTCTATACAAGCAACTTTTAGGAACTGGAAGGCAAGAGAGTCTGAAGCACAAAGCAAAAACTCAACAAATATTTGCAAAATGAATAAATAAAATAGTGCAGCTGTTTCTCCTTTCCTTGTCTCCTTCTCAGCAAAGTGTAGGCCTTTTACCCAAAAATTAATCTTCCCACAACCCACCTCCTGTGAATTCTAGGGTCAGTGAGTGACCTTAGAGAAGTACTTCATAGACTGATAGTATAATCAGTCCAAGAAATGATGTCATCAGCACGCAGTGGGGCGTACTACCACGCTATCATGCTATGATGTAGCATGTTTTTAACTGTTTCACAACAGGGAAGCACTGAGCAGGGAGTTCAGGAAGTCTTCTAGTTACTAAGTCAGGTCTTCTAAGGCTTCCTTTAATTCCTTCATTCCGTTGTCACTGTTGTTTATGCTTTGTTCTCAAAGAGGACTTTCTCACGTCTTGGCTTTCACATGAATTGGATTTGAGTGGCAGAGCTGCAAAGTCATAGGCCTCAAATGACGTCTAATAAATCTGATGTGACAGTAACAGCAATACCAACTGCATCATTTCAAGAAACTTAATTCCCTGAAATAAGTTCTTTATTTCTAGAGGCAGAAAGGTCAAAGTTTTCTCAATAATTATCCCTTTTGGAGGAGACAGGAGCAGAGGGATGAAGGGGACAAGAAAAAAATCTAGTGAGTCATTCACACTTCACTTGAGAGTGTTAACTTATCTTAATCCTCTGGAAAGAACTTAACTGGGAGTCAGGTTCTATTTAGCATTATCTATGAAACCAAGTAGCTGTATAACCTCAGATAAAGCATTTATTCTCCTTGTGTCTCAATTTCCTCATCTGTCAAAGGAAATCATATCCCAACTATCTATTTCACAGGGTTGTGGGGAGGATCAAATGAAAAGAGACTAGAAAGAATCGTGAAACAGTTAAAGCACAATACATCATTAAGTTACATTAATTGAACCTTAATTATAGGCATATATTAATATCCTCTTTGCCAGATGATACAGAAAACTGCCAAAGAGAGAGAGAGATGGCTAAAGTAGGTTCGGAGAAGGTTTACGTTTTCCATCCATTTTAAATAATAATATTATACACAAAAATAATTTTTTCAAATTCAAATCCAATTTTGGGGCCTAGCCATTTTCTTTATTTGTTAACCACCTTAAAATTCTAAGAGTACAAATATTACCTGTGATTTCATCTCATACAGGGTAGCATCATCTGGAGTTAACTGAAGTGCTTCATCCCATTTGTGAATTGCCTCCCAGTACCTGTAGTTATTAAAATAACATTATAATTTCACTAGGTCCCTCGAAGTTCACTGATACTATTAAATAAGAATTTATTAAGAAATATGAATGGATAAAATTATTCTGGGAATGACAGAAATGAAGATCACAGGAAGATGAGAGAGGTGATACATGTGAGAACAGGCAGAGAACCTTGAAACTCTCTCTAGAGTTAGACTAAAACTTAATTAAATGATAGGTGCTAAGAACCCCAGGACTGCTGGTGAAAAAGGAGAACACGGGGCTGTTTTCAAGGTGAGAAGCTATGAAGCACTCTAGTTAGGTTTTTCCAATGATTTCAATCCATGGACACATATTAAGCAATCCATTATTTTCTCAGAACTGTACCAAACAGGCCTGGATAGGTCAAGGCCCCAATAACAAAAAGCCTGATCCTTATGTTTTCCCTGGAAGGACTCTTCTCCCTGTCCCAACATTCTCTACAGGAATCACAGAATCTTTTAATTAAAATGTTCCTCCCTAGAAATCATCTAGTTCCAACAGGTCAGTTAAGGGTTCTTCTACCTTTCACCATAAGACCCTTCCTTATATAGTGGTAGTCAGGAAGGCTAAAGGCACCCAGGGACAAGACAGTAATTACTTCGCTAGTCTGATGTCTCTGTTATTGATCTGATAAAATTGTTCTTCCTCCTAGTACACTGAAATTCAATTCGATTCAATTCAACTTAACAAGCATTTATTTAGGGCATACTAGATACCATGCTCTGGGGATAAAACGAAAAGTTACTGCCCATAAGAATTTACAGTTTCCTGAGAGAAAACAAGTATGCAGAGAAATACAAAATATATTCAAAATAAATTCAATAGGAAGAGGAAAGCACTAACAGCTTAGAGCAACAGGAAAGGCCTCTGGGGTCTAGCAAAGTACCATTTGAGCTAAGCCTTGAAGGGAGTCAGGGATTCTAAGAAACTGAGGCAAGAAAAGAGAACCTTTCAGGACTCAGAGACAGCTGGCACAAAGGCCATGGAGGTGGGAACTAGAAGAAAATCATTTCGTCAGGAAGGTAGAGTAAATGAGAGGTGGTAAACAGGAAAACATTCTGGAAAGAAAGCTTGTAAAAGAGTTTAAATATCAAACATAGGATTTGGTATTTTATCCTAGAGGCAACAGGAAGCCTCTGCGGAGGATCTAGGAATAATATGCATAGAATCAATAACATCACTTTACACATCTCATTTGATCATCATAACAAAATCATCCTCATTTTAGAGAGGAGTAAACTGAGGCTGAGAGGTTAAGTGACTTTCCTAAGGTCACACAGAAGTATCTGAGGCAAGACTAGTCTTAGTTCTTCCATCTAGAGATACACTGAGTAAGGTGAATCTCTCTTCTATGTGACAATCCTTCTAATCTAGCCCTCCCCCTAGACTATATCTGCCCAACCTCATATGGCATGATTTTTTGACCTTCACCATCTTGTTCACAAAGTTTTAAATACTGCAGTAAAATATAGACCTCAACAAGTGCTGTAGCACCTAACTTCCTTGATCTGGATAATGTAATTCTACCAATGCAAGCCAAGACTTCATTTGCTCTTTTGGCTGTAATATCACTCTTCTGCGTAATGCTAAACTTGCAGATAACTGAAACCTTTTCTAAACGCTCTACCGATGGTCAAGTCAACAAGCTCCTACTATGTGCCAGGCACTATGCTAAGCACTGAGGATACAAAGAAAGATAAAAACAGCCCCTACCCTTAAGAAGCTCACAGTCCAACAGGAGAGTCACAATGCAACAAGTTATATACAAACTACTATGTGCAAACAAAATAAATACAAAGTCAACGGGAGGTAAATTGAGAGGCAAAGTATTAAATTAAGGAGGAACAGGAAAGGTTGCTTGCCAAAGATACGGATTTTAGCTAAGGCTTGAAAGCCAGGGAATCCAGGAGATGTAGGTGAGGAGAGGGAGAATTCTAGGCAGTGACCATTGCATGTACCTTGCTCAAGCCAAATACTGAGTTCAGGAAAAAAAAAACCTTCAAAAATTACCTATTTCATCTTCTTGTTAATTGTGGACCATCCTAGGCTAACTAGATTTTTCTGAACCTTGATTCTGTCATCCAGTATGTTAGCAATTCCTCCCTGCTTTTATCATTTTTAAATGTCACCTATGGAAATACAACTACCAAAAGAGGATACTCAGGACTCCAAAACAAACCAAGTAAGAAAACTATCCCATCTCAAACACATCATCACTTTCAAAGATATGTAAATGATACCATCTAGAGGAAACGAGATATTTTCACTGATTCTCCCATAGTCAAGAAAAAGCCAGTGAGTGAATTAATCAAATGAAAATAAATTGCTCATACTATTATGTTCATTTAAGTAATTCCTCCTTTTCAAGGAGAAAAATGCTAAACACAGAAAACTGCTACAAAATGCATAATTTTCTCCCAGACAAGAATCAGGGCAATTAGCACTAGTAATCTATTGGCTAAACACAATTTTAAAAAGCAATACTCGTTAAAGCACAATAAAATTATACACAAAAACATGGGTGACATAGAAAGCTATTTAATCATCTACTAACCTAAACTTCTATCAAAAGTCACTTTTAGATTTTATTTTTAAGATTTTATTTTTATTCCTACAGAAAAGAATCTAATTACTTGCTTTTAGCTCTTATCATTCTAAAGAATCTCTACTTGTTCCTCTGCTTCATCCAATCATATCTCCAAAAAAGAACGAATTTTTCAAAATATAGGGAAAAAAACTCTTCTAAACCACTGGTTCAAAAATCTATAAAAAATGAAGCAGGACACTGTTAGTTCAGGTCATAAAGACCCACTGTCAACTGGTTTTTAAACATGACCAAAACAATAACACACCATACAGGACAGAAAATTTTACAGTCTGCCAAGTTAAAAAAAAAAAAAGCTAGAAATAACAAAGAGCAAATCTCCATAGCCACCCAGCTAAAAAGTATCCCAAGTAGGAAATGAAATGTAAACAGGTTTTCCCGACCCCAAACTGCTCTCTGCTTGCTATCCCACTCTGCCTTTGCAATAAATGACTAGAGTGCACAATTATGTATCTTACATACATAATAAAGCTGACAAGGGAAATCCCATGTGAAATACGGGTGAAGAGTTATTATTACTAACCTGGGAGGCTGGGAGAGACCAAGGACGGCTTCCTACACAAGATGTGGGGTACTTAGAAGATTGAAAGGAATGGACTAACGAGCAAGTACTTATTTATTAAGCACTTATTATGTGCCAGACAGCATTCTAGGGGAAGGGGATAAAAGTATAAAGTATGAAAGGTATCCCTACTCTGAGAGAGCCTGCCATCTTTCTTGGGGAAAAACAAGGATGCCTAAAGGTACCTACACAGAATAAATATAAATAAACATAAGGTAGCTCGGGGAGAGCTGCATGGTGTGGTGGCTAGAGGCAGCCTCAGGTGAAGCCAGGAAGACCATTCACTCCTCTTAGACGCTTTGTGGCTCCGCTGACCACAGCATACCAGGCCTTCAATCCTCCACTATCTCCCAAAGCCTGTCCAAGCACATGCTTTGATGACAGTGTCTATCGCATCCTCTGATGTCCCCTTCTTGTGCTACCTTCAATCTTTCCCAACTAGTCCTGCCTCCTCATTATGTGGCCAAAATATTTAAGCTCCAGCTTCACTATTCATCCTTCCAGTAAGCAGTCCGAATTAATTTAAGTACTGATTTGATCTCTTTGCTGTCCAAGAGCCTTTCAAAAGTATTCTCCAGCACATTTCCAAAGTGTTGATTCTGCAGCATTCAGCTTTCCTTACAATTCAGTTGTCACAGCCATACATTGCAACTGGAAAAACCAGAGCTTTGATTATACAACTTTTGTTCACAAGGTAACATCTCTTTTTTAGTAAGACTTGGCTGAGGTCAAATGACACCTCTAGCCGTATGATCCCAGACAAATCTTATCAGTGCCTTGGGTCTCTCTCTTAAGGCTCTACATAGTACAGCAGGTACCAATTTGCATTAGTAGAGGGAGTTTCTTCACCAGGAAGTTTCCTAAACTAACAAAATCACTAGTGCAGTTCAGTGAGTACCATCAAGCAAGAAGGCACTAGTAGCTGAAAGGATCAGGAAAGAATTTCATGAAAATGGTAGGGCTTGAGCTGTATCTCAAAGGAAGAGAAAGATCCAATATTTTTTTTCTTTTTTTTTTGAAGGGGGAAGGTAAGGTAATAGAGGTTAAGTGACTTGCCCAAGGTCACACAGCTAGTAAGTGTGTTAAGTGTCTGAGGTCAAATTTGAACTCCAGTCTTCCTGACTTCAGGGCAGGTGCTCTATTCACTGTGTCACCTAGCTGCCCCAGGATCCTATATTTTGTAAGGCAGAAATGAAGGGGTGAATTCCAAGTCAGGAGTGGGGGAGCAATTCAAATGCATGAGGATAGAGTGGCTGGCAAGTGTGAAAACAGAAAAAAGGCCAGTATGGCTGGCATAGAGTCTACAGAAAGGAATAACGTGGCATGAAGACTTGAAAGAGAGGTTGGTGCCAGGTTGTGAGGGGATTTACAAGCCAAATTACAGAGTTTATATTTGATCTCAAAGGCTATGAAGTCACTTAAGGTTATTAATAGGGAAGTCACCTGGTCAGACCTGAATTTAAAAGTCATTTTCACAGCTGTGGGAAAAATGGAATGCAGTGTGGGTAGATCTGAAGCAAGGAAATCAATTAATCTTAACAAGGGCCCCAAATAAGATAGTAGATATATAAAGAGAAGAGACCAGATGCAAGATATGTTGTGGTCAAAAACATGGCAAGATTTGGTAACTGACTGGATATGTGGGGCGTGAAAAGTCAAGCATAATGCCAAAGTTACAAACATAGGAGACTGGAAGAATGACTGTGTCTTTAGCAGAAATAGGAAAATTCAGAAGAAGGGTGGGTTCTGGAATAGGAGGCGGGGGAGAGATAATGAGTTCTCCTCTGGGATTGTTGAATTTGAATCAAACAGGTATGGAAAAAGGTGGGATGGGGTAGGGAATGAATGTCAAGGGAATTTCAGGCAAAGGGAAGAATATAAACAAAGACACATTATATGGGTAATCAGTTTGGTTAGAGTTTAGAGAAACTGGAAGAAAGTAGTAAAAGGTAAGACTAGAAAAGCAGAACCTTGAATGACAAGCTAAAAAGTTTTAATTTTACTCAGTAAGCACTGACTGGTTTCAAGTGGAGTAACACAATACATCACAAGGAAAGATGATCTAGCAGCACTGTTAAAGAGAGCAAACAGGAAGAAGATCTGTTAGGATGCTACTGCAAATAGTCCAGGAGGGTGGTAATGAGGCCCTGTACAGCAAGATGATGGCAACAGAAAGGAGACTAAATGCAAGAGGAACTGCAAAAATATTTTTTTAAAATGAAGTAAGAATAAAAGGCATGTTTTGGGGGAAAGAAAATAAACTATTTTGGAAACAGGATCCCCAGGAAACAAAGCAGAGTTAAGATTTCAAGTGAGGTCTTCTGACTTCAAATCCAGTGCCTTTTCCATGATACCACACTGTCTCTCACATTGAGTTGTAGGAGCCAGTAAGACATGATATGTGGATACAGAGCTTAACAAAGATATCAGGGATGAAGATAAGATACCTGGGAATAATCAACATAGAGATGGGTTTAAAACACAGGAGTACATGAAATTTTCTTAAAGGAAAGATTGAGAGGGCAGAGAAGCAGGCTTGGAACTGTCTTAGGAAATATCCGGTTTAAGAAATTCTTTGCCTTCATCAAAACTTCCAACATTTCTAGCCCTCTATACTTTCTCAAGTATTTGCCCCTGATCTGACTTCAGTTTCTTCTTTCTCTCCAAACTCTGCCCAATGGTTAGCCATGTGACCTCTACAATGTCATCTGCTGCTGAATCCCCCCCACCCCACCTCCCAACCCAGTGTCGTACTGCCATTCTTTTCTCGACAAATCTCAGTTTCGGATTACTCCCATCTGTCTCCTCCACCCCTGATCACAAGCCACTAAATACAGCAAAAGGAAGTCTCACAACTGTGCTGGCAGAAAACATTACGAATTCATGTTATCCACCCCTAACTGCTGCAAGGCAGTAGTCCTTTTATTCCTCCCTAATTAATTTCCTATCACTCCCTACAAAAGATAGTCACACTCTACAATGCAGCATTTCCTCAACCAGAACCCTCAAACTCCTGCTTCCATGTCTTTATAATGACTGTTCACAATGCCTGAAAATTTCTACTCTTTCACCCTTTCTGGTTTTCCTGACTTCCTTCAAAACTCAACTCGAACCTCAGCTACTCCAAAAGGCCAGTTCTTCCTTGTCTTCCCCACTCCAACACCCACTCCTCTCAATGCCTTGTCCACCTCAGATTGTCTTTCATCTACTTAATATATACACACACCTTAATATATCTTTTATGTACCTAGTTGTTTACATATCTTCTACCCAATCAGAATGTTAAGCTCCTTGAGGGCAGGAATTATGCTTTTGTTTTTCTTTGTAACCTCAATGCTTACCACAGACACATAGTAAAAACTAACAAATGTTTGTTGACTTGTCTTCTCAGGGGAGAAGGAAAATGTATTGTCAATGTTTTCAAGAGCCATACTGCTAAGGAATTTGGTCTTCTAAGTGTGCATCTGTGTGTTTTGGGTTTGCAATCAATACTCTTAAAAAATTATTAGGCACTGACCACACACAAAACAGGCACTCAGGAAACAAGGCCTAAAAACCAAGTAGTTCCTTCCTTAAAACATAAGAAGCTTACATTTCAAAGGCTATGATACGTATGACTGTAAGCAAACACTAAGTAATTTGAAGAAGGGGTAAACATTAATAACTGAATAATTCAGGGAATTACCAGAGGAGGTAGTCCCTAAAACTAAACCTTTAAGGAAAAGAAAAATTTTAATATGGAAATGATAGATTCTAACCATGAGGCATAGTTTATGAAATGACAGAGGGAGAGGTCAAATAATGATTTCTAGAAACAGTAGGATGGTTTGAATGGAATGCAGTGGGTATATAAAAGGGAGTAATGTGAAATAAGGCTAGAAATATAGGCTTAAGCTAGTGGTGTATCATAAACATGAGGATACTGAGTATGTATTTTATCTTAATGGCAACAGATACATATTCAGATCTGCCTGAAGATTATTTTGGCAGCTACATGGAGGAGCTATGAACCAAGGTTAAGTTGTATGTAATAAAACAGGAACTGGAAAGATTAAACATGGACATGACCACACACAAAAGTGTCAGTGAACCCAAATAGATGGGAATGGGTGAATTTAATTCAAGTGATCATTACACACACTACTCAGAAGCAATGGAGAGTCCTCATAAGTCAATAAAAAGGTGAAAACAGCAATAGTGGAGTATAATAACAAAAACAACACAATGACACCTGTTTGAATCCAAGGCAAACTGTTCGGTACCACAACTCACCAGTCAGATTGGCTAAGATGACAAAACAGGAAAATGACAAATGCTGGAGAGGATGTGGAAAAATTGGAACACTAATGCATTGTTGGTGGAGTTGTGAATTGATACAACCATTTGGGAGAGCAATCTGGAACTATGCCCAAAGGGCTATAAATAATTGCATACCCTTTGACCTAGCAATACCACTGTTGGGATTACATCCCAAAGAGATCACAGAAGTGGGAAAAAAAGGTCCCATATGTACAAATATTTATTGGAGCTCTCTTTGTGGTTGCAAAAAACTGGAAATATAGGGGATGCTCATCAATTGGGGAATGGCTGAACAAGCTATGGTATATGAATGTAATGGAATACTATTGTGCTATAAGAAATGGGAAGGAGATGGACTTCATAATTACCTGCAGAGGCTTATACAAACTGATGCTGAGAAGAGCAGAACAGGACAAACTTGTACATAATCACAGACACATCGTACATATGATGACCAACCTTGATAAACTGGACTATCCTCAACAATGCACAGCTAAAGATAATTCTACAAGCCTCAGGATAGAAGGAGATATCTAAACTCAGAGAAAGCTATAGAAAGACTAGAGTTTAAACGGAAACTGAAGCAAAACACGCTATCGTTCTCTTTCACGTCTGGTTTTGCTTTTTTTTCCCAGTGATCACTCATTGGTTACAACCCTTCTATATAACCAAACTATTGTACAATGTGAAAGTATTTGCAGATGCTATACCTGACTGCACGCCACCATGGGGGGGGGAAGGGAGGGGAGAAAATCTGAAAGTCAAGTGATTGTGGAACTGAATCTTGTAAACTAAAAGTAAATAAACACGTCATTCAAAAAAAAAAGGCAAACTGTTCAACATTCCAGTGATACAACTCTATGCTCTAAACACTGACACTGAAGAGACCAAATTTGATCAGTTCTATGAAGACTTACAATACCTTCTAGAAATAATACCCAAAAAAGATGCCACATTCATCATAGGGAACTGGAATGCTAAAGTAGGAAATCAAAAGATAAGTGGAATAACAGGCAAGTTTAGTTTTGAAGTATAAAATGAAGCAGGGCAGAGACTTAATAGAGCTTTGGCAAAAGAACTCACTAGTCAGAGCAAACACTCTTTTTCAACAACCCAAGAGGCAACTCTATACATGGACATCACTAGATGGTCAATATCAAAATCAGATTGATTCTATGCTTGGCAGCCAGAAGTGGAGAAGCTCTATACAGTCAGTTAATACAAGACCTAGAGCTGACCAAGGCTCATATCATGAGCTTCTTATTCCAAAATTCAGACTTAAATTGAAGTAGGAAAAACCATCAGACCATCTAGATATGGCCTAAATAACATCCCTTAAGAATAGAGAAGTAAAAGTGATGAATAGATTTAAGGGATTAGATCTGTAGACAGAATGCCTAAAAAACTCTGGACAGAGGTTTGCAATACGGTTGGTACAGGAGGCAGCAACAAAAAGCATTCTTTAAAAAAATGGCTATCTGGTGAAGCTTTATATATACCTGAGGAAAGGAGGGAAGCAAAAAGTAAAGGAGAAAGGGAAAGATATATCCAACCAAATGCAGAAATCCAGAAAAAAAAAACAGGAAATGGAAGGCTTGCTTAAATGAGCAATGCAAAGAAATAGAAGAAAACAACAGAAGGGGAAAGATGAGATTTCTTCAAGAAAATGAGAGATATCAAGCAAATATTTCATGCAAAAATGGCCATGATAAAAGACAAAAATCATAGGAACTTAACAGAAGTAGAAGAGGTTAAGAAGAGGCAGAAAGAATATACAGAATTATACAAGAAAGGTCTTAACATCACCAATAACTATGATGGTGTGCTTTGCTGATCTAGAGCTAGACAACGTGGAAAATGAAGTAAAGTGGGCCTTAAGAAGTACTGCTATCAGTAAGGCTAGTGAAGATGACAGAATTCCAACGCAACTATTTAAAACCCTAAAAGACAATGTTATTTAAGTGGTGTACTCAGTATGCTAGCAAATTTGGAGAACTCAAGAGTGGCCACTGGATTGGAAAAGATCAGTTTACATCCCAATGCTAAAGAAGGACAATACCAAGGAGTATTCAAATTACTGAACAACTGCACTCATTTCACACATCAACAAGGTTATATGTAAGATTCTACAAACTAGGCTTCAGCAATATGTGAACTGAGAATTACCAAGAGAGCAGGCTGGTTTTCAAAGAGGAAGAGAAACTAGAGACCAAATTGCCAACATTAGCTAGATTATGGAAAAAGCAAGGGAATTCTAGAAAAACTTCTTCACTGACTACACTAAAGCCTTTGTGTTACTCACAACAAAATGTGGCAAGCCCTCAAAAAGATGGGAGTACCAGATCGTCTTATTTTTCTCCTGAGGAACCCATATGAAGGCCAAGAAGCAACATCAGAATGGAACATGGAACACTTTGATTGGTTTAAGACTGGAAAAGTGGTATGAAAAGGCTGTATGTTATCACGCTGATGTGACCATCAAGGTCAGCTTTCACATTAACGGTAAACTACTTAACTTGAAAAGGCTACAAGCCAAGACTAAAGTAGAGACAGAGTTGGTGCATGACTTTCTGTTCGCAGATGATTGTACACTCACTGCAGCCTCTGAGACTGAGATGCAGCACAATATGGATCATTTCTCTGCTGCTTGTGCTAGTTTTGGCCTGATAATCAACACCAAGAAAACATAGGTTCTCCACCAGCCCACACTTCGCCATCCATATGTGGAACCACTGGTTACAGCAAATGGAGAAATTTCAAGTGCTGTGGATAAGTTCACTTACATTGACAATACACTTTCCCGAGATGACCACATAGATGATGAAGTTGACACACACATTGCCAGAACTAGCTCAGTGTTTGGGTAACTCCAGAAAAAAATGTGGGAAAGAGGTATTAGGCTGCATACCAAATTGAAGGTCTACACACCTACTGCCCTGGTTTCACTGTTGTATGCTTGTGAAACCTGAGCAGTTTAACAGCACCATGCCAGAAAACTGAACCACTTCCATTTTGAACTGTCTTAGGAAGAATTCTGAAGATAACTTGGCATGATAAGGTAGTGGACACTAAGGTCCTTTTCTCGTGCTAAACTGCCAAGCATTCAAACTCTACTGCAGAGAGTGCAACTTAGATGGGCTGACCACAAAGCCCAAATGCCAATCACATTTACCTAAAAGACTATTTTATGAAGAACTTGCAAAAGGCAAGCAAAGACACTCTCAAGGTCTCTTTGAAAAGCTTTAGTACTGATTGTGAAATATGGAAGACATTGGCACCCAGCATGGGTGCCTGAATCAAAAAAGGAGCTGTGCTCTACGAGAAGAATTAAGAAGCTTCTTGATGAGGGGTAAAAGAAGAGTGTAAAAGCTGGCTTGAAGTTTAACATTAAGCTAACCGGTCTCATTACTTCCTGGCAAATAATGGGAAGAGAAATGGAAGCAGTGCCAGATCTTTTATGCTTGGGTTAAAAGATCACTACAGATGTTGACTACAGTCATGAAATTAAAAGATGCTCCTTGGAAGTTCCTATGGCAAAATCTGGACAGCATACTAGAAGACAATGACATTGCTTTATTGACAAAAGTTTGTATAGTCAAAACTATAGTTTTTCTAATAGCAATGTATAGCTGTGAGAGCTGGACTATAAGGAAAATTGAGTGCTGCAGAAGCAACACTTTCAAATTGTGGTGCTAGAGAACACTTTTGGGAGTCCCTTGGACATCAAAGAAATCAAATCAGTCAATACTTAAAGAAATTAGTTCAGACTACTTATTGGAAGGACAAATAGTGAAGTTGAAGCTTAAATACTTTGGCCACATAATGAGAAGATAGGACTTACTGGAAAAGATCCTGATACTGGGAAAGATTGAAGGCAAAAGTAAAAGGGTATTAGGGGCAGCTAGGTGGTGCAGGGAATAAGGCACCGGACCTAGATTCAGGAGGACCTGAGTTCAAATCTGAACTCAGACACTTAACACTTACTAGCCGTGTGACCATGGGCAAGTCACTTAACCCCAATAGCCCTGCCTTCCCCCCCTGCAAAAAGCAAAAAAAAACAAGGGTATTTTATGTCAAAGGATGAGCTGGATGGTATCACAGAAGCATTAAACATGAGCGTGGACAGTCTTTGAGGGTTAGTGGACAGAAAGGTCTGGCATGGTATGGTCCATGGAGTCACAAAGTTGGACATGACTGAACAACAACAACAAATATGAAGTATGGACTGGGGAAACAAGAAGACCAATTGAGAGGTTTTAATAATAGTTCAAGTAAACGTTATTAGGGTGACGGAAGCTATATGACCAGAGAGAAAAGATAGGATGTTAGGCATTGTGGGTTTTTATATTACATATATAGATCAAAAAAAAGGGATGACTAAGATTTGTGAACCTGTTGTACCCATTACAGAAATAAGGAAGTTTGCTGAAAAAAATCAGTTTAGAGAAAAAGATGATGTTTAGGACATATGAGTTTGATAAAATAATGGGAAATCCAGCTTGGAACAAAACCCGGAGAACCAATTAGTAGGGAATGAATGATGATTCAGCAAAGGGAACCAAAAAAGTGTAGTCAGCAGGCATGTGAAGGACCAGGGTTATGTGACTCAAATCAGAGATTTTGTAACTCTATCATAAAACTGAAATTCTAGAACCTGAAGGAAAGAGATAATCTAAGTATAGGAAAGCAGGTAAAACCTTCTTTTGGTTAACTAATACCATCAGTTATCTAAGATATAGTTGCAGACTTAAAAAAATGATTTAAATTACTTATTTAAGACAATATTTTTTTAGGGTAAATGTGTTTTTCACAATCAACTTCCAGTACTATAAGCACAATTATACCCATTTAATAGATAATGACACTGAAACTCAAAAGTATTATCATTGTTTTAAGACTGCAGAGTTTTTAAGTATCAGAGCCACTATTCCTAGAATAGCACAGGAAAGAAGCGGCAGGACCAGCCTGGACATCCCCTCTAGAAATTTGCAGTCCAATCCAACATGAAGTCTGAAGTCAGGAAGTAAGCTGGAAGAACAAACAAACAAACAAACAAACAAACATATCATAAAATGCTAGTGTGGTATCAGGGACGCTTGAGACAAACTGAAAAAAGAAAATGACTCCAAACATCTACAAGCAAAGCCTCAAAGATAGACACAGCTTGGTCTCAAGTTTAACTACAATTCCTAGAAGAGATGAAAGAAGAATTTCAAAAAAAGTTTTAAAATATTTTTATAAATGAAATGAGAACACTGGAGGGAAAAAGTGTTAGAGAAACAAATTAGAGAAGAATTAGAAAGGAAATTTAGTTTGGCACAAGATATAAAACACTGACTAAGCAACAGACTTCCTGAAAATTAAAAGGAACCCAGCAGAAACTAATGACTCCATTAGACAACAGGAAATATTAGAACAAAGTCAAAAGACTGGGGGGAAAATGGAAGAAAAGACAAGGTAACAGTATAAAAACAACTAACTTGGAAAATAGATCAAGGAGAGATCATTTAAGAATCAATAGAATACTTGAAAGCCAAGACCAAAAAAAGAGCCTAGATATCATATTTCAAGAAATCATAAAAGAAAACCACCCAGGTTATCTCAGAATCAGAGAAAAGAGTGGGAATAGAAATAATCCATTGGCTACATGCTGAAAGAAATCCCAAAATGAAAATTCCCAGGAACAGTACAACGAAAATCAAGAGGTTCTAAGTAAAAAAAAAAAAATACTACCAAGCAGCTAGAAAGAAAGAATTCAAGCACGAGAAAAACTGAGTATAATTCTACACACAAAAACAATTGATTTCTAATAAATATAGGCCTTTCAAGCATCCTGATGAAAAGACCAGAGCTGCATACAAACTTTGAAGTACAAACACAGTAGTCAAGAGAAACATCATAAGAAATTTAAAAAGTATAAACCATTCTCATAAGGAAGATGAAACATGTATTCCCCTGTTACCATTAGGGATAATCGAGAGAGTCTAAATTAGATAGAGAGTCTGGAATTAATTCTCTTATGTTCTGATGACCTTATAAGAAGAACAGAAAGGGAGGACAAGAGGAATTAATGGAGGGTAAAGGGTAAAGAAATTAGAAAAGAAGGAAAAGAAGGATGAAGACATTATCTACATAATCAGAATGCACAACTTAACATTTCTGTTAAGTTCAGAAATACATTCTATTCAACAGGGAAAGGAGGAGGAGGAGAAAGGAGAAGAGGAAATAAGAAGCAAGATAGATTAAGGGAAACATTAACCCTAAGAAAAAAATTCTAACAAAGGATATGCAAAAGTATTTACAGCAGCTCTTATTGTAGTGGCAAAGAACTGCAAACTGAGGAGGTGCCCATCAATTAGGGAATATCTGAACCAGATATGGCGCACAAGTGTGATGGAATATTAGTGTGCTATAAAAAATGATGAAGCAGACAGTTTCAGAAAAACCTGGTAAAATTTGTATGAACTGATATAGAGTGAGATGAGCAGAAGAGAACCAGGAGAACACCTTATGCAATGACAACAACATTGTAAAACAATTTTGAAAGACTTGGGAACTCTGGTCAATGCCTGTGGGTTATGTTTAATTTGTAACAATGAAATACGTCCTGCATATCGCATATTTACATTACGATTCATAACAGTAACAAAATTACAGTTATGAAGTAGCAACTAAAATAATTTTATGGATGGAGGTCACCACAACATGAGGAACTGTATTGAAGGGTCGCGGCATTAGGAAGGTTGAGAACCACTGCCTAATAGAGATGTGATAAAACTCAAGAGTACAGATTGAGGCAAATTTTTCTGCTTTCAGACATGCCAATGTGGGAATTTGCTTTGCTTGACTATACATGTTTGTAAAAGGTTTTGTTTTTCTTTCTTTCTCAAGGGAGGAGGGGAAGTGCGAACAAGAGAAGGCAGATTTTTATTGACTGAAAAAAATAACTTTAAAAAAGATTGCCAGAAAATAGAAAGCAGAGGTGTGCCCGAGTATTCCTCTGAGGTAGAGGCAAAGTAGTGTAACTTTATCTAACTAGCTACCAGAGAAAAGAAGAGATAAAGGGCATAGCAGAAGCCCTACTTCCTTCAATCTTCTCACTTGCTCCTCAGTAGGTGTGGGATTGCCTGAGGTTTGAATACATAATCACACTTTCAGTTCAAGCTCTCTGCCACACCAAAGGATGCTGCCCCTTTTTAGGGGCAGGCTAGCTTTGAACTGAGAAGGTCCAATTCTGTTTTTAAATAAAAAGCTGCTATTTCATCCTAGTCACATAACCAACTGTTATGGAAGTCAAGTGGGAGAAAGGAACATTATTATACCTACTTCCCATTCAGAATAGCTAGCAGGTAATCAGATATCAATAAATGATTCTAATATTGCCGAGGATAGCCAAGCAAGAAGACTTCCCTCCTACAGTTTGCAATACATATTCCTTGTTCAATTAGCTACAAACTGCGAATTAACAAAACAAAATTTAAAACTATCATCCAGTTAAATTTAAAGGAAAACAGTTAAGATTATGGGGGTCCTGCATTCCATTTCCTTCTACTAAATATTTTCAGATTTCAAATAGTCTTACTTAGCTGTTTCCTTCCAAGTTTGCTATCAACACCTTTCTTAGGAGTTTATGTTTTATTTTTTATTCCACCATTTGATGAGCTTATTAATGAAAATTTTATGGTAAATGGCCTTTTTAGTGAATCATTTTTATATTCTGCCTCTTGCAGATGGATTTCTTTTGTGTAACATTACAGCAGTAATTGAAACATGTTTTCCTTACTTTTTTATTTATGCAGTGGCTATTATGGAGATATGATACTGAAAGTACTTTCTGATGGATCACTACTGCTGTAAGAATCAGCCAAATGAGTTTTTCTATGAAAAAAATTTTGTTTTTGTAAGGATCATCTCCTTTCCAAAGTAGAGAATTAAAATTCCAAATTAGTCAATAGGACACCAAAATTTTTCTTCCAAATTAAACCAGATATCTAGATTATGTAGTGTTTATGTCCCTCAAATAGAAAATAGTTGTCTGAAAAAGGCCAAACCACCTTAGTTTCTTCTTCATCTATACAATAAGGGTAAGATAGACTAGATGATCTCTAAGGTCTCCACCAGTTTTAACACACTTATGAAATAAATAGTATAAATTTCACATAATTTGTAACTTAAACGAATTCAAAATAAATAAAAATAACAAAGACTTTGACTTTGAAGATGAATGAAAAACTATGAAAAAAACTGAATTACAACATTGGTCAAAATATAGGCTATTCCAGAACACAGGTCACACTTCTAAAATGAGATCTCACTGAAAGGAAATGCCAGAGATCTCTTCCCTTACTTTGCAGCACCAATAGCAGGGGCGTCAGGTACAGGCTCCTGCAGCAAGAGAAAGGGAGGGAGAGAATCAGTTGTACTAGTTCTGTTACTTCTGGAAAGAACAAGAAGTACTTAACTGTTTTTCCACTAAGAACATAATACGTCACAAAGTTTTATGTATTTTTAATTCTGTTCCTTCCTTAAGGTTCAGTTCAGCTCATGCCACGATGACTGATTTCTCTGATCCCCCACCTCACCCATAAGAAGTGTTCTCTTCCTACCCTGATCTTTCACACGCCAATGTTTGGCTTCTATGTACTTTATCATATTGGTATGGGTAGATTTATTTCTGAAACACAGCTAATAGTCCCCAGCTGTTAGCTCCCAACTCCTTCCCCACTGCTTTGGCCTTCTGAGGTTACAATGTACCTTAAAGAAAATCTATTAAGTACTTTACTGAGCAGACACAGCTTCAGCTAGAAGGTATGGGGAACAGGCTTAATGTAGACAAATGATCCAAGCCTACCTGCTATGGCTGTACACAGATCATTAAGTTCATTCAAGTCACATTCTACTTTCCCCCCATTCTCATAGGCTTGAAAGCATTCTTCAAGCTTCTCCCTAAACATTACTCTGTCATTCCTTCCCGACATCCAACCTCAATTAGTGTTTACTGCATTTTGTTTTGTTTTCTTTTTAAACAGCCTTATACATGTCTAATGTAAGCCCAAACTCCTGGGATCCTTTCATTCTGGATTCTACTGACAGCGCTCCTGATTCTGCTGATATTTTCATTATCATCCTTCTGGTTATTTTGCCCTACCTTACAAGTATTTGGTGTCCATTTTTAAGATAAAGAATCCTATTTCTCTTTTTTGTCTCATCTCTTTCATATCCTATGGCATTTTTCAAACATATACTAACCATGAAAATGGCAAGGTAAATAAACGTGCCATTGAAAGACCCTTTCCTTCTAACCTGAGCCTGAATCAGCCTTATTCTTTGGCTTTTTCCTACTGCCAGTCTATCTGTTGGTGACCAAAATATCAGACAAGATTGTAATTCCCATACAAATAAGAGCTCTGTCATTTGTCATCTCTGTATCCCCAGAACCTGGCAGAGTTAATATGTGCTTAACAAATGTTTGCAGAACATGAATTTACAGATTCAGACTGGGGAGTAAAGTGTGTACTATATTCAGACAGATATGACAACTATGGTTTTAAAAACTTTAGTATGGACTAAAGACTTCTTGATCCCTTTTTGCAAAGGAAAAACAATACAAAGTATCATCTTTAAAATTAAATCTTGAAACTATTCAGAGATAGTTTTAAAAGCTGTCACTTAAAATCAAATTAAAATTTTACTTTCACTAAAAGTTGTTTATTCTACAATAAATAAGCCATATTCTTTTTTCTTAATGTAAACGGAATAGTGAATGCATGTAGGGAAAAAAGTTGTATACATTAACTAGTTATTATATAAAATATTAAACTAAAATATGTATAAAGATAATTAGGTTTATATGAAAATTTTTAGATCAAATTAGTTTTAGAAATCACAAGAGAACATAATTTTTTAAAAACCACCTTTAAACATAAGAAAAATTTAAATTAAAAAAATTAATCAATTAACAAATCCTGTTGCTTCCTGCAATTTTCTTTCAAAAATGGGTCATACTTTCAACTTCTACATTTTGAATTCAGGTACTTAGGATGTCTCTATATTTATGTCATTTTTTTAGTCAAAAAATATCAAGAGATCCTACGCACTACTTAATAATTTATAAATGCCTATAATAATCTGGACTATAAGGGAAAAATAACATGGATATTATACTAGAAAGTTACTGTAACAGCAAGCACCCCAGCACACCCAGGGCGGCTACTAGCACAGGTTCTTAGACCTGCTTTTCTAAAGGAAAGCAACTCAAAATGGGTTAACAATCTTACTTTAATCGATCAAATATCATTTACCTAGTTCCGGGGGAAAAGTCAGCACCCTGAACTTCAGAGAATACAAACAGAAGTTACAAACAAACAGAAAAACAGATCAGCAGACGGCTTCCAGCGTCTGACCATTACATCAGTTACCTAGTCAGTTACCAGAGAGGGAAGCACCAACATCTGGGCTTTTCACAGCCGGGGGGCTCAACGGCTGCCCAGAGTCTCGTCTGGCCAAAT
>CM053580.1:300763356-300797688 GCA_028627135.1 Pseudochirops cupreus
CAAGCCTGGCGCCACAGGCTCCACGTGACCACATTCAGCCTATTAGGGAACAGAGTATACTTTCAAATATCCAAGGGTCCTCAGTCACGTAGACACTTTAGCAAAGGGCCTAGGGGCAGGGAAGATCTTGAGATTCCCATAACAGTTACTGAAGAATGTCAAATTTTATTTTGATACAGAATGTATAAAATATGCAAAAAGGCAACAACATACTAGAACTGGGATTGAGCCTTATGCAGAGGCAACTATCTGTGGTATAATTTAAGAGACACTTTGTAGGTCTCCCTCTCTTGTGATATCTGAAATTCTATCACAATAAATTAACTACCTGGTTTCTCAGACTTTTCAGTCTTCAGGATACCCTTTTTAAAACACAAGAGACCTGGATGATGGAGCAGTAGGAAGCAATGCAGTCAGACTCCCTTTCACAAAAACTCTTCTAACAGGCCTAAAAAATGCACCAGCTCAAATCCTAATAGAGAAATGCAAAAAAGTTAAAATGAATTCTTTGTCATGCCCAATTTGGCATCAGGAGACAGAAAGGTCTGCTGACCCTGGAGACACTGGGTTGGGATAGGAACACACTGGCACCCATGGAGTACTCCAGAGCCCAGGGAGTGCATCAGTATAAGAGGAGGTGCCAGACCCTTATGACAGTGCTCTAAACTATAAAAGCATTGACTTCCTACTACTGTAGGCCTGTACAACTTGAAATCCACATTTCTTCTATAAACAAAAGATGTTTTCCTCTACATTTTTCATAGAGTATTCCTCTCTTAACCTAAAAACTTATTTAACTGAATCTCAATTCTCCAATTTATATAACTTTGTACCAAGGTAAGTATTTCTTTCCTTTGATGATTACATATGTCATCTATCTGTAGTCAACTACTTCAACTTTTGTTTGTCTGACAGCATCCAAACTAATCTACTCTACTAGCCTCTAATTAACATTTAGTTATTCTATGAAGCCATGTATACATTATGTCAAAACAAACAGCTGAAAAAAATCAGTTAAACATCTGGTTATTTTCTCCATTTGACGTCAAACAAGAGGTCTGACTCATTTTCCATTAAATTAACAGTATTTGGGGACTATGTGGGCAGGTAGTGCACATCTTGTTTATCTATATGGCTGCACTTTCCGACAACTACAAACAGGAAATTCAGGGGCATAGCAATGACTAATTCGCCTTTACTTTCTTCCCTCTTGTAGAGTCCAGAAGAAGAAAAATAATAGTAAGTTATTAAATGGCACTTACAAAAATTCCTAAAGTTCTGTTTTGTGGACACTTAGAAAGTGATTTCATAAATGGGGAAATTTTTGTGCTCAAGACATAACAGGCAACTCTGTAAAGTCCTCTAGGAGGAATGTTTTTGTATTAGACTGCTAATTCACAATCTATAACATATTAACCAGGGAGCTACCATTTCATTCTTCTTTTAATAACATTTAAACTAAGAACTTGTTTTCTGTTTTTATTAGAATTTTACAAAAGATTGTCTCCTAAGTCAAAAATTAAAATAGGGCCAAAAAAATAAAAATTCCTTAACATCTATGATGCTTCTAGTACTATAATCCAAGAATGATTAATGAAAGAATGTTATAATTTTCTCAGTCTATCAAAGGATGTTTTTTAAAACGTAATTTTGTTTTCAGGAGAGGCAGTTAGGTGTTGTGGCTAGAGATTCAGCCTTGGAACAAGGAAGACATGAGTTCAAGTCTAACCCCTGACATATACTGGTTATGATTCTGGGTTCTCTGTGCTAAAGTTCTCTTTGCTACGGGAAATACTCTAAGACAATAAGTTGTAGAGAAGGCACCAACTCACACTGGAAGAGGCTATTTCTTCATCCAGGAAATTGTCTCTACCAATGAAACTAGTGGTACAGATCCTATCCCTGTTTTCAATAGATGCCAAACATCATGAACATGCAAGGACATGAATTAGCTCAGTTTCTAATAGCCATAATAGCAGTTGGAATATGTGAGGTAGCCATGAGGGTAAGCCAACCCTCTTTCATCAAATATTTACCAGTAAGTCTCTTTAAGTATAACATTATGTTGATGGTAAGGAGTAAAAAGGTAGCTATAACATTAAAGGTAATAGCAAAAATGCAATGAAAGGCAGATTATGCCAAGAAGAACAGCATAATCCTCACAGCCCATTAAGAGAACAAAGATGGACTTGATTTTATTTTTCTTCCCCCTCTTCATCTCCTCCTATTCAGTATCTTCTTTAGCTCATCAACTTATTCAATGTTCTAACTCTATTCCCTCCATTATTACTCTCTCTACACTCTCATTATCTTACGCATTTCTTCAAAAGAATAGAGTAGGATCATGGGAGGATAGATGTCCCAAGGACATCATAAAACACAGCACAAAATGTATCTAGTAGCCAGAAGCTGCTCTCAGGGTAACCCAGCATTCACATATCCCTTTGAAATTCTAACCATAAAACTTCTCTTCTTTCATTACAGCTGCAAAACCTGGAAGTTACTACTTACCATTTCAATCATGATGTCTCCAGAGTGGTTAGTTTTCACTATCCATACTTTATTATATAGTATCTTATTTTATAATTGTATCCTATGTATATATTTGCTAAATTGTAAACTCATTTTGTATTTCTTACAGACATAGTAGGTACAATAACTTAGAAACTGATTGATTCAATCGCATGCCACCTAAATATTCTTGTTCCCAACCTATAACCTACACAGTCATACTCAACCAGCACCACCGTAGCTAGAGTTGCAGAACAAGACTGGAAATTGGGAGATTAGGATACAAGACTTAGTTCCATTGGAAACTAATTATATGACCTTGGGCAAGTCAGTTCACATTATAAAACTGGGGGGAAAAAGGAAGGGTATTCTACCATCTAATCTCTAAGGTCCCTCCTAGTTCCAACATTCTGATTCTATGACTCACCATATTAAAGGGATTTAAGATACATCCTATCCAGATAACTCTGAGAACAGGTTGAAGGTAACAGGAATTACCAGACTAAACACAGAGGTTGGAACTGGAACTGCAACGGGGAACAAATAAATACTCTCCAGTTCTACTATGGTAGCAGAAATTACAAAAACAGAGGGTACTGAAGAAAAGGTTATTGGAAATAATGAAAAAGATTGAAGAGGGCAAAAATTCTATATACGCCACCCCCTTAGTTTATTTGGAACAAATGAAACACTAAAGATCAAAGAGATCTAGGTCTGGGAATGGGGGAGGGCGGGGGGGCAGGAGACATGAGACTGGTAACATGGAAGGAAGTGCCAATTATAGCTTATAATGTGGGGGGGGAGAGAGTACATTTCTTAAAAATTTACCTCAATAACAAAACTTCTAGTTAATTATTTTGCCTTCTTTCCACCATCATATTTTCTTTTCTACCTCCTTCTATTCTTTAATTTAAAAAATATGCATTGTAAAAAGAGAAAAAGCTCTAAAACAGTGGCTCTCAACCTTCCTAATGCGCGACCCTTTAATACTCATATGTGGGCATATCTGTATGTGGGCGGACCCGCCTGGAGATGGATAGAGGAGTGGTATCTCGGTTCCTAAGACCATCAGAAATATGTGTTTTCCGATGTGAAAGGGTCGTTCGACCCTCAAAGGGGTCGCGACCCACAGGTTGAGAACCACTGAGCTAGATGATTTGCCCATGGTCACACAGCTAGTATCTAGGGCCAGATTTTAACTCAAGGAGATGAGTCTTCCTATGCAGGCTCAGCACTCTATCTACTGCATCACCTAGCCATCCCTTAAGTGTGTATAGACACATAGGTATGTGTTTATACATACACATACATATACACACATACTTATTTCTGTTACTGCTCTTTACCCTGTATCCTCTAGTTACAGAACAAAAATATTTTTATTAGATGATAATCTAGCTACTCCCCAACAGCTATCTTGAAATATTGTTATTAGGCTACTGGGATGCCCAGTTCAGATTTATAAGCTCCTCAAAGAACCTGTGAATGAAGATGTAATTAGTATCTCGTGCTCTTTAGCGATCAACCACACACTAAAGCGTCTATTCTTAGATGAAATCTTGGATGAAATAAAAAGGATCTCTTATAGCTGGGGACAGTAAGTTCTCTAGGACAAACTACATAGGAGCAAAGAAGTCCAGAGTTGGAAACATCCTTAGGTATACTTAATACAATCTAATCTTTTTACAGATTAGGACATTAAGACCCACAGTCACTGGTAAGGTTAAATAATGGCCGTGGTGGGACTACTACTGGCAAGAATCTGCAGGACAAAATGAGAAAGGAAAAAGAAATCAGATAGGTAAAGAAAAGAAAGATTAAAAGAAAGGAAGGAAAAAAAGACACAAGATACAGTGAAGTGGCAGTAAGCCACTAAAAGCTATCTCAGAAGCCACTCCATGGTACCATTATCTGAAAGTTGCCTATCCCTGCCCTAAATATGTAATTTGATTCCCTACTCTGCTAAAGTTTTGTTGTTTTTTTTTAACGACTACCAAATCAAAAATTTCAAGGAGTAGATCAGGACTCTTAGAGAAATGCTATAACTGAATCTCCTTCCTAGGGACGCCTTAGACAAGGAGAAAAGTTATAACAAGATTATATACTCCCAAAGCTACTACAGAGAATGCCTAACTTGCCTAGTACTGATTCAAAGTTGTTAATGTAATAAGAAAGTTTCCAGAAGTCACCAAGCATTCCAGGAGAAATAAGTCTGATGTGCTTCATCTAGTATAGCTATCTTTTTTGATCAACCCATAAATAGTGGCAGAGCAAAACCAAGGAACAGTTCTGAACCTGTGAAATAATATAATCAAAATTAAAATGTTTAATCTACACTAGCCATAGGAAGGTTCACCATGGCAACCAAATATTTCTTATAAATTTAAAATGTGTGAATATACAGATGTTATGACTACATGGTCAGAAAATTAAACACAAACTCCACTGCCTGAAACAGAAAAATATATACTATACCTCCTGTTTTCTGCCAAAATTGCCCCTTCATCCTTTAGCCGTTTACTCTTCTCTGCACAATCTTCCAGGAGAATCGCTTTCTTTCGTTTAATTGCATGAAGCCAGTTAACGTCATCATTCTCCACTAAGCCCTTCTCATCAGCAGCTTCAGCTTCAAACTGCTGGGATGTGACTTTTGAGACCTTTTCACCAATTTTCCTTTTCCATCCAAAGGAAGCCATTCTGGAAAATTATAATGACCAACTTTAATCATTTCCCTAAAACTTTAAGACTGCCTGGAATGGTGGTGAAAGACTTGCTGAAAGGGTTGTCTTCATAAAATACAGTGGGAGGAATAGGGGAGGATTATGGGTAAGAATATTAAATCTGACAATAAAGTCCCTAAGCAGACAGCAGAAAAACATCTGCCTGCCACATTTCCCTCCCTGATGAGAATCTCTTAAAAAGAGTAGAGACTGTGCTACGCAAGGGCAACTAGTTTGGAAACCTATGAGGTAAGATAGTGCTTCCCGGTATGTTAGATGAGGACTCTTAAGGGGCCACTGGGTTTTTTTTAAAGAGGTCTGAGAATTCATATGCATAACAAACACTATCATTTTTCTTCCTTATTCAACTCCAACAAAACATTCCACATGAACTGTGATCCTAAGATCAAGTGAGTTACTATTAGATTTGACGCTAAAAACCTGAAAAGATTGAGAACCCCTAAGGTAAAGCATCATCTACTAAGAGATTCCTAGAGAATTCTTAGCCCACAAAAGTGTGCTATTAGGTCAAAGACTGGCCCTTAAAGCAACAGCTCATTTCCCAGCCTGAGTTCCATTTGCTCCCAGATGACTGATTCACAAACAGGTATTACTGGTCATACCTACCAGAAGAATATACATTGCACCCATGTAACTATGACAACGCTCTTAGAAAAGTAATTCCTGAATGCGTGCCCTTCTGACTGTAGATCAGCAGTGCTGTCTTCATGTGTGAAAAGCACACAGACCACTTCAATGTCATTTTTATTATCTTTGGTTTTTACTGAATGTGTCCTTTTTTCCCTCCCCACTTAGCAAGCTATTTCTTACTTATAAAAACGATTTTAAAACAGAAAAGATGAGCTTAGTAAATCAACCATGTCTGACAGTATACACAATATCCCATACCCATAGTCTTCTACCTCTGAAAAGCAGGGAGGTGGTAGTACCAGCACCAAGTAAAACCCAAATAAATAGTTATTTATTATATTCCTAATAATATTATTTAATTAAACTATTAAATATTAATTTAAATTAAATTAAATAGATCTGGTAACATTAAAAATAGACCCAAATTCAAAGAAAATGTAAGTTGAGAGATCAGTGTCTTCTACATTTATAAAAGCTGCATGTAGTTCTTTTTGTGGTGGCAAGGAATTGGAAATGAAGGGATGCCCTGATGGGAAATGGCTGAACAAGTTGTGGTATACGAATGTAATAGAATACTACTGTACTATAAAAAATGATGAGCAGGCAGACTTCAGAAAAACCTGGAAAGACTTAAATAAACTGGTGGTGAGTGCAATGAGCAGAACCAGGAGAACACTGTATTCGCTAACAGTCACACTGTGCAATGACTGACTTTGACAGACTCAGCTTTTCTCAACAATCCAATGATCTAAGACAACTCCAAAAGATTTGTGATGGAAAATGCTGTCCACATCCAGAGAAAGAACTATGGAGTCTGAATGCAGATGGAAACATACTATTTGCTCTCCTTTTCTTCTGTTGTTTTATTTTGTTTCTTCTTTCTTGTGATTCTTCCCATTAATTCTAATTCTTCTTTACATCCTAACTAATGTGAAAATATGTTTAATATGAATGTATAAGTAGAGCCTATATCAGATTACATCCTGTCTTGGGGAGAAGAAGGGGAAGAAAATTTAAAACTCAAAATCTTATGGTAGTCAATGTTGAAAACTAAAAATAAATTATCTTTTAAAAAGCTGCATGTTCATTCCTAAGAAATCTATAACAGACTAGAGAAATTACAGAATAAATAAGCTCTAATGTTCTTCAACTATAGCCTTACATATTCTGACCACAGAACATTTTCATGTCATTTAAAGTCAGATTTTTCAAAATAGTTTCAAGGGATTAACATCTCTTCCCAGTACAGCAATCCTGGAAACCATAAATGAATTCTAAAACACAAATGGAATGACTATATAAAATCTCAGAGTTCTAAAGGGTTCTCAAATTTGCTTAGTCTAACTTTCTAGTCAATGTCTGTTACTTCTCATTTAATGATAAATAGTAAATGCCTCTGGAGGATGCCAGAAGCTTACAATCTGGAGAATATTAGAAATGCATAAAGAAAAGTGTTGTAGAAAGAAAAAGTTCACTGGTAAGATTAGGAAACACTCATGAAAGAAATAACAACAGACCTTAAATTACAGAGAGAATTTCAATAAACACACTCTAACAACATCTTTTTTAATGAACAATGAACTAAGAACTCTAATCTCGGTTAAGCAAAGATCAATCATGACTCCAGACGACCAATGATGAAGAATGCTACCCACCTCTTAGCGGAGAGATGATAGACTAAATATGCAGAATAAAACACATATCCATTTGTTTTGTTTGAGCATTCATATTTGTTTACAAGATTTTTTTCCCCAGTGGGAAAGGACAGGAAAAATTCATCAGTTTTTTCTTTAGAAATGGAGAGCATTTCACTTGTTAATTTTTTAAAGAGGAATGTCAATACCAGATACAACAGGGGACTCGGATTTTCCAGGTACAAGGAAAGGCATTAATGAATTATTTTAAAATATATACATATGTATGTATGTGTGTGTGTATATATATGTGAATATATATATATATATATATATATATATATATATATAATATGTACATTAATGAATAATGAAGCTAAAAATATAAAGCATGTTTGGGAAATAGTAGATTAGGATGGAAAATGTAGGTAGAGAGAGGCTGTATAAATATTTAACCAACAAGCTTTTATTCATTACCTAGTATGTGCCAGACAGCATGGCATAAGGGATTAAGCGCTAGCCTAGAAGCCATGAAGATATGGTTCAAGTCTCTGCTCTGACTCATACTGGCTCTGTGACTACCAGCAACTCATTTAACTTCACAGGGAGTTAAGCACTAGTGATACTATGACAAAAATGAAATACTCCCTGCCTTCAAGGAACTTGCATTCTAATAGAATTCCAAAAAGTTATAAACCTCATAAATTTAGAGAAATTAAAACATCAATTTCTACTTTAGCACTTTATAGTATTCAAAGCAGTTTTTTCTTAGACATGTATTTTTTTCTCCACTCTCCTACTTTTGATAAATGAAGATTTTTTTTTTCAAAATAATACTTCCTTAATTTCCAAAGAAATTATGAACATCAAGGCCTTCTGAATGTCACCAAAATACCACAAAGTTAAGCTCCTTGATAGAAGGATAAGTCTTTTACTTTCCTTTGTAGCTCCAATATCTACCTCAAAGCCTGGCACAAAGCAGGTGCTTAATAAATATTTATTGACTGGTCTGTCATTCCCTGGGCATGTACCCTACAACAGTACATGATGGACACTTTAAGTTATGCCTGATGGATATTTTATCTATTTATAAGCTACTTTTTATTCAATCCTGAGGCTCTGGAGGGCGCAGTTTATCACTGCATTATTTAACCCCAAAACATAGGCAAGAAGAGTGAACACAGCTCAAGACGCTCATCCTTTCGGTGGTGACTCCGAAAAATGATTTAACTCCTTTAAAACAGAGAAGAGGCTCAGCGACTTCCCCCCTCCCCACACCCGGCGGGGGTCGAGGTCTGTGTAAAACGTGCCCACGGACGTCAGAAAGGGAGGAGACTGGTCCACTGACCTCACTCGCCCCGGAATCCACCAAACCACCTTCCGGGGCCCCAACGCAGGCCCGGAGCGGGAGGACGAGAGCCCACTTCCCCCTCCTCCCAGCTCCGGAGAAAACAGAGCTGGGAACCCAAAGGGGCGTAGGGGCCCCGACCTCTAAGGGCCAGACAGGCCTCCCCCTCAACCTCGGGGGGCCAACCCACGGGGCTGAGGTCACCCCACACCGCACAAGGTGCCCCCCGACTCCTCGAGAAGTCTCTTCACCAAAGCTGGGCTCTCTCCGCCCCCACCTACACAGGCCACCCCGAGAGCCCCAAGTTACCTGACGACAGCTCCCCACGACCAGTGTTTACGTTCCACTTCACTCTGATCCACCGGAAACGGAAGCGGCTCCGTTCGCACTTCCGTCTCTCTTGAAAAAAGCGAGGGGGGTGGGGTTACTTGGAAGCGTCACGAGGTCTCCTAAGAAACGGATGTGGACGCCTGCGAGCGTCAGGGCGGCCCCTACTGGGACTGCGGGGAATTCGCGCTGTGCGGATCTCAGCTGCTCAGAGCCAGAAATTCCAGACAAGAACGCTGTACTTGTAGGGAGTAAATGGCAGAGTTCTGAGGTGTGCCCCTTCTATGGCAGAGCCCTCTCCATCCTCCTTTCATAACATCTCTAAAATGTGCCACCTTCCTTCCACTGAGATCTCCACCACCTTGGTGCAGACCCTCATCACCTCACGCCTGGATTATTGCAAAAGCCTGGTTAAAAAAAAAAAAAAAAGAGGCAAACAGGCTAGGTGGTGGCATGTAAATTCATATTGTTTATTCTCGTAAAGTTATCCAAAGCTAGTGAACATGTACGTCAAGGAACCAGAACGTAAATTCTGACCGATAAAAGAATGAGAAGCTTTTTATATGTTGTAGGACATTCCCTGGGTGTCTGCGTCCCTCAGATACATGGTCTCTATAGGTGGTAGGAATTGACAAGACAATTGACAAAGTGCTGAATGGGGCAGGTAGGTAGCACAATGGATAGAGCACTGGGCTTGGAAATCTGGAAGATCTAAATTCAAATCTGGCCTCAGGTATTTACTAGCTGTATGACTATGGGAAAGTCATTTAACCCTGTTTGAGTTTCTTCATCTGTAAAATGAGCTGGAGAAGGAAATGGCAACGCACTCCAGTCTCTTTGCCAAGAAAACCCCAAAAAGGAATCACAAAGAATCTAACACAATTAACTGAAAAATGAATGAACAAGTCTTGACTATAAAGCTTGGGATCTTGCCTTTCCCATTATAGTTATATTATTATATTTCCCCATTATAATTATATAATTATAATGTTATAATAGCAATGAGAAGTTTAGTTTGAACCTTAAAAACCATATTCCCTAGACCAACAAAATCAAGCCCAGTGCTCACTCTCATAGGAAAGCATAGTGGTCAGTCTCTGCCCTTCACTTCCTACTTCTCCTGCTGGCAGAAAATTAAAATCTGCCTTTCAGAAGGCTTGAGAGAAGAGGCTAAACATGTCTATTTTGCCTTCTTTCCAGCTACAAAATGACACCCTCATTCTACATGCAGGAGATAGCCTCACTATATGTGGGAGCTCTGTAGGAATATAATTTTTGGTACAAATTTTTGCAAGAAATTTTGGTTTTTTGCTAGTTTTGAAAAAAAAAACTTTAGACAATTTTTTTTCTCTGTCCTTCTGTGGTTCAGTTCATTGTTTTTGAAGGGAACTATTTGAATAGTATACCTTTTTTATCCCAAATGGCAGGCTATTATTGATAACCACTCAATTCAATTCTGTAAGACCCAAAGTTTCGATGTCTGTACTTTTGCTGGCTTGGAATGAGTTTAAATAGGAATTGTTTTCTATAAACAGAGCACTGGTAGAGGAATTTCTAGAAAAGATTGGAGCTTTTGGAGTTGAAAAGAATAGAGGTCTCCTGATACCAGGAATAGACCCAAACCTTAAATAAGGTTAAAGGCAGAAAAATAAGAGGATTAGAAGAGTATACAATTAAAGTACAGATTGAGGCAGGTGAGACTCTAATCCTGCCTCAGAATTTTGATCAGATAAATGTACCTGAGGAAATGATAGTAGGAAATTATTCTTAGGAATTTCAGCCTTGTCCACCCTCTAAGGATGAGGATTTGCTTAAAGAGGTAGGTTTCTAATCAAAGGAGGCATTCCTATAGAAAGACTGAATGTCACAATTTAATCCAGAATCTTTACCTCATCTATGAGGAAATATACAACCACCTGTTGTATACAACAGAAGCCATACACCCTGTTGTATATAAATACCCTGGGCCCCAAATTTGCATCTTCTCTGGATGAACCATGACTCCAAGGAGAATAATCTTAGGAAACTTTAGTTGGACAGGCAAGAGTGTGCCTGAAACAATAGAAGGCTCTCGAAGCAGACAAAGTGATGAGTCTGACAAATACCTTAAGGGGGATAGTTGCAAAGGTAGTGGATACATGGTGGCAAGGCCAGATGTTACCTGAAAAGAATATATATAAACTTTAGCTCATGTGTTTGAAAGGGGTGAATCAGAAGACCCCTATCCTAATTTTGTCTCTAATAGCGTGCAGCAGAAAGGAGAAAAGCCCACTGACTTCTTCCTCAGGGTAGAGCAAGGAGTGATGAGACTAACACAGATAGACACTGGATCCTGAGGATGCAGGAAAAATTACACTGCAGAGATTGTTCCAGGACTTGGTACATGACCCTTGTGCAGCTGATGTAATCAGATCTGTGCAGACACAGAAACCATTGCCAACAGTGTCTGAGGTGAGACAGCAGGTACTCCTAATATTCAAGGACCAATATCGTCCACAGGGCTCCAGGTCTTCTCAGGAATGGATCATAGGTACGAGGCAAGACAACAGAACCACCAGTGCTGAACTTGAGTCACAGAACCTGAGACAATCGGTTAAGAGATGGATCAGTGCCCAATCCTATTCCCCTTGGGGAGGTAGAGGTCTAAGGGAATGGAGGACACAAAAATCTAACATAAGACAACCTCCATCAGGTAACCATCAGAGTAACAGATCAACTTTTTGTTATAATTGTAGACCAGATGGCCATACTTATATTAGATGTACTGGCAAAGAAAATGCAACATTGGTCATCAAGAAGTTAAAATCTGATCCAGCTTTGGGCAACCAGAGCAAGGTCAGGACAGGAGGTCACCCTGGGCTTCAAGGCCAGGTGTCACATTGGCCTCATCACCAATTCCTTATGGGTCTATTCCACCTGAAAACATAAGACTTCATAAAGAGTGGATGGTAAAAATTGAGAATGAGGACTATAATGCTGTCCTTGACAGTGAAACTTAAATTACCATCATTTTCCATTCTTTTTATGACAAATATTTAGGTAAAATACCTTTTAAAGCCTATGACAGGGCTTGGACTTGGTGGTTAGAGTGAAAAGGACTTGCAGACTTGGGTATATCCAGGTGTGTTTGAAATTTCCTAAGGAAGTTATTGGTGCCAAGAGAAAAGTGTACATTCTTGTTCTGGTTATATCTACTCTCCAACATTCATTGGCATGTCAGTATGGACTGGAACTAATTCTAGTCTTTTTTAAAATTCTAGCAAGCAGCAAGCTGAGACCCAATATCTGCACACTTCAACCATCCATGAAGATTGTGCAGAGACTCACAAGAGGATAGAGGCAAAAGTTTCTAGTGGACATTACAGGACATGTGCATATCCCTCAAATGTAATCCAGATGTCCTTTCGAGAACCCCCAGTTTGACTAGAGTGTAGTTTACTGTGTCCCTGTCATGTGGGAAGCCTCCTTGATTGTCTACCAATGCAGTTTAAAATGGTTAGACAAACTCAGTGATTTTTTTTCTGCCGTCTTTTTGGTCACTCCTAGCTGCTGTGCCCAGTGTGGAGGCCATGAACGGAACTAATTAGACTAGAAGGATTTCCTTCCCTTAATTACCTCCCTTTTACCACCACCCTCCAAGAAATGGATCTGAGGATGTTTGTTTCTGCGTTGTGGTGTTTCTTTTCACTTTCAGGTCCTGGTGGTGATCCCCACTGTACTGGGAATTGGAGCCATGGCATTTTGGAGCCAAGAATACAGACGAAACGATACTGCCAGCCAGCTTGGCATGGAGGGCCTGAGAAGCTGGGGTAGCTGGGACTCAAGTCTCAGGGGAGTTTGAACTTGGAACTGGAACTGTGCTCTCTGGGAATAAAATGAAGCTATAAACCTAATCCTCTTCGCAGCTCCAGAGACTGAAGTGATGAAAAGCAGGAAGCACTCTTCCCAAGTATCAGGGACGAAGTTTGTGTATTTGTGATTGTACCTTAGGGAATAAATATTCCCATTGTAAAAGTTCCTGCATTACACATATACAAAGAAAAATCTTATTTAAAAACCTCCTATTCCTTTGAACTGTTACTCTATCTCCTTTCTTTTGTTGGTCAAAGGTATAAAAGAGTAGTCTCAGTTTCTTGTCTTCATTTCCTTATCACTGGTTCACTTCTGAACAACCCTGGCATTTTGGTTTCTAGCCAGAGGTGTACTGCAATCAGTACTAATCCAAGTGATTTGTTAAATTTTCATTGGGAGCATTTACACCTAAGAAATCCACAGTAGGGTGAGGGTGAACTACAAATCAGTATTTGATTTGTTTTGCTAATTGTTTAAAGTGTTACCAATGTAATAATTAAATTACATTAACAATTAAATAATTAAAGGTGTTTGTGCATACATTTCCCCATCTCCCACACCACTACCCACCAGTCCTGTTGTTAAGCAGTGATCAGCACACCCCCATGTTGCCCTATAAACATTGCTTCAGCTCAGCAAGAGCGCTGTAGAAGGCTCAAGGAATGAAATCACCACCAGACAAGGGGCCTGGGGATTGAGGCTGATGTAATACTAATGGCTGGCACTTAGAGCAAGCTTCAAGGTTTGCCAAGTACTTACACCCATCACAACATCTCTCCTTCCATGCCCGCCATTCTGCTGAAATTGTCCTCCTCATCTGTAAATCAAGTATCTATTTCTTAGTTATTATCATTAGTGGATAGAGAGCCAGACTTGGAGTTAGGAATATCTGAGTTCAAATCATCTGCTTGGTGTCTTGCAAATCAAAAGGGATTTGAAAAACATCACGGAAAGTTATACATTGAATTTTTTATTATATTAGCAAGCACCCTGGCATACCCAGGATGGCCTGTTAGTACAGATTCTTTGATCTGCTTTGCCAAAAGAAAGACAACTTTTAAAGGGGTCAACAATCTTACTTTAATTACAGATGAGTAGAAAATACAAGCAGAGAAATTAGCAGAGATTCCACAAACAAAGCTCCTACTGTCTGAACAAAGCAATACAATGACCTATATACACCATTGGAACAGGAGAGCACAAACCTCTGAGTAGTCAGAGGGCTCTTAATAAATGACTACTCACAGAGTCCCATCCAGGGAATCAAAAGGTCTTTCCCACAAGCAAACCCCCGAAGTAAAATACCAACCTCTCAGTATATATATAGTTTTCAACTAATAGACTCAGAGCCAGAAGGCATTACAACCCTTGTTACTCAGTACCTAATTAGCTTAGTACCAAAGGTGTGAAAACCTTCCTAAGCAAGCCTCCCTGTCCCTTAGGCAAGTTCCTCCTCCAATTGGCTCAGGATGTATCACAGGTGGGCCAGAGTTCAAAGTAGTAAGACACCTGTTGTGGTAACATAGGTCTATTAATGGACGGGGAGGATCTTTATACTCCATTAACATTACCGTTATATACTGAAAAAGAAAAGTAAATTGTATCTATTAATTATAGTTTCACATTTTTCTATGTTATTATTTCTTTACCTATAGCATGGGAAGGATAATCAGCAATGATACAAAACTGGGTTTGGGTAAATAGAACACTCCTTGTCTCCAAAGGGAAACTCATTTAGTCAACAGGATGTGCTGACTTCAACAGCAGTGGGACATCAGCCAAGTCTGAGGGGCAATGACTCCTTAAGGCTCTGCCTCCTTTAGGCAGAGTCATTAGGCAATGAAGAAGACATGTCAATGGCTTGAGAATTAGCCCCATGGACCAATCATGTCTTGGTTTCTGTGTCTTTTTTAGGGAAAAAATTAGCCTAACCATATGATCAACATCCTGGGAGATATTATTTATGTCACCTAGAGCTTGCTCAAGGTTCTGGTAGGGCATTTAGCTCTGAGGACTTTTGGCTCTGGCTTCTCATCTTCTTCACTTTGGCTCATATAATAATACAAATACATATTCTAGTCTGTTTTACTGCTACCTTACAGTCTTGTCTTGTCTTTTTGCTTGTTTGTTTGTAGAAATGAAGTGATACATATAACCATTCCACATAAATTATTCCTAACCAGAGGGTAATAAAACTACAGGTTAATCACTAATATTAATACAAAACTTCACAGGTCCCAAAGTAAGCAAAGCAAACTAAGGCTTCTTATAAATATGCCCACCTCAAATTAAAAAAAAACAACAAACTAATGTGTCTTTAAACACATTAATCCAGAATGTCAAATGAGACTAAACAGAGGGGGTCGGGGCCACACTGATGGATATTCGTTAATCAATCCAGCTATCTCTATTTGCTTGATCCATTTCCTCCCATGGGTGAAGAAGCATTATCTAAATGTTCTACCTCATTGGTTTAGGAATTAACCATTAATTAAAATTTGGCAACATTCACCCATGAATCCCTTGGGTCCTACTTCCTTTTATTTTGTTTAGAATTTTTCATTCCTCAAAAAGAACTCACAGACTTACTGACAAAGTCCACTTAGGACAGACAGATGTCTATTTAACTAGATAGCACACGAACAAATGAACCATATGGCTGCATACCACTTGAGTTCAGCATTGCATTTATACTATTAGTACTACTAATATCAAAGCAAAAAATCTCTGATTCAAGATTCACGTCCTCTACCTTGCATGGCTACTTCCACTGACTTCAGCAGACTTTGCCCAGGACCTGAATCCCAGATTCTGCCCAACACAAGATGCTGAACCAACTGGTTCTGAAAAGTGAGGTAGGAATTTCCCTTGTTAGTTGGACAGGGGCTCTATCTTTTTAAGGAGAAGACCTGTTTCAGGGGATATATAGTTTGGTTTCCATTATGAGGCTTTCCTTCCCGGGGACCTGTGATCTTGGAAGAGAGTTCTTTGTTAGGGGAGTCTATGAAGAAATCTTTGTTTCTTATTCCACCACTTCCTTTTCCCAAAATAAATAAACAAAAAAATCAGAATAACTGATCAAAACTTCAAAAAATCTGAAGAACCCAGTACCTATATGAACACAACTACAAAACACTTTTCACACAAATAAAATCAGACCTAACTAATTTGAAAAACCTCAATTGCTCATGGCTGGGTAGAGCTAAGATAATAAAAATGACAATTTTACCTAAATTGAATTATATAATTAGTGCCATACCAATCATTCTACCAAAAAATTACTTTACAGAGCTAGAAAAAATAGTGACAAAATTCATTTGGAAGAACAAAAGGTCCAGAATATCAAGGCAATCAATGAAAAGCAATGCTAGGGAAGGTGGCCTAGCCATACCAGATTTTAATCTCTATTATAAAGCAGCAGTCATCAGAACTACTTGGTAGTAGCTGAGGAAGAGTAGTGGATCAATGGAATAGATTGGGTACAAAAGATTCAGTAGTCAATGATTATAGTAATATACTGTTTGATAAGCCCAATGTCCCCAGTTTTTGGGATAAGAACTCACTATTTGACAAAAACTGCTGGGAAAACTGGAATATGGTATGGCAGAAACTGGGCATAGACCATCATCTAATGCCATACACCAAAATCAAGTGTAAATGGATCTAGATATAAAGGCTGATACTGTAAATAATCTGGGGAAGCAAGGAACAGTTTGCCTGTCAGATTTATGGAGTAGGGAAGACTTTATGACCAAAGAAGAGTTAGAGAGCATTACAAAACGTAAAATGGATAATCTTGATTACATTAAATTGAAAAGTTTTTGTACAAACAAAGCCAATGTAACCAAGATTAAGAGGGAAGTGGGAAATTGGGAAAGAATTTTTACAACCAGTATCTCTGATAAAGGCCTCATTTCTAAAATATATAGGGAATTAAGTAAAATCTATAAGAATATAAGGCATTCCCCGATTGATAAATGGTCAAAGGATATGAACAGGTAATTCTCAGAGGCAGAAATTAAAGATATCTATAAGCATAAGAAAAAAATGCTCTAAATCACTACTGATTCGAGAAATGCAAATCAAAACAACTTTGAGGTAACACATCTCACCAGTCAGATTGGCCTAGATGACAAAACAGGAAAATGACAAATGCTGGAGAGGATGTGGAAAAATTGGAACACTAATGCATTGTTGGTGGAGCTGTGAACTGATACAACCATTCTGGAGAGCAATCTGGAACTATGCCCAAAGGGCTATAAATAATTGCATATCCTTTGACCCAGTAATACCACTTCTGGGGTTGTATCCCAAAGGGATCATAGAAGTGGGAGGAAGACCCATATGTACAAAAATATTTATTGAAGCTCTCTTTGTGGTGGCAAAAAACTGGAAATTAAGGGGATGCCCATGAATTGGGGGATGGCTAAACAAGTTGTGGTATAGGAATGTTATGGAATACTACTGTGCTATAAGAAATGGGGAAGAGATGGAATGCATATTTATCTGGAGAGGCTTATACAAACTGATGCTAAGTGAGAAGAACAGAACCAGGAAAAATTGGCACCCAATCACAGACACATCGTATGTGTGATGACCAACCTTGATAAACTGGACTCTTCTCAGCAACGCACAGTTATAAGACAGCTCTACAAGTCTCAGGATAGAAGGAGATGTCCACATTCAGAGAAAGATCTAGAAAGAACAGAGTTTAAACTGAGACTGAAGCAATCTACATGCTATTGTTCTTTTCCATGTTTGGATTTGTTTCTTTTTTCCCACTGCTCACTCCTTCGGTTACAACCCTTCTACACAACCAGACTAATGTCCGATGTGAAAGTCTTTGCGGATCCTACACTTGAGTGCACGCTGCCATGGGGGGAGGGGGGAAGAGGGAGGGCAGAAAATTTGAAACTCAAGGGATTCTGGAACTGAATCTTGTAAACTAAAAGTAAATAAACAAATCAATTTTTTTTTAAATCTGAAGAATATGTGTTATGTGTAATAATTACGGGCCTCCCCCCTCTGCAAAAGACTTGGGATCAGAACACTTTCTCATCTCTTCTTTTAAGATACACTTGCTCTTTAAACTTTTTAACTTTTGACTTTTGGGGGGGGCATGTATTCTTTGCATTTACATTGTTTGTATTGTTTTCCTTAGTTCTGCTTACTTCACTCTCAATCAGTTCATATAAATCTTTCCATGCTTCTCTGTATTCATCACCTGTCATTTCTTCCTGCACAGTAATCTTCTATTAAAGTCATGCATGACAACTTGATTAGCCATTTCCCAATCAATGAACATCTATTTTGATTATAATTCTGTTATCACAAAATGAATTATTACAAATATTTTCATATAAATACATACATATATATACATAGATAGAAAGAGATGATAGATAGATGGATAGATGGATAGATAGATAGATAGATAGATAGATAGATAGATAGATAGATAGATAGACTTTCTTCTTAACAACTACCTTGGGATATAAGCTCAGTAATGAAAATATCTGGATCAAACAAAGGGTATGGACATTTTAGAAACTTTATTTGCATAATTCCAGATTGCTTTTCATAATGGTCATACTGATTCACACTTCTTTTCAGAGTGTACCACTCTTGGAGTGTCCTTTCATACAGTTGTTAAGAGTTTATAATTCCTTTGAAAACTATTGTTCACATCCTTTGATCACTTATTTACTGGGTAATGGCTTTTGGTTTTCTATACACATTAACATTTTACAGATTTGTATACCAACCTTAGCAGAGGAATCTGATACATAAATTTTCCATTAATCTGTGTTTCCTTCTTAGGTGTATTAATTTCATCTGTGAAGAAGCTTTTCAGTTTCATGTAATCAAAGTTATCAATTTTTTGTAATTGCTTCTATATATTATTTAGGGACAAATCTAACCATAGCTGTCAGAGGTATACAATCTGTTTCTCTTCTAATTTTTTTTAATAGTATGATCTTTAATATTAAGGTGAGACACTATTTAGAATGTCTTGTGGAATATGGTTTACAGTATTGATATATGCCAGACGGCTTTCTAATTTTTCCAGCAGCTTTTAAAAAATCAAATAGTGAGTTCTTTCTGAAATAATGTGTTTTCCAACTTTCTTGAACAGTTGAGTTCCATTGTTTCTGATTCACCCTTGTCTAGTCTGTTCTATTGATCTACCTCGATTTTTTGACCAATACCAGATGATCTTGATGACTATCACTTTGAAATACAGTAGGAAGTCTAGAAGTGGTCTTCTCTTTGTGCCTTCATATTTCAGATTTTTCTTTTTCCAAATGAATTTTATCAAATGTCTTTGATAATTTGAGTAGTGCAGCATTAAAAGTATATCCTAACTTTAGTTGTATTATCATTTTTATTACATTGGCATAGCCTTGTCATGAGAATTCAATATTCCTCCAGCTATCTGTTATTCTTTATTTCTTTAAAGAGTACTTTGTAATTAGATCAAAAGGCCTTTTGGGTGCTCTGGTAGATTGGTCACCAGATACTTCATGTACTTTATAATTATTTGGAATGGGATTTATCTATCTTGCCTCTTGAATTTTATTACGTAGAAAGGCATTGATTTTGAGGGTTCATTAGATAGGTTTATTATAATTTTGCTGAGGCTATTGTCTCAAGAACTTGTTAATTCACTAGGATTTTGCAAGTAAACCATTTTACCATCAACAAATAAGGATAGTTTAATCTCCTCTTTCCCTATTTTTATATCTTTAATTTTTTCTCATCTTATTGCTATTGGCTGCCAGCTTTTATGGAATTATATCATAGTCAAGAATTTACACCTATATTTATTGTAAAGATTCTAGTGTATCCATTGCACATAACAACTCATTTTGGCTCAAAGTTTTTATGTCATTAAGAAAAAGACTCCTCCCTGACTGTACTTTGTAGGCTTTTTGGCATAAATGAGTGTTGTACTTTGTCAAAGGTTTTTCACACATTTATTAAAATAATCATGTGGTTTGGTTATTTGTTTTTAATAAGAAAAAATGTTATTTTTCTAATAAAGAACCATCCTTGCATCCCAGGTATAAATACAACTTCATTATAAGGAATGACATCTTCGAAAAGTTACTGTAGTTATGCGATTTTATTTAAAATTTTCCTTAATGATATGCCTATAGTTCTCTTGTACTTTATCCTTCTGTGGTTCATGTTCACTACATTTGTATCCATAAAAGAAATCTTGGTAGGATGCTTTCCTTCCCAATTTTTGAGAATAATTTGCAAAGAATATGTACTAACTGTTCTTTACAAGTTTAATAGAATTCTCTTGTGAATCCCTCACGGCCAGACAATTCCCCCCTCCCCCTCAACCCTTTTAGCCGTTCTTTTACTGCTAGTTCTATTTCCTTACTTGAGATTTGATTATTTAAGATCTCTAATTGGTCTTCGGGTAATTTGGGTGTTTTGCATTTTTTGAAGGTATCTTTCAATTTCTTTTGTGTTTTCATTTTTGTTACCATGTAACTGCACAATGAGTTTTAACTCTTTTAAAATTTTCTTTTGTTGCCATTTCACTTTGCTCATTTGTTATTTTGTTGATTTGTCTGCTTTTTTAGTCAGATTGACTAAGTTTATTAATTTTGTTGGTCTTTTCCAAGAACCAGCTTTTAATTTTATCACTTTTAGAGTCCTTCCAGTTTATCCCTACAGTACTTTTAAAATCTTTTTCATGCCTTGTAGGTTTATTAAGATTTTTTTTAAATACACATCCAGTTCATTAATCCTTTTTTTTTTTTTACTGTTAACCTTTGTTAACAGAGAAGATTTTTCACCTGTTTAGCTGCATCTCAGAAATTTTGGTATGTTGTTTCATCACTACAATGTTCTTTTACATAATTTATTATTCCTATGTTGTTTTAGACTCACCAATTAAGATTCGTTGTTAAGTCTTAATTTGGGTCTGTGGAATTCACTTTCCCCCCTTTTTGTTACAGAGATGACTCACTGGGGAGCATCAAGAAAGCAATCTTTTAGAAACTAAAGTGACAAATAAGAATTTAGTAATAAAATCATAATTTTTTTTAAATGTAAGAATTATCAGCTTTGGGATTGTTTCACTTTTGCATTTACTTCCCCAGCACTTAGAATAGCCCCTGCCACAGACACGTAAAACATGCTTGTTGATTAACTTGGATTTGAAATCCAGCTCTGGTACTTATTACTACCTGTGTAACTTTGGGCAAATCACAACTTCTCTGGATTTCAGTTTCTTTATCTATAAAATGATAGGGTTGAACAATCTCAAAGGTTCTTTCCAACTCTAAATTCTGGGTCCCCAATAAAGTAACTGAATTTAAAAATATTTTTTAGAAAATTAACAAACAGCAGAACCAAAATAAAATTTTACTATGGACAAAAGGGAAGTTTATGTGAAGCTGAAAAATGAGTGAATATAAAATCTGATAAAACATAAGTCAACCAAAACATGAGCATAAATCCCTTTTGTTAGCCTCCCTTGAAGTAAGCAAAGCAAAAACAACTGAAATACCTAAGATTTCTTATCATTTATCACTGAACTGGTGACAAGAGGTTGAGTGGGCAGGCAAGTCAATCAACAAGGGGATAGAAATAGGCCAAGAGAATTAAAGAGTCATGAAAAGAAAAAAAGTAAATTCAGTAGGAGTAAAGGATTAGGGAAGTCAGACCAGTAAGGAGGTTATGACGTGAAGAGAAATTTGAGAAGTTAAGGATTTTAGAGGAAGAGGAAGAACCAAATAATGATATGTCCAGAGCTGAAAAAGACATGTTTGGATTTAGGGAGGTCAGGGAGAACCAAAACATTAAGGTATTGGTCATTGGAATACCAACACAGATATTGAAATCATTAAGAAGGACCCCAAAAGGACGAGGTGGAAAAGACAACTGAGATGTGAAAGTCACTGAGACAAATGGCTGAATAATTTACGATGTGAATATAATGAAATACCACACCCTAAGAAATTATGAAAGTGATAGATGGAGAAAAATACGGGATGGCTTTTACGAACTCAAGCAAAGAAAAAACTGACTACAACATTGTAAAGAACTATGAAAGACTTAGACCAATACAAGAATCAATTATATGTCCAGAAGACTGATGAAGTCAATTACCACCTTTCAGCAGAGATGGCAGACTAGATGTGTAGAATGAAACAATGCAAATATGGGATTGGTTTTGCTTCCTTGTACTTATTTTCTATGAAGATGGAGTATCTGTGCTGGGGAGAGTGGATAGGGAGTTAGTAGGTAAGCATAGTTTTACACACACACACACACACACACACACACACACATCATCATCATCATCATCATCATCATCATCATCATCATCATCATCAAAATTAAATTGAAAGTGACCAAACTATTTTTTTTAGAAGGGGGAAGGGAGGGCAATTGGGGTGAAGTGACTTGCCCAAGGTCACACAGATATTAAGTGTTAAGTGTCTAAGGCGGAATTTCAACTCAGGACCTCCTAACTCCAGGGCTGGTGCTCTCTTCCCTGCACCACCTAGCCTCCCTTGATCAAACTATTTTTAAACACCAAGTTCACCGACCCCAGATTAAGAACTCTTATTATAAAAGATCTTTCTAGGAGAAAGATGAGAAGGAAATACATTGAGAAATGCATTTGATATAAAAACAAATGCAATGAATAACATTTTTGTTTAAAAAGAGAATAAAGGTGGAGTAGCCGAACAACATAGTTAAACTAAAAAAACAAAAAACAATGAAAGCTTTGACAAAAGTTTCCTTTCCAAGGTATATACGGGACTGATTGAAATGGTCAAAGAATATTCTCTGAGGAAGAAATAAAAGTTATTAATAACCATATAAAAATGCTCTTAAGTTATGAATAGGGAAATGGAAATTAAAGCTGAGATTCTATCTCATACTCATTAGAATAAGTAAAACTTACCAAAAAAAAAGGAAAATAACAAATATTAGAGGGGGTATGAGAAAGGAGGTGCATTAATGTACTTGATAGAGCTGTTCACAGGTATAGCCATTCTGAGACCCAATTTGGAACCATGTTCAAAAAGTTAATAAGCTGTTCATAACTTTTGATTCAGTTGTAACACTACTGGATCTATACCCCTAAAGAGAGCAATAAAGGAGGAAAAAGACCCATAGGTACAAAAAATATTGATAGCTCTTTTTCTGATGGCAAAAAATTGGAAACTGAATGGGTATCCATTAATTTGCAAAAAGCTGAACAAATGGCAATATGAACCATGATATATGGATGGAATAATATTACATTTTAAGAAATGGACTATTTTAGAGAAACCTAGGAAGACCTGTGTGAATTGATACAAAGTGAAGTAAGCAGAACTGGAATTTTTTCAACAGTATTGTACAAAATAACTTTGAAAGACTCAAAAACTATGATAAATGCTATGATCAATCATGATTCCTGAGCAGAGGTGTCAAACTGGCTTGCAAAAATCCTGAGTAGAGGCAGAAACTGAATAAAATGTAACTGGGAGGAGCAACTAGGTGGTACAATGAATAGAGCACCAACTCTGGAATCAGGAGGACTTCTGAGTTCAAATCTGGCCTCGGACATTTAACACCTGCTAGCCATGTGACCTTGGGGAAGTCACTTAACCCCAACTGCCCTGCCTTCCAACCTGCAAAAAAAAAATGTAACCAGGAAATGTTTAAAAAAATAAAAATACAATACAACACAAATATAAGTTTGTGGTTTTCTAAGTCAATATGCCAGCAAGGATTTATTTCTATTTAAGTTTGACACCACTAGTCCAGAGAATTCAAGATGAAACATGTTACCTACCTCCTGAAAGAAAGGTGATGGACTCCATAGTGACACTTGGAAGGGGTGGGGGACAGTGTTACCAATGTAGTAATTTGTTTGAAGGGGGAGGTAGAAGTGGGAGAGAGAAATTATTTTTCTTATTGAAAAAAATTTTTTTTAATAAAAGCATAATCTAAATAGAATTTGAATGTAATCTGATAGATAGAGTCAAGACTTATCTGTCAACCTTACCCAAAATAATTGTTTTAAGAACTCAAACTTTAATCATCATCCTGTTAAGGGAAGTGATTTGTTCAAATTTAGAGGTGGATTTAAAATTGTAAAATTACAACAAAATAGATTGTTATATTACTGACAACAAAGACTCTACAGTGGATCAAGCTATCATTTTTTTCTCTAAAACTTCAAAAACAGTTCATTTATTTGGAGATCGAAATTCTCCATTTTTCTTTTCCTCTTTGAGAAAGGATAACCTTATGTTATTGGGGAAAGAGAGGGAAGTCTTAAACATAAATTATAAGCTAATGGTAAACTGACTTTGGCATATACATAATTCTTTTTTGTGGCATTATTTGGATTTACTACTCCAATGCATCATTATGCCATGGAGGTGATCGTGGGTTCTTTCACAACTAGGTCAGTGAGGGAAAGCTTTGGAAAGTACAATACCAAACTGGAATGGCTTCAAATACAGCCTGGATGACCAATTGTAGGGTCCTTACAAGATGACATGCCATGAGGTAATTAAATTTTTTGTACTACTGAAGAACACTGCTTTAAAGCAAATGAGCATATTTTTGGAATGGCATGTTAATAAAGGTCAATCTTACATGTAGTCACATAAATCTCTATACTTTTTTCTTGTAACATATTCTGACTGTATAAAAGCTCACTGACCAAAGATGAATAATGACTGATCTGAGTCTTTGAGGTGGCAATCCCTTATAATCAACCTGGATTGTTAAAAAAGGCTATCCAACAATTTTCTTATCTCTTCTCTTTCCTCCACCTCAATACTTAAAATTGTTACCAGTAATATTCTCGTGTACACATGTGAATAAATGACTCCTTTCCTTAGACTACCTACTGCCTACTGAATAAAACTGAACCCGTTAGCCTGGTATTCAAGACCACCATCCAAATCTGGGATGCTTTCTAGACTTACACACTTCCTTCCAAATTTTGACACTTGTGAAACTGGATTGCTTTTTCTTTCACTCAGCTTCTACTTTTGTGACTGAAAATAGAAACCATATATTGACAAGTACAAACTATATAAGATTTTTTTATTTTTACACATTCAAGTTTTAACTTGTATTTACCATATAAACCAAAATTAATGATGTTGTTTGCAGCAACAGTGACCTTTGGACTGTAAAAGATTCCCCCACTACCAGTGGATAGCAAGGCCAAAATCATCATTAGCAGGAGCAGCAAAAAGTTAGGATTTAGTTGCCAGGATATCAGCCTCAATTTGAAAGAAATTTTTTTTTAACCTGAATGAAATTTATCATATACTGTAGAGGAATGTAAAGTCATATGCTAAGAATAATGGATCTTATTTAAGATATCTAAGTTATCTAAGATAACTCTTTCACATGTTAGATGAAAGTTCAGTGGCATATAAACAAGTATAACTATTTAAATTCCTGTAAAATAACATTTAGCTCAAATCTACTCTGATATAAAATTAATCATATCTTTATAACTATCTACACAAGCTTACATCAAAATGCATAATAGTAGTATTGCTATGAATAATAAACTTCAAAAAGGTAAACATTTTAAGTATATCTAGCAAGAAATTTTAGTGCTTACTTTGGGTGAAAAGAAACATACGCATGTGTGTATAATAATATAGATTATCTTTCTTTCCTGTATCTCTTTCTTTCTGACCTAGTCACCCAACATATGCTAGATATCTGCAGCATTCAAAGGGGGTTAATTCTAAAATTTCAGACCATATACAAGTTGTCCTAAAAGTCTTAGTGCAGTTTTAAGAAATTAGAGCTTAAGTGAACTGCTCTAAAACTTTTGGGACACTCAGTATTGTAAATTAAATTTTGAAGTCATTTAAATCAATTTAAAAATATAATCCTTAATCTTCCTGTTCACAGACTAAATTAAACCTAATATACACATATATTTCAGTGACAAAGAAAATAACTATTTTCACCATTAATCTCAAGAGTCATGTTATCATTTAATTACTGATTAATGTACCTATAGTATATTAGGATTATTATACCAAGAAACTGTAACAGTATTATGAGTAAGGATAAAACAAGAAACTTTGATAAAACAAGAAAATTCAAAGATTCTCTTTGAAACAAGAGAATCATGTAGTTTTAAAAGGTTAAGATAAATATAGCAACTCAAAAATTGCTATGTTAAAAGGCTGGCACTGCATGTTAGACATGGCAGTCTATTTAATATAATCTTAATAAAAATCAGAAGACTATCATTTCTAAGATTGTGGATGACAACTAATTAGCACAGACTCCATTAGGCAGCACTATTAAAAGCACAATAATAACAATGAAAAATATACCAACATAAGTACTAGTAGTTAGCAATTAATGGTAGTTGCTATAATTTCATTCTACGTATTTCTAATGTTTTAAGCTGTTCTTGATTTTAAATGAATTTAAAATTCATGGTTACAAGGAACAAAATCATTTGCACACAACTTTAAAACCTCAAAAATAATAATTAAGCATTTTATATTCAGATAGTGTATTTTTAAAAATATTACAGCCGCACAACTACAAACAAACATTTTTTTCCATTTGGTATTGCCAGATATTTTGAAAAGAATTAGGCACATTGTTCTTAACAAAAGAAAAATGATCACTGTGCTATAATGTACAGTGGCTCTAAAGCAGAGTAAATAGTTTATTTGAAAATTTATACTGAAATACACTCCAGTCAAAACATACATGAAAATTCTCAGAATATTGCACCACAAAGATCGATTTCTACCTTACTATCAGTTTATAAAACATTGCATGTAGAATTTCAGTTTAGCAATGAATATGATGAGAAATTATAATAAAAAGGAAAGATCTGTCAAGGTGTTTTCATACTAGTGAAAATCTGGGAGAGGGAAAGTAAGAAAAAGATATATATATAAATAGTATATACTTGACCACATCTTGCCTGTTTTCATTCCCAAAAATGCCAATTGCTTCTTTGAAGTCTAGTGAAGGCTGCAGCTTACCCACATTATCATGGCATCAGTTCAAAATGCATGACATCACTATAATCCCAAAGACAACAGTGTATAAAAAGGGGAAATCATTGTAAAAAATCATCCAAAATCTTGAACTACACACATATCAAGAAAAAAGAACAAATAAAAGATGGAGTTATATCTTAATGAAATCACATTTAAATTAGGTAAGTAGTATAAGCTTCTATTTTCCCCAAACCCAGTATAAAAATTCCTTTCAATGAGAAATCATCTATTTTAAAGGCAAAATCTTTACATGCCAGAAAAATCTGCATTTAAAACTATGTATACAATACATTTGTGGCAAAAACCTATACATCTTCCAGCTGTCAAGACAAAGTAAAAAACATGGTTGCATTAAAGCACAAAAAAATATAAATTGCTGAAAAGATATAAAAAAAGATTAAAAACCATTTGCATCTTGACTCTTTGTAGGTCTTCAACATTAGTTAGAATTTTCAGACTACAACAGAATGTGAAAGTTTTGATACAACCTTGACACATACAACCAAAAGTTCATTTCATTTCAAAAAGATCCCAGCTTAAAAGGTAATATACTGCAATAAAGTCTGTGCGTTTATTATACTATTTGTACAAGTGCAATATTAAAACATCTTCAAAATAAAATTCAATTACTAGAAGGGATCACAATAACTTAACAGAATATATCAGAACTGAATTTTATAAGATTAATAAAGTATTTTAGAAAGTTTTATTTAATTGATTCCTCTTCCTCTATCACATATAGACATTTCAGTAATGTCCCTCTGTTATATACATAACCCCAAATCTTTAACTTTAAAAAATACAATCTTTTGCTAACCTCCAGATACATTATGTTTCACTTGGAGAGCATGTGTTAAAATACCAATCTAAATATGAAGGGCCATAAAGAAAATCTTCAAAAGAAAATTTAAATTCATATTAAGTGGACGTATGAATACTCTGTACAGAGTCCACACTTACAGTTAAGTGCAGCAACGCCCGGACAGAAAAGCAGTGTCATGCTTCTTTTCCACGCAGTGCATGTCGCTAAATTGTTGGAGTTGAACTCACAACTACAGTAACTGTTTATGTAAGTTATCATGATATTCAAGTGGACACACTATTATCTGATTAGGCAGATAAGTACTGTATTTGTTTTAAACAAACCTAATAAGTAAAGGTATTTAAATAAAGGAAAGAAATACTTGGGGATATGGAACAGTGCTATATTATCCATAAAACAAATCAAACTGAAAGTAACATAATATATAAGGCAAGAATATTAGATTCAGCATTTGTTTATGTTTATTAGCATACACACGATATCAAATTCCTCTAAAATGGCTTTAAATCTGTATTTACCATAGCTACATGACACCATTACTGAAAAGAAAAAAATGAATACTTCCAGCCATAGAAACAGGTCTCTAAAAGTCAGATCTTGAGGTGGTTTAGCATTTTCTTCAGTTCATATAATGCTATTTTAAAAATGAATCAAAACCTAGAACTAGTTTGGGAAATGTGATCCTTGAGAAGACTGAATTTTTTCATGCTTAATTTTATCAGAGAAATAAACACCTCCAAATATCTGGGCACTTAAATACTCTGTGTAGATGTTATCTGCATTGTCAATTTAAAACAGATACATAATCAATTGGCTAAACAATCATGCTTAATAATGAATTGTCAAGATATGTTATAAAAGGTAAATAGAGCATTCTTAAAATTGGAGAGCATTACCCAATGTCTTATTTACAGTGTATGCCAACTCATCCCTTATGACAGAAAGAGCAATTTATATGTAGAAAGTAGTAGCACTTACTATTAGAATAAATTAAGTGCCAAGGGTATCTGAATGAGGAAGCACTCTGTGCTCAGACTTCTCAACCTTAACTAAAATGTGTTTACATTTTATGTCTCTGAAGTTACAATTTTCAGTTTTATAAGATAATGGTAGGGATAGATACAGTCATTCTGACTGTTAAAACTGTTGATGGATTACTTAAAGGACAAGAATTTAAAGGAGCTGAAAAAAATCACTTCTTTAATTTTCTAGGGACTAGTAGGCAATTATTTATTGACTTAAAATTTTGAAACAAAAATTTAACAAAACATAAGAGAAATATAAAGGCCTTTGAGGTAAAACAGTAATATTCTACAAAGCCCAGTGTGCAGTAAAATATCCAAAACTCAAGTGAGCTTGAGAGACTTAGAATTCATTGTGCCTTTTGTATTACATACCATATACCTGTTGAAAAATGGACAATAAAATAATCACAATTCACTTCTTCATGTGAGCCTATTAATCACGTTCCAATCTCTGTGCAAATTGCATTCAGAAAGGGCTATCCTTCTCAGTGCCATAATTATAACTTGATTACAAATGGAAGCATTTGGCTATGATTTCTGCATGCTTATTGCTATGAAAGAAATAAGCAAACTTTTATGTTTACTGTGCAAGAATTTTAATAAGATTTGCACACATCTCAAAAAACTCTATTGTGTGACTTCCTGGCCTTGGGGTTAAGTCAACTGTAGAAGAGTCAAGTGAAGTCACTGATGAGGTAAGGGAAACATCTGAGGATCTTCCTTGGGCTTCAGCGTCTGAATCATTCTTTTGGCAAGATCGATAATTGCTCACAGAACCCGATCTTTGTGGAGTAGTAGTTCCAGATTTGGCTTCAGTAATTTCATCTAGAAAAGGAAACACTTGAACTAAGTTCCAATTCATGACATTTTGAAGATGAAAAAGTTTTTGTATATCAAGATTACACTTAACAAGCTTGTCAGAAAAATAAATGCTTGATTTTGAAAAAATGGCATTTTTTCTGAGTCATTCTCAGCCAATCAAAGGTTTTCCCTTTATGATTTATGGCATGCATTTTTATAATCACTAGCCAGAGTCAAGTGTAGCCTGTAGCTACAAAATAGTTTTGTTCTACACAAAACCAATTGGGACTGAACACACATTATGGTTTCATTAGCACCAAATGAATTCTTGAACAATCCTAGCAGTAAGATCATTTGCACTGTAAGAACAATTCCGAAGGGCAGCTAGGTGGCGCAGTGAATAGAGCACCGGCCTTGGAGTCAGGAGGACCTGAGTTCAAATCCAACCTCAGACACTTAACACAAAAACTAGCCGTGTGACCTTGGGCAAGTCACTTAATCCCAATTGCCCTACCTTCCCCCCTCCAAAAAGCAAAAAAAGAGACAGTTTCAATTTCAACTTAAATTAACCAAGGAAAACTTTAAAACAAGAAATACAATTTTTTAAAAACCACAACAGAACAAAACAATTACTAACAATACAACTTCACATTTATTTACCCAACTGTTCCTAATGAAATTAAAGATGAGGGTAAGACTGAAATATGGGGGGGGGGGGGCACTCTTCTACAGTCAGATACATCATTCCTCACCTGGGTCGTCTAACATAATGTTAGACAAGCAATAATCAGATGACTGGATCACAGCCCCATTGTGTAAATATAATTTTAAAGGTCACAGCCTTCTAGTGGCAGATTACTAGTGTAAAATGTGCATAGAAAAGACTGCACATTTCTACCATATACAATCTGCAATATAATATTACATTATTATATATTATGTTACATATAATCTGTACATAATGTCTACCTTATATAGCAGTCTCGTACAAGCTTAGAAAAAGGCACTATCTTGTTTTTTCAAAATTAAGTTGGCTATTGAAAAGTTTATATTTTCGACTGATGGACTAATATAGGAACACTTTAAAATGAAAAACATCTTTATAATGCTGAATATAGAAGAGAAAAATCTATCACCTACAGACCAATTAGACAACCTAGTTTGGAGGATTAGAGTGCTGGAAACGCAGTAGTCAGGAGGACCTAAATTCAAATCCCACTTCTGATACCAACTTTCCTTCCTAATATTGCCCCAAGTTCAACTTCACTCTATTTTCTACTTCCAAAATTCCACCTCCCCTTTCCTACTGTTATTTATATCTTGCCAAATCCCAAATCTAGATTATCCTCACCAAATGCTACTTCCACTACAAAGGTATGGAAGCCTCACTCCAGCAAAGCAACTCTTTTATTCCTCCCTAATTGATTCTCTATCCTACTCACCACAATAGAAGTTTCAAATCAGTTCTCTTAAAGTCGGACACTTTATATCATTTCTCACTCTCTCATGAGTACATCACTGAGTATTTTACCATGAAAACAGAAATTATTACCGTGCACTCCCTCAGTTCCCTTCAAATCATAACATCGGGACATCATACTTACTATTTACTCCTTTGCTCTAGTTTCTAATGAAGAGGTGACCCTTCTCTTCAAGGGCAAACTCTTTACAACTATCCTTCATCCTATATTCTCCTGTCTTTTCTTGCTCAGGGATTCTTAAACTTTATTCACTGCCTTTAGCAGCATTCCTTGGCAGGGCAAAGTGTGCATGCATTGTGTTCAGAACCAAGGCTACAGTGAAGTTGCACTATGCGATACAGCAAGATGTTTCTGCCAGAAACATCTAGGATTCATTACGCATTTGATTTTGAATTAATTTTTGGTCACTGCCCATTCAGAAAACTTTTACTGTTGCCAAATTTTTTGCAACCCCAGGGCTGCAACCCACAGCTTAGGACAGACAGCCCACATCATTCCTTCTATCTCTAATCTTCCACATTTTCCTACCTATTAGTTCTTTCCTTGATGCCCACAAACATGTCTAGGTCTCTCCAACCCTTAAAAAAAAACCTTCACTAGGTCCTATCATCACTGCTAGCAATTGTCTTTTATCTCACCTCCCTTCCTCATCCAAATTCCTTGAGAACTGAAGCATCTGATGCTTCAATTTCCTCTCCTGTGATTCTCTTCTAAACCTAATGCAATCAGGCTTCTGACATGACTCAATTGAAAATTCTCTGTCCACTTCTCTGTTTCTTTCGCTGGATCATCAACCACATCACTCTTCTTTTGCCCTCCAAATGTCAGTGTATTTCAAGTCTCTGTTCTGGGACTTTTTTGCTTTTCTATTTTCTCACCTAGTAATCTCATCAGCTCTCATGGATTCGATTTTCAGACGATGTTCAGATCTACGCATACACTCTCCTACCTAGTCTCTTTCTTGAACTCCAGTCATACATATATCTATCTATATCTATATCTATCTATCTATCTATCTACTAGACAGATATCACATCAACTACCTATTAGACATTTAAAGCTGAATATTCCCATGGGCATATCAAAAACAGCATAGCCACAACAAAACTCATTCTACTTCTCTTCCAACCTACCCTTCCTCCAAATTCCCTATTAATGTGGGTACCACCAGCTTTACTATAATTCTCACTCCTAACTCTCAACCATCTTAGTTTGTACCTCTCTCTTACTGGGATTTATTATAACAGCTTATTTGGTCTCCCTTCCCTAAGTCTCTCCCCATTCCAATTTGTCCTCTGTAAAATCTCAAGGTAATTTTCCAAAAGTTCCATTATTTAATAAATTCCAATTGCTCGCTAGTCCCTCTAGAACAGTGGTTCTCAACCTGTGGATTATGTTCAATTTGTAACAATGAAAATACATCCTGCATCACATATTTACATTACAATTCCTAACAGTAGCAAAATCACAGTTATGAAGTGCAACAAAAATAATTTTATGGTTGGGGGTCACCACAAACACGAGGAACTGTATTAAAGGGTTGCGGCATTAGGAAGGTTGAAAACCACTGCTCTAGAATATAATTTAAATTCTCCTAGCATGTAAATTTCCTTACAACCTGGCCCTTTTCTACCTTTCCAGTCTTATACATTACTTCTCTCCACATACTCTATGGTCTAGTGATATTGCCTGCCAAGCTGGCAGAAGATGCTCCATCACCTGTCGACTGCCTGGAATTCTATTATCTCTTGAAATCCTTGATTTCCTTCAAACCTCTGCTGTGACACCATTTTCTACATGAAGCCTTTGTCGATTCCTCCAATTGTACATGTCCTCTCTCTCAAAATTACTATATCCCCTACCAGAATCGAAGTTCTTTGAGGATAGGGATCTAATGCTTTATTTAGTTCTGTATTATTATTACCTTCTTACTCTTTTGCCCACAATAAATTTTTTAAAAATCTAGGCTCTAAATCCATGTCTCCATTGGCTGCCACAGAACTTTTGCTCAACAAAAAGAATACTGCTGCAAATAATGTTTTGCAACAGTTAAAGCTTCTTTAACAAATGACAACTGAAGCCTATAATTTGTTGATTTCACTTTTTTCAAGGTCAATAGCTGTTATACTCTTATGCTATCTTCTCATCTTTATCCTTTCTAATTTGGCTTTTACTTTGACCTTTGTCCTAAGTAGCTGATAGACTGCATAATAGTTTCCAGATCAAATGACATATGGAAAGGACTTTCCAGACCATGAGGCCCTTTATAAATTTTAGTTACTATTATTTTGACTTAGTCAATTACCATTTTTTTTTAATGGTACCATTTGTCAGTCATTGCATCCATCACCTTCTGGCACTCTTCTTGAAGAAATTATTGATAATGTTGAGGCATGACAATTCTGAGCAGTCAATAAAGCTAGGGCCTCTTCCAGTTCTGCCAGTCAGTCAACATGCATTTATTAAGTACTATTACTGTGCCAAGCACTGTGCTGGGCATTGTGAATACAAAGAAAGGTCAAATCAGTCCCTGCCCTCCAGGACCTCACATTCTAACAGAGATTAGTTGACACAATCTAAAGGATCTAGATGAAAGGTAATCTAAGAGGGAAAGGTACTGGTGGCTGGGGGAGGGAGGAGTAGGAAAGACCTCTTACAGTAGCTGGGACTTGGGCTGGGTCCTGAAGAAAGCCAGAGAAATCAAGAGGTAGAGGTGAAGAGTCAGAGAACTCCTGGAATTTTGGGTGGCAAATGCAAAAGCATGGAGACAGGAGGTGAGGTGTTGTGTTCAATGAACTGCAAGTAGGCCAGTGAAGCTAGATCATAGAGTTTGTGGAGGGAAAGGTAGGAGGGGGCCAGGTTATGAAGAGCTTTAAATGCCAAACTGAGGGATTTATACTTTGTTTTGGAATTAAAAAGGAGCTACTGGAGCTCACTGAGCATACATAGTTGGATATATGCTTTAGAAAAATCACCCTGGGGGGCGGAGCCAAGATGGCGGCGTAGCAGCAGCAACACATCGCAGCTCTCACATAGCCACCCCAAAATACCCATAAAATAGGACTCTAAACCAATCCTAGAACTCCAAAACGCACACAAAGATACTTCCCACTAAAGTCAGCT
>CM053580.1:300798188-300829131 GCA_028627135.1 Pseudochirops cupreus
TGACATGGGAGAGAATAGACTGGGGGAGGGGGGAAACACTGGGATGGCTGTTTTGGTGGGGTGGGCGGGGGAAAGACGGGGAGAAAATATGTAACTCAAAAAAAATTTAATAAAAAAAAAAAGAAAAGAAAAGAAAAATCACCCTGGAAGTTGAGGGGAGGACACATTAGGGTGGGGAAAGACATGAGGCAGGGAGACCTTTTAGAAGGTTATTGCAATAGTCCAAGTGAAAGGTGATACCATCCTGGACTAGGGCTGTGACTGTGTGAAATGATAAAACAAGAAATGCTGTCAAGGTAGAAATGAGAAGGTCTGATAAAAGGCTGTTTATATGGGATGATTGATTGGAGAGGTGAGGATAACAATGAGGTTAAAAGCATGTGTGACCAGGATAGTGGCACCCAAGACAATAAAACAAAAGTTCAGAAGAGGTAAGGGTTTGGGGGAAAGATGATTCTGTTCTGGACATGAGGAGTTCAAGATGCATATGGGGGTAGTCGGTGATATGTGAGAGTAGCCCAAGAGACAGATTATGCTAGATATAAAGACCTCAAAAACATCTACATAGAAATGATCATCGAACACGACAGGAGTTGACAAAATCACCAAGGAAGAGAGTAAGTGAAAAGATCAAAGCACTGAGGGACACCAATGGTTAGTGGGCATAACATGGATGAAGATTCGGCAAAAGTGATTGAAGAACTGTAAAACAGTGAACAAGGCAAGAGCAAAACCAGAAAGATAACAGAGTATCTGAGAGGATGATGATGACCAGTGTTAAATACCAAAGAAAAAGGAGAAAAGGTCATTAGGTATGACAATTATGAGATCACTGATAACCTTGGAGAAGATGGCTTCAACTGAATGATGAGGTTGGAAACCAGACTGCAGATTTTAAATTAAGCTGAATGGAAGTGGAAACACTAAATATAGGACGCTTTCTCAAAGAGTTTAGTCACAAAAGATATGAGAGAGGTAGGGTAGAATCGAGTCTATTGCAAACTGAAGGAACATGGACATGTTTGTAGGCAGTAGGGGAGGAGCCAGAAGATAGGAAGAGACTGAAAATGACAGTGGGGCAAATCACCTGGAGGATTCGAGGGAAGACAGGATTATGGGAACTTGTAGAGGGGTTGGCAATCTAAGTCAATTATATTAAAACACAACTATAAAAATATTGTTTTAAAAAGGTTAGGGAACCCAGGTTAAGAAATCCTGGGTTAGAACCATGCAACTCCCAAGTACTTAATGAATTGCTTATTTCCTTATTTGTCCCCTGAACTTAAAGGTCCGAAGGAAAAAAATGACCAGAGAAGATTCCCAGATTAAAAATTCAACTTCACATTAGTTCCCTCCAAGAAATCCTAGGTGGAAAATAGCTCTTGAATATAGGAGTTAATCATAGCTACAATGCACTTTCACCCAGTTTCTTAAGTTAGAATTTCACCTACGGTTTTGAAAGAAAGAAAAAAGGAGATCTTAAAAAAACTATCATAGCAAAATAATTATATTAAAATGTACTCAAAGTTGCATACAGAACACTGGAGAATATAATATTTTATTTCTAGGTACAGATAATTCCCAAATTTCAAAGAGTTTTGAAATTTATAATTGCTTGTTTGGAACTTGGAATTCATTTTTCCATAAGAATAAATGTCATACATACCATCAATGCTTCGGAAGTCCAGTAAGTAAGTTCTACTGTCCACCTGGTATAGCTGTAGACTCATTTTTGAGTATGTGCTTGTCACTGGGTTCTTCCTTCGAACACGCAAATAATATGGGTTTACAACCTGGCATACCAAATGAAGAGGAAAAAATGATCATATACAATTTTTCATTTAGACAATCTGCATACTTTATTAGGCACAAAAAGTATAAAGCAAATAATGTGGGTATGTAGTTCAAAGTAAATAATGTGAGTACTTTTTTAAAGTGCAAATTTCACAGTATGTTTAAAGGAAATGCTTCTGTCTTAGGTTTAGAACGGGGAAAATGATGATTCTGGAACAGAAGTAGAAATGCACACAATTTAAATACAACTAAGAAAACAAAAACATCCTTTTTTCTTCACAAAGAATCGCAGTATTAAAGAGCGGAGCAACGGGGAAGTGATCAGATACAAGTCTATTGTGTCTTAAAGTTTTGGTTCTTTTACAGCAACAAGAAAGAGAATATGATTGGGGAATTTTCTCTACTAATCTCCTCAACATCTGTGACTCATCTGATAATATCTCATATTTTTGTCATATGAAAATTATCTTTTCCTGTAAAAATCTTATATCCAGTTGCAATTTGACCTCAGAGTATGGATTTTCTGTAGAAGTTTGCTTTGAGGCAGAAACTTTACTGGCCATGTTAAATAAACGCCCTGAGGTAGCTGTTCGTGCTTACAGATCACTATCACTACTGGCCCTTTCCCTCCTTCACGCTGGCTTGTGAATATGCCTCTCCTTCCATGCAGCCTGCTGGTTTGGGACTGCTACCAACTAAGCCCTGCTGTAGAGTCACTGAAGAGTGTGATAAGGAAGGGAGGAGAGTAAAGGATATGCTTTGGGGACTGCATGGGAGAGTGACTTCCCTCTGAATTGTATATCCATCTGAATCTTTAGCATTTCTTTGTGACTCTGTTTTTTATTATAGGTATCAAAAGCAGAAAAAGATGTTTGTGAGATTTAGGTCTAGCTAATAATAGAAGATTTTAGAAGGGCTGCATTATATTTTTTCATGGCCTAGGAAAGGAGGGAAACCCTACTTAAAAACATTAGACTGTAGCAGTGGAAAGGAAAGAATGAACTGGCCTGTTGAAGGAAGAACCTGTTGTGACCAAAAAATTTCCCCTGTAATTTTTTGCTTCTTGGCAATCTAATAATAATTAATAGCTGGCATTACACAAGGTTTTAATGTTTGCAATATGATTTATAAACTGTCCTCCTATAACTCAAATTCCCTACTTTAGAAACCACTACACATAGGTTAGATCTGCACATCTTAGCCATAGCAGAAAAGGAAGGAGTTTTTCCGTCACATTGTAAGGTACAGCATATACTTTTTACATTTCATGTTGGAAATCTGTTTTGCAGATATGTAAATGCTTAAGATATATTTATTGAATGAATTTTTTTAGAAACATTACACATGATAGTTAGTTTCCTTACTACTTATAGTCAATACGGGATAGTGCAATTATATTGTGGAAATGTAGAGACTTTTGTTGGCTAAAAAAGAAAAAATCCTCTCACCTTCCACTCATAATCCAGTTGTTTAATTGAGCGACAAACTTCTGCCATGATGTCATTTGGTCGACTTTGGCTTCGAATTCCCAAATGCCATTTTGCCCTCCTCACACCCTGGTGTTTGGATTTTTGAGGATTTAATTCATCCAGTGTATGGCGTGACCTTGGTGTTTCAGCAACCAAAAATGGCACTCTTTCAGGATGTGGGCGAGAAAAATGGTGATCATCTAAGAAAGAATCTGGTGGGCTTGTAGCCAAGTAGAAATCTTTGGCCTCATTCATTATTCTCCTATTATCTATTATGAGGTGATAAGCAACTGCCAAAGGGTCCTGGTGGTTTCTGCTATACAGACAACTGAGAACCTCTTCCTCTGTACATTCGAATTTTTCACATACTTCTTTTAAGGCTTCATCGTCAATCATAGTTGAACTATATGATGGATCCTCAGGAAAGAGATACTTTGGAAGGTCTTGTTTAAACCACTCATGTTCCCTATGTAAGGAAAAGAACAAAAATCGTAGGCTCAAAGATTCTGAGTAGTTTGTGTGGTATACAAATAACAATTTAGGACTATTTCAAACATAAAGGGTCACGCATAGATACACTGGTTTTAAAGAACAATTAAATTTTTTTAAAGTGCAAATTTCACAGTATGTTTAAAGGAAATGCTTCTGTCTTAGGTTTAGAACGGGGAAAATGATGATTCTGGAACAGAAGTAGAAATGCACACAATTTAAATACAACTAAGAAAACAAAAATGTCCCTTTTTTCTTTACAAAGAATCGCAGTATTAAAGAGCGGAGCAACGAGGAAGTGATCAGATACAAGTCTTTTAACACTAAGGTGTAATTTCTGAGTGCTAAAGAAAGATGCTGTTCCTTTTAACTGAAATTTTAAAAATGTTCATCTTGCAGAACTATTCTTTTTCATTTCCCCAAGGAATGAACAACTGATGCTAACATAGCAATTCTGAAACATGTGCAAAGTACTTAGTTATTGCATACTTTATCGCATTTGGGCCTTAGAACAACAAAAGTCCTGGACTTGGAATAAGGAAGACCCACTTAGTAGTTACGTGATCCTGGGCAAGTTACTTAACTGCTCTCAGCCTGTTTACCCATCAGTAAAACAAGGATTAAAACCCACCTCCCAGGGTTATGGCGAGAATTTTTAAAAAATTAACACTTGTAAAGTGCTCTGCAAACCTTCAAGTGCCACATAAATACTAGCTATTATAACTCAGGGTGGTATGCACTACAACTATCATTACCCCTATTTTTCTGATGAGAAAACAGGCTCCAAGAAGTTAAAGGTGACTTGCTTACATCACACACCTAGTGAGTGTCTGAGATAAAATTTAGAATAACTTATTTTTTGCCTTAAGACTTCTGGTCTGAGGCTTTTGGAAAGTGAAAAGAATAATTTTCAAAGCAGCATAGTAACTGAACGATTTTCCTTTTCCATTAATGTCTCTCCAGCACTTTCCTATTTATTCCTCCCAATCGTGGGCAAAACTTTCCTCTAGGGCAATTTAGGTAGCTCAGTGAATAGAGCACCGGCCCTGGAGTCAGGAGGATCTGAATTCAAATCTGACCTCAGACACTTAGCACTTAATAGCTGTGTGACCTTAGGCAAGTCGCTTAACCCCAACTGCCTTGCCTTCCCCCCTCCAAAAAAAACAACAACAAACTTTCCTCTATACTTTTGACTTTCCCAAAGAAATATTTCTTCTCATTTAGGAAGATGGATAAGGTAGATGTTATAAGAGGAGAGAAAAGAGAAAAGTGACAGAGGGAAAATCAAAGACTACTATACATTCAAAAAGATCCCCTAAACAACCTAACTTATGACAAATACTATTTTGATCTTCAGAATCAAGTATTAACACGATGGCAACACAGGAGAACCAACATTTGGCAGTAAATTTTTCCATTTTATATGTACTTCGTTTTTTCATACGGTCAAAAAATAATGTCACAGGGAAGTTATAGTTTAAATTTTATTTTGAAGATCACAAAGAAGCTTCCTATTAATTTATGAATCAATAGTTGCAGATACAAGCAACTGATCAATTAATAAACACTTAAGAACATACTACATGCCAGGCACCGTGCTCAGAAGCACAGATACAAATACGAAGAATAAAACAATCTTTACTCTTCAGAAGCTTACATTTTATCATGGGAGACAACATGTACAGACATAAATATATGCAGAATAAATACAAGGAAGTCAGGGCATAAGCAGTTTATCACAGAAGGTGGCATCTGAATTATATCTTGAAGGAAAAGAGGGATTCTATGAAGCGTAAGTCCCACAGCAGGGCTGAGAAAGTATGGGAGCCCTGTTGCCCCCAAACACGGCTGAGAAAGAATCACTGATCCAGAGGCTGCTAGTGCATAAAAAGAGACAGGACTCTCCGAATGGGGAAAGTGAAGAGCCAATTTTATTACCCTGCGTCCAGGCTTTTATATGAGGCTTCTTAATTCTTTTCCCTTGTGGACATTGAGTACTTCTTAGTCCCAGGCCTTGGGTGTAAATGCCATGCTTATCTCGATGACCTAATCCTAACACCTCTATGTTTGCATACCTTCTTGGGGGATGGGGAACCGATCCAGGACTAACAGCAGACTAACAGCAGACCAAACACCTGAGAGGGCTTGTTCAGCAGTCAGGGTCAGAGTCTGACTGACCTGTGGTCCTCAACACAAATCAACTTTGAAGGACTTATGATGAAAAATGCTACCCATCCCCAGAGAAAGAATTGATGGTGTCTGAATACAGATTGAAGCATACTTTTTTTTTAAACTTTATTTTTCTTGAGTTTTTTTTTCTTATCTATACTTTCTTTCACAACATGACTGACTATTATGAATATGTTTTGCATGACTACACATGTATAACCTATACAGAATTGCTTGCCTTCTCAATGAGGGGGGTTGGGGAGGGAGAGAGAATTTGGAACTCACAGTCTTAAAAACAAATGCTAAAAATTGTTTTTCCATGTAATTGGGGAAAAATAAAATACTAAATAAAAGCTTAAAATAAAAAAAAGTGGTCAGAAAAAGATTTTACAGGCTAGGGTAGCTACACTGCCCCTCAAGGTTTTAAGGGAGATTGCTGAGGTGTTGAAGGCACTTTTTCTAATGCTATCCCCTTGAGTCCCTACTAGTTGTGTTCTTTCTGCTGTTAGCCTACAATGAGGAGCACTCCGTTTCCATTTAAATACTTAATATTAATTAGGTTTTACAAAGGGATATTTACTACAGATGTAGCAAGAACTAATGAGCAAATATTTTCCCCAAAACCTTGGGAGCACACTCTTAGCATAGTTGCTAAATAACATTGGTCCCACTAAGTTCACATCCAGATAAGGCATGGCTACTGGATCAGTCCTCTATCTCAGCTACTACAAGTCTGGATCCTAAAAGTCATATTCTGCTGTTTGGGACATCAATACTGGCTGCAAAACCCAGCATGGGCCTAGACTCCCAGAATTCCAGAGACTGGCTCTCCTGACCTTTAGAAATTTATAAGATCAGAGCCTCTAGCTTAATCTTCTTAACTTAAAGTGGAAGAACCACAGAGGGGCAAAGGACATATCACCATTAGCAAGGAAGCCCCAAGGGACCTTATAGCATTCTTCTCACTATGTGCTGTCCAGAAAAGAGCCAAAAGATCCACCAAGTGTAAACAGTGAGAAAGAAAATGACTGAGACTCTGGTTGCTAGTCCATTGAATGTTTGCTCATCTAGTACAAGAGCCTCCTATTTACCATGCGGTTAGTCAATATTTATACATGCTCCAATCGCCTTGCAAAGCTCTTACGTTACATGTTATTATGACTACCAGAAGCAGACTCCCTGTCAAATTTCAAATGAATTATAATCTAAAAGTACATCTGTGAGCTGTTTCAGAGTGGCAATGTTATAAATGGTGGTGAGAATCCATAAAATCACATAAAATTTAAAGTACTGAAATACTAACAATAACAACTCATATTTGTATAACACTTTAGATTCTCAGGCTAGCAAAAACAAACAAAAAACTGATAAAGCAACAGCATAACTGAACTATAATATTAATAATAGCACTAGAGTATTGCTCTAGTCCTAGGAGTAGTAAGCTTCGAGGTTTAGGAGAGGGAAGGAAGAAACTACCTTTCTTTAATGAGATGCAGATTCATACTGAAGTAAAAATTTAGAAAGTAGTCACGTCTGTCTTAGACATTCTATTATTCCCTCCTTTCCCACATCTCTGAGCCATTCTCCCCCAGGTATCCAGTACCAACATGTTAATCCTATACCTCTCTTTTTACCACACAACCAAATCATCATTCTTTCACACTACTAGAAGAGAGCAATCTATTTGAGCTCACAGATGTATTTCTGAAAGCTCTAAGATGTATTTCTGTTTTATCTTTAATTCCTAGAATTTTAAGCAATATAAAAAGTCCCATTATAATGCTTCACTACAGTATGGAGGTCACTGTGGGTTCTCAAAGGCTTTGCCAGGGAAATACAAACAGGTACTACTTGAGCTGAAAAAGCTCTGAGGACAAGCCCCATGAAAAACTCATTTAAGTACCTACTTCAAAGAGATACAACACCAGAAAAATGGTTTCTTAAGGAAGAATTTTTTTGGTTACAGGAATTCATTAACTCATCATCTAAGTCAGAAAGAAACTGTGATCTTAATTGGTAGGAGTACCTGTATTAGTTTATATATACCTTTTAAAGTATTTAAATACTAACAATTACTCATTTGTATAACACATTAAAGTTTACAAAGAAGCAGCAAAGTAAAGTCAAAAAAGTCAAAAGATGTTGGAATAAGAAAGGTCAGATCTACCTGGCAGACTTCCCCAGAATTACATCTCTTAAGATTTTTTTATGTTTCATATAACTTCTTCTTTTTCGCTATTTCTATAGCCACTAATTCTTTAAAAAGATTCAAGTTCTTTTACAACCCTCCGTATTTGGGAGGAAGGAGTTGTATCTGGAGATGGGGAAAGAGTGGCAACCATGTTTTAAGGTATTTACATTGCAAGTTCACAATTGTATAAATTTAGAATTATGATGTGTGACATGAGAAGGAATTTTTCAAACCTGCTGACTGCTATGCTGCTAGAGATTCTTGTGCCAATCAATGATACTACATGAAAGAATCTGGAAAAGATTTCTAAGGAATATGAAGCTTTTAGAAGCCAACTGAAGGACATTATGACATTATGACAGTGTTTTACTCACTATTTCCAACTTAAACTAAGATTTCATATAGCAAAGGAAAACACTGGAAGAGAACATTGTATAAGAAGACAGTGTCAGAAGATATTAATTCACTTTCTAAACCACATTCTAGATGGACTCTTACTCAAGGACAGAATAGATATAGTGAAGTTAAAGAACAATGTACCTGGAGTCTTCCTTGTCTTATCAGGAGACTTTATACTGAAAATGGAGGGGGAAGAGAGAAAAATGATTACAAAGAACTGCTAAGTGAGATAACAGAAAATTAAACATATGGAAACTAGAAAAGAGAAAAACAATAGAGGCAGTTCAATGATTTGAAAAAAATACATGGGAAGAGGGAGAAAATTTGTGCTCATAGGATTCCAAGTATTAAATCATAGCTACTACAGAGGCCTGGAAATATGAGACTCATGAATGTAATAATCTGACAATTAAAAGGGTAAAATAAAGAAGCTTTATATATATATATATATATATATTTTGGAGGGGGGAGGGCAGGGCAACTGGGGTTAAGCAACTTGCCCAAGTCACACAGCTAGTAAGTGTTAAGTGTCTGAGGCTGGATTTGAACTCAGGTTGTCCTGACTCCAGGGCTGGTGCTCTATTCATTGCATCACCTAGCTGCCCCAAGAAGTTATATTAAAGAAACTATGTGAAAGAGGGTTATGATTAATTTTGTATCTACTTAACAATGAAGTCACCAAACATCAAGATATATATTCTACTGACTTGGTTTGAAAGCTCTTGTTAAATTCTTTATTAGAACTTCTCTATTTCTTCACTCAATACAATAGATGTGAGAGTATAAGTTGCACTTAACTTCTGTCTACCTCAGTTTCTTCATCTGTAAAATTAAGATAATAATAGCACCTACCTCCCAGAGTTCTAAAGATAAAATGAGGTAATTATTTATAAAGTGCCTGGCACTATGTAAATGACAGCTATTATTACCATCATCATCATCAATAAAAACAGTAATAATAACTTCCTTTAGATGTTTGGTTTGCTTACATTCGTCTTAAATAATTCAGTCAAAATGCTCAAAAGGGAGAAGAGGAAATGGCCTCAGTTTCATCTGAGAAGAGAGTAAAGGACTGTAAGCCAGAAGTCCAATTAGGAGACCATGACATGGTTCAGGTGAGAGGGGATGAAGAACTAGGGTGGTGGCTATATGAGGAAAGAGAAGGAAATGAATAAAAGGCATGGTGTGTAGACAGAATTCACAAGACTTGGCAACTGACTAGATATGAGACTTTCAGTGAGAGGGCAGAATCAAGGATGATTCCAAAATCTGTGAACCCATGTGAGCTCACTGGCCCTTCCTCCCTACACCCAATCTTGCAGTTTCCTACCCCCATGACATCTCTTGTATCTCACCCGTTCTCCCTGCTTATACAGCCACCACTTTAGCTCAGGACCTCCATAATTTTCAGCTTTATTATTACAATATCCTAACCAGTCTCCTTGTTTCCATTCTTCCCACACTTGAGTCTACATCCTCCATAAAACTATCAAAATGATTTCCCTTAAATGCAGATGTCACTCCTTTGTTAAGAAACTCCAGTGGCTCCCTATTGCCTTTAGGACAAAATATAAAAGCTTCTATTTAGCTTTTAAAGTCCTTAAAAACTTGGCCCCAATCTACTTTTTCAGCCTCACTGCACATGACCCCAGGCCTCATGCATTGCAATTCAGTCAAATTGGCCTTTTCTCTAATTCCTCACATTTAGCATTCTGTTGCCCGTCTTCATGCTTTTGTACTGAAATGTCCCCCATGCCTGAAATGTACAGGCTCTTACTTGTACCTCTCAGAACACCTCTCTTCCTTCAAGACACAGCTCAAACACTATGTAAGACATGAAACCTTTCCTGATACCACAACTTCTAATGCCCTCTTTCTGTACTTTGATTTAAAGATTTTATGTTTATTCTTTATATTTATTCTATCTTACCCTCCCCCATCCCCACACACATATACTTGTATGGTCCCACTGAAATTTAAACTTCTTAAAAGTATAAATTGTTTCCTATTTTATGGTTATTCCCAGTGCTTAGCACAGACCTGACACAAAGCAAATGCTTAATAAATGCAAGTTAAATCATTGAAAGGATGATGATGCCCTCATCAGAAAAAAGTAAAGTCTGGAGGAGAGTGAAGGCAATAAGTACAGACAACTTTTTCTAAGACCTTTACTATAAAAGTAAAGAAAGATACAGGATAAAAGCTTGAAAACATGTACAGTTAAAAGGAGGTTTTTATTTTTTAAAAGATAAAGTCGACCTGAGCACATTTACAGGACAAAAAAAGGAGCTAGTAAATAGGGAGACAAGATAAGAGATGAGACAGCCAATAGATACACTGGTACTCAAATGTCTTCTGTGGAACATGGCTATAACTTTCAAACACATTGATTAAGTGCTTACCATGTTCCATGGCTGAACACTGGACAAACAGAAAGAAGTAAGACAGTTTTTGCCCTCGAGGAGCTCATAATCTAACATGATAGTAGAGTCAGAGTGACTGGACCTGAGCGTAAATCCTAGCTCATGCATTTACTTCCAGTGTGACATTTTAAAGTTATTTTTACCTGTCAGAGCATGAATTTTCTCATTGTAAAATGCAAAGAGTTAGACAAGATGCTTTTGAGGTCCCCACAACCCTCAGGTTTATGATCCTATTATCCTAAGGTTTGTTCTGCTTGGCCTCAAAAGACAGGGAGTTCCCAGTATTTACATGTGCTGAGCAGATAACTACTTGTCAGGATGATATGGGTAAGAGATTGATGCTTAAGTGAAGTGGAGAGAGGTTGGGTAAATGATTGCTAATGACCCCTGCAACTTATATTTCATGATTCTGCAACCAGGCAGTTACTATGCTAGAAGTAGGTTTCTAATAAAAGTCAAGATATGCACTGGCTTTTAATTCAATTTTTGGGCTATCCCCTGATCTTCAGGCCCATTCTAGAAATGGTACTCTGTAATCACAATGACTATTAATAATATAGAACTATTTTCGATATGGCTTGTGGGTGTGATAAAGAGTGAGAGGAAGAATTATACTAGGACAAGTAATTACTTAGAAAAAGACAGAAGTGAAAGGTGTGCCAGTAAAATGGTTGAGCTAGGGAGGGTAAACAGGCAGTAAAGAATAATACATGTAAAGAAAGCTTAAAACTCTGAGAATCATAAAAAAAACAAAAACAAAAACAAAAACAACCTGGGGGCAGCTAGGTGGTACAGTGAATAGAGCACTGGCATTGGAGTCAGGAGGACCTGAGTTCAAATACACCCTCAGACACGTAATGCCTACTAGCTGTATGACCTTGGGCAAGTCACTTAACCCCAAATGCCCTGCTTTCTCCTCTCCAAAAAGCAAAACAAACAACGCTCCCCCCCCAAAAAAAACCCGGAAGAAACCTTAGAATTTTGTACTCAATACAGGAATCTCTGAGACAATAATGATGGAAGGTTGTTACCTATCACTGGCCCATATCTTATTTTTTAAAAGTTGTATTGATGGGGCAGCTAGGTGGTACTGTGAATAAAGCACCAGCCCTGGAATCAGGATGACCTGAGTTCAAACCCAGCTTCAGACACTTAACACTTACTAGCCATGTGACCTTGGGCAAGTCACTTAAGCCCAACTGTCCTGCTTTCCCCTTTCAAAAAAAAAGGTGGTATTGATGCCTTTTGTTTTTCACATTATATCCTATGCCACATAAATCTCTACTCCTTTCCTCTATCCAAAGAGCCCTCCTTTGTAACAAAGATTAAATAATTTTTCTCAAATTCAGCAAAATCTTGCCCACATTAACAGAAGTAGAATATTCAAATAACCCTATTGTAGAGAAAGAAATTGAACAAGCCACAAATGTGCTCTTGAGAAAAAAAATCCCCAGTACTAAACTGATTCACAAGTGAATTACATAAAGCATTTAAAGGGCAATTAATTCCAATACTATATAAACTATTTGGAAAAACAGGCAAAGGTGGAGTCCTACCAAATTCCTTTCATGACACAAATATGGTGCTGATACCTAAACCAGGAAAAGCAAAAACAGAGAAAGAAAAACATAAAATAACTTCTCTAATGAATATTAATGCAAACATTTTCAATTAAATACTAACAAGGAGATTACAGCAATACATCACAAGGATCATATACCATGACCAGATAGGATTTCCATCAGAAATGCAGGGCTGGTCTAATATTAAAAAAAAAAATGAAACCTATCAGCATAATTGACCATATAAATAACAAAACCAACAAAAATCACAGATATAGAAAAAACTTTTGACAAAATACAACACTTATTCCTATTTAAAACTCTAGAAAGCATAGGAATCAATGTAGCTTTCCTTCAAATGACAAGTAGTATTTATCTACAACCAAGAGCAAGTGTTATCTGTAATGGGGATAAACTTGAAGTCCTCCTAATAAGATCAGGGGTGATGCAAGGATGTCCATTATCACCACTATTATTCAATATTGTACTAGAAATGCAGCTAAAGCAATAACATCAGAAAAATAAATTGAAGGAATTAGAACAAATGAGGGAAAAAGACTGCTGTTTTCTGCAGATGATATGATGGTAAACTTAGAGAATTCTAAGAATCAACTAAAAAACTAGCTGAAATACTTAACAACTTTAGCAAAATTGTAGGATATAAAATAAACCTAAATAAATCATCAGCATTTCTATATATGATCAACAAAATCTGGTAGCAAGAAATAGAAAGAGAAATCCTAGTTCAAATAACCATAGACAATATAAAATACTTGGGAATCTATCTGCCAAGATAAATCCAGGAGCCATATGAACACAATTACAAAACATTTTTCACATGAAGTCCAATCTAAACAAATGGATAAATAGTAACTGTCCATGGGCAGGCTGAACCAACATAATAAAAATGACAATTCTACCTAAATTAACTTACTTATTCTGTGTCATACTAATCAAACTACCAAAAATTATTTTATAGAGCTATGAAAAAAAATAATAAAATTTATCTGAAAGTACAAAAAGTAAATATCAAGGGAATTAGTGGAAAAAAAATGTGAAGGAAGGTGGCCTAACTGTTCTAGATCTCAAACTATATTACAAAGTGTTAATCATCATCACAATCATTACAAAGTAGTAATTAATCTGGTACTGGCTAAGAAATAGAGTGATGAAAATTGCCTGTTCAATATCCTTTGACCATTTATCAAGTGGAGCATGACTTGTATTTTTACAAATTTGACTCAATTCCCTGTATATTTTAGAAATGAGGCCTTTATCAGAGAAGCTGGTTGTAAAAATTCTTTCCCAATTTCCCACTTCCCTCTTAATCTTGGTTACATTGGCTTTATTTCTACAGAAACTTTTCAATTCAATGTAATCAAGATTATCCATTTTGCATTTTATAATGCTCTCTAACTCTTCTTTGGTCATAAAGTCTTCCCTACTCCATAAATCTGACAGGTAAACTATTCCTTGTTTCCCCAGATTACTTACACTATCAGCCTTTATACCTAGATCATGCACCCTTTTAGACTTGATTTTGGTGTACGGCATTAGCTGTTGGTCTATGCCCAGTTTCTGCCACACTATATTTCAATTTTCCCAGCAGTTTTTGTCAAATAGTGAGTTCTTATCCCAAAAACTGGGGTCTTTGGGCTTATCAAACAGTATATTACTGTAATTGTTGACTACTGAGTCTTCTGTACCCAATCTAATACCACTTCTGGGACTGTATCGCAAAGAGATCATAGAAGTGGGAGGAAGACCCATATGTACAAAAATATTTATTGTAGCTCTCTTTGTGGTGGCAAAAAACTGGAAATTAAGGGGATGCCCATGAATTGGGGAATGGCTAAACAAGTTGTAGTATATGAATGTAATGGAATACTACTGTGCTATAAGAAATGAGGAGCAGATGGACTTCACATTTACCTGGAGAGGCTTATACAAACTGATGCTAAGTGAGAAGAGCAGAACCAGGAAAAACTGGTACACAATCACAGACACATTATGTGTGTGATGACCCACCTTCATAAACTGGACTCTTCTCAGCAACGCACAGTTATAAGACAACTCTACAAGCCTCAGGATGGAAGGAGATGTCTATATTCAGAGAAAGATCTAGAAAGTACAGAATTTAAATGGAGACTGAAGCAATCTACATGCTATCGTTCTTTTCCATGGCTGGTTTTGTTTCTTCTTTCCCACTTTTCACTCCATTGGTTACAACCCTTCTATACAACCAGACTAATGTCCAATGTGAAAGTATCTGCAGATCCTATACTTGATTGCATGCTGCCATGGGTGGGGGAGAAAATTTGGAACTCAAAGGATTGTGGAACTGAATCTTGTAAACTAAAAGTAAATAAACAAATCAATTTAAATTAAAAAGAAACCAAAAAGAAAAAAAAAGAAATACAGTGATGGATTAGTGTAATAGATTAGGTACACAATAAGCAGCAGGAAAAAACGCAAAGATACAAACTTTTGGAACAAGAACTCACCATTTGATGAAAACTTCTGGGAAAACTAAGAAGCAGTTTGTCAGAAACTAGGTATGGATCAACATCTCAAGGCATATGCCAAGATAAGCCCAAAATGAGTACACGATTTAGACATTAGGATGATATCATAAGCAAATTAGGGGAGCGTGGAATAGTTTTCCTGTCAGCTCTATAGGGAATTGAAGAAATTATGACTAAACAAGATATAAAGAGCATAAGAGAATATAAAATGAATAATTTTGATTACACTAGAAAGGTTTTGCACAAACAAACAAATATAGCCAAGAATAGAAGGAAAGCAGAAAACTGGGGAAAATATTTTACAGCAAGTATCTCTAATAAAGGCCTCATCTCTCAAATTTATAGAGAACCGAGTTAAACTTATGAGTATGAGTCATCCCTCAACTGATAACTGGTCAAAGGATATTAACAATTTTCAAATGAAGAAATCAAAGCTATCTATAATTATATGAAAAAATGCTCAAAATCACTATCAATTAGAGAAATTCAAATTAAAAAAACTCAGAGGTACAATTTTACACCTATGAGATTGACTAATATGACAGAAAAGGAAAATGACATGTTGGAGATGATGTAGGAAAATTGGGACACTAATGCACTTGGTACAGTTGTGAACTGATCCAATCATTCTAGAAAGCAACTTGGAACTATACCTAAAGGGTCTACATACCCTTGACCTGACAATACCACTACCAGGTCTGTATCCCAAAGAGATTTTTTTTTTAAAAGAAAGGACCTATATGTACAAAAATATAGCAGCTCTTTTTGTAGTGACAAAGAACTGGAAATTTAGGGGATACTCATCAACTGGGGAATGGCTGAACAAGTTGTGGTATATGATTGTGATGGAATGCTACTGTGCCATAAGAAATGGTGAGCATGATGCTATCAAAAAAACCTGAGAAGATTTACATGTATTGATGCAAAGTGAAGTAAGCAAAACCAGGAGAACATTATACACAGTAAAAGCAACTGTGAATAATTTAGTTATTTTCAGCAATAAAAAGATCCAAGACAATTCTAAAGGACCTATGATATTTTGTCAGTGTTTTCTTTCACAACACAACAAATATGGTAATGTTTTGTATGACTACACATGTATGACCTTTAACAAACTGTTGCTTTCTTAATAAGGGGAAGGGGAGGAAACTTGGTGGAAAATTTGGAACTCAAAATTGTAAAAAAATGAAGGTTAAAAATTGTTTTTACATGTAATTGCAAATTTTAAAAAACTGAGCAAAAACAACCAACACACAAATCTCATATAATAGCACATCCAACATTCCCCCTCCTTTCTAATGGAAGCAAGGATCTGCATTTTCTCATCTCTTTAGCATGGTCATCATAATCATACAGTGTTCAGTTTTGTCTTATTGCTCTGTTTACATTTTTGTAGATATTGTGTATACTGTTTTCTTGTTTCTGCTTACTTCACTCTGAATCAGCTTATTTGAAGCTTCCCCATGTTTTGCTGAATTCTTCAAAGTGATTGTTTCTTACATTACAATATTACTCCATTACATTCATATTCCACAATTTAGGCATTCCACAACTGACAGGTACCACAGTGTTTGTAGTTTTTTGGTACCACAAAAACGTTATAATGACTATTTTGGTATATGTGGGGCTTTTCTGTCTTCTTTGAGGTTGTGGCCCACCAATAGGATTTCTGAATCAAAGTCTATTTTTAGTCTTTAAAAAAACAAAACAAAATATAATTCCAGACTGTTTCTCAGAATGGCTAAACTAGTTCATAGCTCCATCAACAGCATAGTTACTATTTCTCCTCATAAATGGACATTTCTATCTTTGCCAATTTGCTGGAAATAAGATGAAACTTAGAAGACTAAAACTTGTTTTAGTCTAAATTTCTCCTCAATAATGATTTGGCCCAATTTTTGATTTGGTTAACATTTTTCAGTTTTTCTTTTGAGAACTATTTACTCCTATCTTTGACCACTTAACAATTACAGAATAGCTCTTTTCACATTTATTTGAGCTAGTTCCCCATATATCTTTAATATCAGAACTTTATCAGACATATTTGATGTAAAATTTTTTAAACTAATTTACAATTCTCCTCATCCCAGCTGCACTGATTTTATTTCTGGAGAAGGTATTTGATTTTGCGAAATTAGAATTTCCTATTTTAGTTTTGTGATCTCCTCTGTCCCTTGTTTGGTCAAGAATTCTCCACCAATTTTATTGTTTCTTTTGAGATTCTAGGCATTTAAAAAAAATTTTTTTTATTTTTTTTAAACTTCTCTAGCTTCTACAAAGTAACCCCTTGGAAATCTGACGGGGAAAGCACTTGTGTGTGTGTGTGTGTGTGTGTGTGTGTGTGTGTGTGTGTGTGTGTGTGTATTTATTTGTTTTGCTTTTTGGAGGGGGTAAAGCAGGGCAATCGGGGTTACGTGACTTGCCCAAGGTCACACGGCTAGCAAGTGTTAAGTGTCTGAGGCCACATTTTAACTCAGGTCCTCCTGACTCCAAGGCCAGTGCTCTATTCACTGCGCCACCTAGCCGCCCTGTTGATATGTCTATTAATTTACCTTGTATCATCATTTTAATTATACTGGAATAGTCAGGGAATTGACATACTCAGAGGCCTGACTGAAGCATTTTTTCTTCTCTTTTTTCTTCTGGACATTTCTATAACGATAAAATTTGTTTTGTACGATTATATATACTTTAAATGTCTTTTTTTTTCCACCTTCTTATTGGGTGGAAGAGGGAGAAAAAAAATGTGGAAGAGAAAAAAAATGAAACTGAATGAAAAAAAATTAATTATAGTGGAGTGGCCCAAACACAAACAATAAATATCTTTCCAATTATTTTATTTCTGTAAAGAACATTATAGAATAGCACTTACAAATCTTAAGTGTCACTTAGAAGACTGTCTCCCCATTTAATTTATGCATCTTGTAATTGTGTTGAATGAAATGTCTGTATAATTTCTTCTTGGTCTTTTTTAATATAATGTTTTTTACACAGAAATGCTGATTATATTTTTCATTTTGTACGGTGCTACTTAATTGAAGGAATGTCTCAATTTCTTCACTGATTTTCTGGGATTTTACAAGTAATAATTCATTGTAATCTACAAAGATGATTTTATATCCTCTTTGCTAATATTTAATGTCTTTAATTTCTTCCTCTTGTATTACTATTACTAGGATTTTTGGTAACAATAACAGTGGTAAGAGATGACATACTTGCTTTACTCCCATATTTATTAGGAAATCTTCTAGTATTTTTCCTTTAAAAATCACATTACCTTCTGGTGTTACACATATTAAAAATGGCCCTGTTATGTCTATGTCTCAGAGCGTTTTAGCATAAAGTTTGTACTTTACCTGACTCTATTGATATTATGTAGTTTGGGGAAAGAAATAGTTTTATTAAAAAATATGATTATTTCACCCAGGCCTTATGTCTTCAATTCTAACAATTTTCCTCTACTTCACTGTATGCTTTATTGGAAAACACTGGATTTGGAGCATATAATATTAATGAAGTACTTCCTCCTTCTCCCAGTTCTTTAGGATGCCCTTAAGTCTTTCTCTCCTTAAACCCTTCTTTCTTCTTTCACCCCTCAATCCTATTTCTTTCTTTAAATAATAATCTATAAACAAGACAATTGTTTCATTACTTAGGTCTATTCTGGGTAATTTTACTATTTTCTTATGTTTCTCGTATGTGAAAGGTTTGCAATATGAATGTTCTTCTTCCTTTGTTCTGTTGTAGAGTAATTCCTTAAATGCCTCTTTTTTACCCCTGAAAATCCATCATTTTTCATTGGTGATTACATTCAGCTTTGCAGGTTATGCTATTTTTGCAATTTGAGTTACTTTTCTGAGGTGGAAGAAGGGGAGGAATATTCTATTTCATTCTTTTTCTCCAATTTCTCATAACCATAAAAGCAATCTAGAATTATGTGAATTTAAAGCCCTTAATAAAAGATAGCTTTTATATATTTGTAAAGAGGTCTTAGCATATGCCTGGTACATACTAGACCCTATATGAATGCTTATTTCTTTTCTTTTTCTGCCTTTCCCCTTTTCTCCTCACTGTTTGTAACATGCTATCCAGTATAGCAATTTTGAAATTAAATTATTAATGTGCCTTCTAATTTTAAGCTTGGAGTTTTTTTTGGAAAGGATTTATGGATCTGAATCATTAATACATTGTATTCAAAAGTTTTGCATAGCTTTCTTAATTTAATATATTGTTTAAAATTTTTTTAATTAAAAATAATTTTTGAAAAATTCATCTTGTTCTTCTGGGAGACCTATGATCCTTAAATTAGTAAAGCACAGTCTTTATTCAACATGAGTCACTTTTGCTTGTACAGAATCCACATGTTCTTTCAAAGCTATTGTATTTTTTTCTGCCAGATTTTTTCACTTCTCCATTTCTGAGTTCCAAATCTGTCATTTTCTTTTCAAAGACTTTAGAGAGACTCTCCATCATATATTTTTTAAGTTGTCTACATTGTTGATTGTCTTCATTACTTTTGCTTTGAGAGTTCTGATTTCTGACCAAATTTCTATTCTAATACCTTCTTTAAAGACATTTTTGAACAATTCTGGAATTTCTTACTAGTTATTCTTACTTATTGAAACTCCTCAGAGAACTCATAAAATTATTTTTCATTTAGGATTTCTGGTTGATTTTGTCTCATACTATAATATCTTTTCAACATATTTTGGCCTTTTAAAAATTTTATTCATTTTTTTTCCTCTTCCTTTCTGAATATCATTGTTCACTTAGAAGCTAAGCCTATACCCGGCCTTTGACTTTCTGCCTTTCACCCTTTACTCTTGTACTCCCAGGAGCCTATCCCTGGCTGTCTTCTACTCTTGGTCATTCTTTCCTCTCTTACTATGAAAACCATCCATACACACTCCTGAGGCTGGGCATCCACAGCCTCCCCAAATGGAGAAGTGGTGTCCTTACCTTCTTAGCCACAGAAATGATATCTTTATTGTTTTTTCTTTGGAAAAACGCATGATCCAGAACCCCTGATTATAGAGTAAACATTGGTTTCGATATATCCATTTTAAAAACTTAAAACTCCAATCCTATTTAAGCCTTACTTTCAGTATGATATATTCATATTTGAGGAGGCTCTTACAATAGACTAGATCTCTCAATTTCTTTCTGTTTTTTCCCTACTATCTGAACATAAATGATAGAAGTATGTAAGTTATTGAAGGGCAGTACTCTAATGTCTTGAGTTCACCAATAAGATGCAGTATATATAGCATTAAGTAGTTCAGAAACCAACAGTCTTTTACCCAGTTTCAAAAAGTATTAATTCCCCAGAAAACAGACATATAACACAGTATACACATTCAAATATTTTACAAAAGTTCTCAAGAAAAAAACTTAAGAAATTCTACTTCTGACATTAAAGTTGTTAGAAATATCTTGATGCCCACTTATACCGACTAGACAAAGAGTGGATCAGTCATATAAAGATAATGAAGGAACAGGTAGGCAGCTCAAGTGCAATATTAGCCAAAGAAGAAGAAAGCTTCCAGCCCACTGAACAGATCCTATGTAGGGGTTCTCTGGGAAAATGTCGACAAGAAGTGCACAGGAGAAGAAGGTGCATGGGACTTGAGATCTACATCAGCAGAAATCATGAATACACCCCCCCCCCCAAATCAAGGATCTACCAAAGTACTAAAAGAAACATTCTATTATTTAGTCAACATTTTTTACTAAAATCTTACATAAAGTTGTATGTATTCTTACATACTAGGTATTATGCACCCAAGACTATATAACTGAATATGTCCTAAGTTTCAAAATCATTCTAATTCCCATCACATTTTTATTGCATGTTTGGTTGAAGATAAAAACCTAGAGATTCTCTTCCAAATTCCCATCAATTTGCAAAAGAATCAAAGAATTTTAAAGCAAAAGGGTTAAAGATTGGTCAGAGTTCTTATTTTAAAGATAAAAATGACTCCCAGAAGCCCAGTCTTATTGGAAGCTGGTATGTGAGCGCTGAGTTCCTGGCATGTCAAAAGGGCTCCCAGTCACTGACAGCATCCTACAGAAATGTGTCTCTACTTACATGAACTGGCAACAGCTGCAAAGCCCTGAGAATGATGACCAGAGGTCCAGAAGAAAAAAAGAGAAGAGTTGCTGCTCAGAGAAGTCAGGAGAAGCAGACCCAAAAAGGTGATAAACTTCATGAGGAATAGGAGAACTTGGAGCAAGAAAACACCTCACTTTGGAGAGATCTGGAAGCTGACAGAGGATTGAAGTGCTGAAGGACAATGAGAATACATGTCCCTCACAGAACTGCTCTCTGAACTTTGTACCTGTGGCAGTCCCTGTCATGACCCCATCACTAACTGCCTGACCAAATAAGGCCCAAGGACTCTCCTTCACCACAGGGTGAGGAAGAAAGCCTGGCTATTTTCATACTGGGATGAGGGGCTTTCTTAATTTACACCTTCATGTAGCAGGTGGTAGTGTGTGAAATCCCCAGCATCTCCTAAATCTCTGAATACTTAAGCTGATCGAATCTTTAATTCCACTTCTTGTGTTTTGGAACATTATAGTAGCATTTAACTATCAACTAAAGATACTCTCCTCTACTCCAATTAAGAATTTTGGTAATAAAAATTATTTTCATCTCTTAAAAAAAGATAATGATAGCACTCAACAGTAGTGAAATAGAAACAATGAATTCAAAATTAGTTTGCATGACGAACTTCTAAACTTGTTAAGGAAACACAATGCTGCTTTTTTTACCTGATGTCTTTGATTGTGGCTCTCTTCATGGGATCCACCTGCAGCATATGTTTCAGAAGGCTAATTACAGAAGGATTCAAGTACTGAGGGGTATAAAAGATCCCATCACATATCTTCTTAAAAAGGGTTGGCACATGATCATCATCAAATGGAAGGGTGCCACATAATAAAGCATAGAGAATAACACCACTGCTCCAAATATCTACCTCTGGACCTGCATACAACCTGGAAAAAACATGCCATTAAATAATATGGAATTTGGTAGTTTAATTAATTATTATCTAAAAGAGAATTAATCATAATTTTAAGTTTGAACTGTATGGAAAAAATTATATTAGTCAGAAAATGGTCTTTGCAGGCACACCAAATAGAAGAACATAATTACTATCAGTATTCTCAATCTTTAAAACAAAGAACATCAATATATAAATTTATAGACTGTTCAAATAATCTGGCTCTGTTCACATAATCTCATTCTAACAAGCCTCTTAAAGATGTGACAAATTATCACTAACAGCCTTGTTTTCACTTTAAATTAGTGAACTGTGAGCACCAAAGTGCACCCCTCAACAAAAAAATGTCATTAGAGATACATCATAAATAGAGAATATGCTTTGTTTTTTTTAATTCATGATGACACTCCTGAACTTTTTACTCTCACTTAAGTTCCTTTGTGGCCAGAGACAGAGCTCTAGGTCAAGCTCACCAAGATTAATAATAATAAGTACTCACATGGTGCTTTATGGTTTGTAAAGTACTTTACAAATATTATCTCATTTTATCTTCACACCACCCTAGAAGGCAGGTGCTATTATCATTCCCATTTTACAGATTACAAGATTAATGGTATTGTCCATGCTGAAGAAATAAAGAAAACCTAACTAGCATACAGAGGGAATGACTAAGAATTTGGCATCACCAACATGATATTCTAATCATTAAGGCTAACTAGTCACAGACTAATATCCACATAATATATCTTGTTATTACCTTATTAGCATATAGTAGGGGTTTAATAAACATTTTCTGACTTCATTATTATTAAATCATTAAAACTAGTTGTTTTTTTTTTACCAGTTTCTGTTTCATGCCTTTTTTCCCCCCAGGAGCAATGCAATTAACATTGTGGAATGGTTTCTCTCTATTTAAACTGATAAATTTTAATTACTTCACTTATCAGAATATTCTTTCATAAGTTAAAAGGTTTTTAAATGTTGCCAGTCGTAACCGCTATTCATTCTAGGTTTGGCAGAAAAAACCCTGTCCACGGACAGAGAAAAAGATTCCAGTAATATTCCATAGCACAGGTATATCCTATTTTTAATATGATAAGGCCAATTATTTAATGCTAAATGTCCACAATGTCTTGGTCCTACCCACCACTGCCTTTTCAAAACATGGTTACGATATAACAAACTGTGACAGACAACAAACAACAGACAACGCAAATGAAGGCCAAGGGAAAGGAGTCGGGGATTTTGCATATCATGTTGCTATAAAGAGGAGGTGATGAAGCTTGGTAGGTTTAAAATTAGGTCCATCTGCTTTATTCAAAAAAGGGCGTCACACAAACATCATTTCTCTGGACAAGTAGGTAGGGATATAAACATTGTGCATGCAACTACTTTTCCTCAGGGATTTCTAAAGAAATCAAAACATTTCCACAACAATTTTGAAGAGCTAGAACACAGGAGGTTGTTTAAAAAATAAAAATATATTTTAGATAGGTTACTAAAAATTAATGGGAAAAAACTAGTGAAAATAGTTTCGCTTTCATAATATTTAATATGTTTTCTTTGCCTTCTAATCTATCAAAACAATTCCATCTGCTAAGTGCAAACAAAGCAAGAAACCTGAACAATATTTAATGGGGACTGTGTTTTTAATGCTGTGGTACCTGTGGACTTAAAGCGGCAGGTATAGTTTCAGATGCTCACAGGATTCAGAGTTGGAAAGGACCTTAGAGATAATATAGTCTAATTCTGTCTTTTTACAGATAAGCAAATTGAGGTCCACAGAAGTGAAGTGATCTGTCCAAAGTTAAATGAAAGGACACTTTAACTGTCACAAATTTTAATCAAAACTTAAAGCAATTTCTCTATCAAGTCCCATTTTCATAAAGCTTACTTAATGCTCATAAGGAAAACTTTTCTAAAGCATTACATAGGTCTGCATTATTACACTCTTACGCCTTAATGTACTTTAAAAATGTACCATTCCTTCATGTGTTCTAAGAACATTAAGTTTCTTTCATTAGGGAAAAAGTGATGAAAATTAAAGAACATACTATATTTACGTTAACAGAATTTTAGCTTGTACCTCAATGCATGTTACCATAAATGGGATTATTAAACTTATCAAACATGTTCTATAAAACCTTATTGTATCATTAAATAAGATACATCTTACTATATATTGCTACATACAATATAACTAAAAACATTTTGAGTTAACAGATTTGAAGAAAAGTGAAAATTCTAACTACTACCTTCTCCTTCACTGGGAATATGACATTTGTAGACTAACAAAAGTCTAAAGGATAGGGGCTGTAACAACAACAACAAAAAGGAAACACTACCTTCCTGAAATTACTTCTGGTGCAGCATAGTTGGGAGAGCCACAGCTTGTTCTTAAAAATTCGCCATCTGACATCATATTTGAAAGACCTGAAAGTGCACAAAAGCAGCTACTCAAGGATTTCCCAGTGGCACCAAATTGTTTTTAATAACTGAGGGTTTGCATTTAATGACTAAAGCTTCATCCTGTACTTTGCTTCAACAAAATCAATTACCATCACTACCATCCCCAAACATTTTAACATTTTAATCATTTCAACATGCAACAAGATAGTTTTACCTTGAATATAAAGCTAGTATTTAAATAGTAGACAGGTAAGCTATTGGTTATTTTGGGAAACAGGATACACTGTGTATGTAAAAAGTTTATCAATCAAGAAAAGACCAGAAAAACAGGAAATCTAGGAAAGCTGAATATAAGAATGGAAATTCAAATGCATCTATCAGCCCTATCCTAGTTCTCATAGGAAAACCGTACAACCCTCTCAATGTCATCAGCTCCCATGCATCATCATCATTATTACCATCTCTATGATTCGGATCTATATATCAAGTCCCATATCACTAAGGGACAAGTAGTACAACTACATGTACTATTATAGGCCTCTCAAATTCAGCATGTCCAAAACTGAATGGATTATTTTCCTCACAAACCCACCCCTCTTCTGAACTTTCCTATTTCTGTTGGTAGCTCCACCACCCTTCAGGTCACAGAGGCCCACAATGTCAGTCCTCCTGCACTCTTCACTTCACATAGCCAATCACTTACTAAGTCTAGCAATTCTACCTCCATGGTATCTTAAACTTTTCTTCTTCTCTCCCCCTACAAGGACACCATCCTGGTTCACCTCCTCATCACCTTTACCCTGTCTCTCCACTCTAATCCACCTGTTACACAGCTCCAAAGCGGTAATGCTGAGCCACCCATCTGACTATGACAGGCTCCTGCTCAATAAATTCCAGTGTGGTACTCTATTACCTCTCAGATCCGTTTGACATGTTTAAGTTCCTTCACAACTTGGCTCCAATCTACCTTTCCAGTATTCTCATGCATTACTTCCCCTTCCTGTCCTGTGAGGTCCAGCCAGACTCAGCTTCTTGCTGTTTTTCAGACATGATATGCAATTTCTGACTTCCTTGACTTTTCACAGGCTGTTTTCATACCCAGAAGGTACTGTGTCTTCACCTCAGCCTTCTATAATCCTCTTTCCTTTAACACTTACTTCTGCATGAGGTCTAACTACTATGCAATCTTCAATTTGTATTTTATTATAATATCTATATCAGTGTTTTGTTTCATTATTGACTATAAACTCCATGAGGACAAGGATTTTTTCTTATCTAAATTTGATATCGACCTCCTGCTATGGGTACTATGCAATGTATGTTAAATGTGTTTTAGTTTTGATTTTTTTAAATCAATTGAGGCACAAGGAAATAAAGGAATTTTCAATTACACAACAGTAGAGTGGTCCAAATTATAGGTTTGGACCAAATAAAGGAAATCATTGGTAGGTTGTCAGACTTAGGAGTTGAGGGAGACCTCAGAGGCCATCTAATCTGAACAATAGCAGAACATAAATAACATGCCCAACAAATGATTATCCAGCTTCCATTTGGGAACCTTCTGTGAAAGGAATATGCTACTTTCCAAGCATATGCATTCCACTTCAGGACAACTAACTGTCAGAAAGTTTTAAACTTACATTGAACTTCAGCTTCTCAATAATTTTCCCCTATCACTTCGAGAAGGGGTGCATTCTAGGGCTAAGGTGATCAAATCCAATGGCTCTTCACCATGACAGCTCCTTCTTATACTTGAAGACAGTCATATTTCCCTTAGATCTTCTTTAACTTAGATTCAACCAACCCTGGTTCTGTGAACCAATCATCCTATGGCAGGGCATATAGGCCCACAACCATGCTCATTCAGATACATTCTAACTTGATGTCCATATGAAAATATGGCACCAAGAACTGAAAACTCTGTATTATCTGGCCCAGACAAACCTGAACAGTTAGCTCCAATGCTCTGGACAACACCTTGTCATGTCACACTCTTGATAAACAATCTTTACATACAGAACTTTCTATTGCTTGCTAAATAAAGTCTGAACTTCTCTATCTGGCATTGAAGGTTCTTCTACAAACTTATTCCATTGTTTTCCCCTCATCTCCTATCATTCCCCTTCATTCACTCTACCCCAAATATAATCTGTGCTTTCTTTCTTAATGACTCTTACTCATGCTGATCCATCCTCCCTCTAGTTCAAAACTAAAGAAAATGCTTGAACATTCTCTCGGATTTGAATGCTTTCTTCCATAAATTCAATTAACAGTAGTAACATATTCTTTGCAATAAAGAGAATTCTCTCAAAAACTGTGACATATATTTTGACCTATACCTTGCCATACCTATGACCTCCCTTTCTTCAAATTTCTGTAATTTTTCATAATTTTATATGGACAAAGTTATTTCAAATAATGTTCTTTTCATATGTTTCAAAGTTTTACATAATTTAGTCCCATTCAACAACCCTTCCACATTAGCTTTCTTCTATGTTTTCAATGAGTAAAGACACAAAAAAGAAAAAAAGGTTGCTTCCTTTCTCTTTTATCAATGGTGACCATTAAAAAAAATACCACTTAATACTAGAAGATCTGTTCATTAATACCTCTGTACTTCCCATTTCCATAGCATCAAGAGATTATCACACACACACATACACACACATACACACACACACACCCTTTCACTAATACTACTTGCTATTTTATAAATACATTAAGTTTCTATTGTGTACAGTTCACTGTGAGAGGTAAATGCAAAACTAAGGGGGACACAGTCCTTGTCTTCAAGACGTTTATACTCTAGGAGACAGATAAAACACCAAGACAGATACCTATAGTATACATAATAGGACACATTAAGTATATAAAAGTTATAAAATAAAGGGCTACTTAACTGAAGAGGAAGATTGTTACTAATAGTAGGAAATAAGGTGAGCTTCATAGAAGGGACAGCACTGAGTGGGGCTTTAAAGGATGAGTAGAAATTTAACAAGCAAAGAAGCAGACATAGAAAACATCTGAGCACAGGCATGAGAGCAGTAGGTATTCAGAAGACTGAGTTATCATCTCCATGCTTTTTGTGTTGACAAAACCCCAATTCCTCCCCTGCCCTAATGCCTAGAACACATTCTTTCTTCTTCATCTCTTAAATGAATCTTTCTTATTTCAAGGCTCAGATGTCAAATAATCCATAACTCTCTGTTAAAGGGGTTCTTTCTTTAATTTAGCTGAAACATGGAGGAAAATAAATATGAGCTAAAACTGGAAAGGTAGGGTGGTAACAGGATATGCCTTGAATGCCAGGCAAAGGAATATGAACTTACTTGGGAGGTCACAGAGAAAATCTGAGTGAGAATGCTATTACCAAATGTATCTAAGAAAATTATTTTGCTCACAAGATGAAGGATGGACTGTGGGGTGAGAGGAGGGAAGTGGAAACAGAAAGACTAATTAGGAGGCTACTATCACAATCCAGACAGATGGTAATGAGAGTTTGTATAAGAGTAGTAACAGTGGGAATCGAGGAAGAGATGAATTCCAATGATGCTACAAAGATGGAATTGAGAAGCTAAAATTACATGTTAACAATAACATACACTGGACATTGTATGTCTGTTGAATAATGTTACAAATTATTTTAAGTGGGAATACAGTACACTGGAATATATGTAAGTTTCCTGAAGAAAACATCAGTATACAGTTATTATTCTAAATATGAGCACTGTACCTCATTTATGCAATTTATTTTAAAAAATTGAACTTTTTTTTTCTGTAGGGATGAAAGATATTAAAAGAAAATATCCAGCAGAAATATCATGGTAGAAAATGATGTTACAAAAATGCACCATTCATTCATTGTTCCATCTGTTTAGGATTCATTTTTTTAAAAACTTTTAAATAAAGTCACATTAGTACCCCCAAAAGATAACAGCACAAAATATATTTTGAAATATTTTTAATACAACAAATTGTCTAAATTGATGCATACTGGGAGTCCCAAAAATCTTGGTGCAGTTTTAAGCTTAAATAGTTTTAATAGCTTAAAATTGCACTAAGACTTTTGAGATACCCTGTATAAATGTTTACTGCAAAAAAATGTTAAAATAAGAAATTATTGGTTAGTTAAGAAGTTTATTAAGCAAACATTTCTAATCAAGTATTGAACAAGAATGTCAAACTGAGCTATTTCCTCTCCTATCTGTATCAAGAATGAGAAAATTTCTATCATTAAGCAGGAAAATTACTTATTCAAAAGGTTATATGAGACAAATAACTGAACATGGCATAACAGAGTACACTATCTAAAAGATTCCTCAAACAGCAGAAAAAGAAAAGAACAGCATCTGAATATTAATGAAATATAATTATCTTACAACCTTTGCATTGTTTGCAAATATAATTTCATAGAAATTCCCAATAAACTACTGTCATACAATCTATTGTCATAATACTCAACCTAAGGTAAGGTTATAAAACTGAACAGTAGGAGAGAAAACTCCTTTGACTCATCTCTGCTGTCTTAATTGGTGGACAAGTGAAGAGACAGAATAGGGTCTTGAATGACCAGTAAAATACTTTATTATGACTAAAAGTAATCTAAGATAGCATAAATAAATAACAGAATTGACATTTTAAATTTTAAAACATTCTTACCAAAATCAGCTATCTTTGCATTCATGTGTGCATCAAGCAGTACATTTTCAGGTTTCAAGTCTCTATGGACAACCATGTGCCTGTGACAATAATCCACACCAGAAAGAATTTGTTGAAATAAACGCCGACTCTCTTTCTCATCCAACTAAAGAAAAGGAGAAAAGCATTTTAAGGGATCCCTTCTGAAAGAAAACTATCAAGCAATAAGAATCCTTCCATATATACTTCCCATTAGCAGGCACATGAATAATTTTGATTAAACTCAACAAACATTTATTATTAAACACCTATAATACAGGCAATGTTAGGGATAAAAAGATCAAAAATGACATTGTCTCTGCCCTCTGTAAGCTTACAGGAGAGAGCAAATAACAACTTCCATTCATGATTCATAAATTTATAAATTTATTTCCTCACAACAACCGTATGAGGTTGGCAATCTAAGTATTTGACACTCATTCCAGTAGCCACAGATGCTAAATTTCTGTGTGAATAAAACTACACATTCACTGTCACACTCCCTATGGCAGCTCTTCCAAAACTTCTCCCTACAAATCCCTAATACTCTCCAGCAGATAACTTTGCCTCCTACTTTACAGAAGACTGAGTTATCATCGCCATTCCTCTCCTCCCCAAAGCCTAGAACCCATTCCTTTCTTCATCTCTTAACTTTCAGAATCTTTCTCTCACTTCAAGGCTCAGATGCCAAGTAATCCATGACTCTCTCTAAAATTTCCTGGAGCTTTCTGGCTAGATCTCCTTTGAATCACTACTCCCTACCTTGGGCTATCTGTGTACATGACACATCTCCCTAACAGAATAGAGTACCTTAAAGGCAAAGGGCTGTCATTTTATCTTTGTATTTCTAGCACTTCATACATTGCCCTTTTCATGGCAGAAACTTAGTAAGTGTCTAATTCTTTAAAAAAAAGTTTCTATATTTTGTTTTTATAGAACTTTCATTTCCAAATGCCTCTCCCCACTTCCACAAGCCCTTGTAACAATTTTAGAGAAACAAAAATACAAGTTAGCAAAACCAATTGTGTTTATTTCAGTCAACTATACAGCTACAAATACTAAATTTCCCCAGCTGAAAAAAAAAAGAATAAATGTTCTATGACAATACTTGTGCTATAAAGAAAACTGTAATTAGGCTGTTTTGGGTTCAAGATAAAATAAGTTAACAAAATAGTACTATGGCATCACTATCTGAATTATCAAGGCATCCAAATTTTTTTTCTGACCCTGTCACTGATATATCTTTAGAGTATTACTAAATGTTTGTGTCTTCACTGTTGTTTATGAAATAGTAATAATGCTTAATTAACTTCCTCATTTTCAAAGACACAAGTTAATAAAACTGCTTTGAAATTGGCAAAGGAAAAATATTATAAGCCCAAAATAAAAATATAAGTATACAGGGAGTAGTCCTCCACGATTCGATCTGGTGGTGGGATTGTCACAAAACAACATGACCAAATAAAGCTCGTGTCTCCAAGCAATTTATTAAACTTGCCTACAGGTCTGAGATCAGCACTAATTTGTAGTGAGCAATAAGGAAGGATGATGGCGCTTATTTTACTAGTGAAAAGTAAATACAAATAAATAATAAGTAAAACTTTACTTCTTAATTCTTCACGGAAGCAGGAAACTGAGAGAAAGAATTCTGTGGGGGAAAAAAGAAAGAATTTCGGAAATCTGGGAAAATGTTTAGTACCGCGTTTCCTCTTTGCCACTGTTCATGCCATCAGTTCCAACCCTTCTTTACAACCAGACTAACGTCTAACGTGAAAGTATCTGCAGATCCTACACTTGATCACACGCCGCCACGGGGGGGGGGGGGGGGG
>CM053580.1:300835382-300907090 GCA_028627135.1 Pseudochirops cupreus
CTGCCAAGGACTGAGGAGGCATGGCTGTGATGCCAGTATTTTGTCTGTCAGTTTTGATGTTGTTTTGCCAGATTCACCTGCTGGTGAAGGACAGTGCTGCTGTTGTAGAGGTCCTGAAACCTGGCTGTTGGTTCAGAAGCCCTGAAGGAAGATTTTCTTGTGGTACCTGCACAGAAATCCTGGAAGAGGGCCTTGCTGATGTTTTCAGGGGTTCTGGGACTGTTCTACAGGCAGAGAGCGACTTGATAAGGACACTGGCTATGGCTTTGTTGAGCATTGTCTCCCCAGGAACTGAGATTGCTGAGGGCTTGCCTCCAGTGAAGATGAAAGAAGGACCTTTCCTTGGGTATTCAATGCCGAGTTTAAATTTGGTGTAACTTAAGGATGGATGGCCTTTTGTGTTCTCCTGTCCTTTTTGAGATTCAGGGGTGGGAAGCCTTTGAGTTTTCTTTGTGCTCTGTGATTGACTTAATCAATGTACTTGGTTTATGGTTGGAGACTAATCTCCATTTGAGAAGAGACTTCTGATAGACCAAAAGAATGTACTGTGTAGGGGTGGAGTAGTACCTGGATTGAATTGAGAATTTACTTGCCAAAGGAACAAGTTACACTGTATTTTGACTTTCTTTGTTCTGTGAATGTTTGCTGAATAAATGGGGTTTACTATGCTGGTAATCTGAACCTTGGAAGTTGCCTTTGCTTGGCATTACATCAACCTGGAAGCAAATCTTCAGAGCAGTGTCCCAAGGATATGTTCTAGCCCCTTTAATGTTTAATTTTTAATCAATAACTTAGATAACTGCCAGATAACTGCCAGATAACTGCAGATAACTGCAGATAACACAAAGTTAGGAGAGTGAGCTGAAATAATGCAGAAGAGTCAGAAGTCAAGATCTCAACAGATCAGAATGCAGGGCTGACTGTATTAAATTAGGATAAACATAAAAACTCGCCTGGCTTCAAAAAAGTTTCCTTAAAAAATATAAGCTATAGAAGGTATGGTCAGACAACAGTTTGTCTTAAATCTAGGAGGTTTAGTGGAATTAAAGTTCAATGAGTCAACAGTGTAATACAGCAATCAAAAAAGCTATGTTATCTGAGATTGAATTGACAGAGACTACCCAGGACTCAGAGAGAATTCTATTGTACTCTGCTATAATCAGGCAAGATTTGGATTATGTTTCAATATGGGAGCCACATTTTATAAGTACAATAAACTGGAAAGTAACCAAAGGAGGGCAACCAGATGGTGACAGGTATCAAGATTATGTATACGGGGACTGGCTGAAGGAACACTAAATGTTTAGCTTGGAGAAGAGATGTAGAGGAGACAAGATAATTGTTTACAAGTACACTAAAGGCAATTACCAAGAAGAGATTTATTTGTTTGGTCCCTACATATAAGTTACAAAAAGCCAAATAAAGACTTAAAGTAACAATCAGAGTTCATTTTACAGATGAGGAAACTGAGGCAAATAGGGATAAGTAACTTGCCAAGGTCGCAAGTAAGTAAGCGTCTGAGGCTTGATTTGAACTCATGTCTTCCTGACTCCAGGTCCAAGGCTCTGTTCACATTGAGTCACCAAAGCTGCCACAAATGGAAGGGAAATTTCCTAAAGCTCAAACTACAAACTATGAAATATTTACAAGTTCCCCTAGGAGAAGGATGACTAGGAACACCAGAAAGAATCCACGAAAAAGCCAACAACTTCTTGCTTATTTTAACCCAGCTTCATAAGACATTATAAGAAAGAAAATAAGGCATGGGGATGGCAATATTTTTTTTACCTCTAGAACTTGCTGACATTTTTGCTGTCTTAAATTAAATATTTTAAATCACCTTTGATAGGAAGTATCTATTTCAAATTCTTTCAAAAGCATAACACTGACTTGGAAGCAAAAATTTAAATGTATAGTTCTAAAAGTGTCTATTTAAGTTGATTATTTTCTATGAAAGAGTATCTATTCAATATTTACCTGTTGCATTGTGTGCATAGGGAAGACTTATGCTTTACTATAAGCCATTTAACTCTTAGAGCCATTTTATTCTCAATACTTAATTTTCTGCCTGTAACACTGCAGTAACCGTTAGCATGGCACCACACCCAAACAACTACTACAGACTAACTCTACTCCCCCCAATATATTGATGCAAACAAGACCTGGAAACAAATTTGAAATGAAACATGTAAAACAAATATTAATAAAATGAATCAACCTGGGTTAGCTGTGATCAAAACAGGCAGTGGTGTGGGAAGCACATTGGGCTAGGAATCAAGGACCTGCACTCCAGTTTTAGTTTTATTGTTACATGTGTGATTTTAGGCCAATTACTTAACACTTTCTTTTATCCATAAAATTCGATTATATGAGATGATTTCTGGGGTCCCTTACAATTCTAAAATTCTATGATTTTAAATGTTACTGCTAGCATAAAGCCTGTTCTAAATATTGTAAGCCATCTGATTTCTTCTTTCTTAATCCTATCTGTAGTAAACTGGAAAAAAACACAGCACTGGGAGTTAGCCCCTAGGAAGGAGGAGACGGAGAAGAGAAGAAGAGGAAGAGAAAATGGAGGAAAAAGAGGAGGGGCAGGAAGTAAAGGAGAAAGGAAGAAGGCAAACAACCCAACTCTGCAATTAATAAATGGTGGGTGGGTGTGTGTGTGTGTGTGTGTGTGTGTGTGTGTGTGTGTGTTAGATTACTTGGGTAAATCAGTGTCTCTCAGAACTAAGTTTTGGACTAGATCTCTAACATCCTTCCAGTTCTAAAAACTGTCTAAGACTCCATGATTCCAATGAAGAATGTGTGTGAGGAAACTGGACTGGACCATTTGTGCTAAATGATCATAGCATTTGAATTAAATCACCCTATGCAAAAAACAAACACAAAAACAACCCCTCTCCAAATGACACTTTTATATCTCTAAGGCATAATTACAAAGCATGCTGCTGCAGTATGAAATTAGAATCACTTACCCTTCCATTTTTGCAGATATAGTCAAATAGCTCTCCCCCCGAGACATATTCCATCACCATGAAAATGTCAGATGGTGTACTAATGACCTGGTACCTGGTGAGAGAAATAATTACCTAGTTAAATTCAAAGCGAATAGTAGCAAATTCAAATTTCACAAAAAGTTCAAAAAAGATTTCAAAATGTTTAACAATATAATGTATTTTAGCAATTAATGTTATCAGTTACCCCTAAAATATACTTTTAAAAATCTTTAAACACACTAACACAACAATGTTCCATGGTGAAAATATTGGATCATTTCTTAAGCATCACTCTGTGGCAGGTACAGCATTAGGTAATGGAGATGCAAAGACAAAAGTAAAACAGTCCCTAACCTCAAAGAGCTTACAATCTAGCTAGAAAATTTGTTTCAATGGAACTGATATATTAGGGAACATTTTGAGCATAATGTGGATTTCAAGTTAGCTTCTGTGTAATTTCTTTTGCAGGAAACAATGACATAGTCAGAAAAATTACATCATTTCACAATAACTCACAAGCTGCAACTCTTCCAACACCCACTTCCACAACTAAACTTCAAGTCTTTATAAAGTGTCATTCTGTATATTCAGGTACAGTAGGCCTGGTCTATCCTACCTCTATTTCCTTCCCTCAGGTCTTCTAGGCTCAACTTGTTCTAGGGGCAGGCAGAAGAGTAGCCAGACAGGGCCACTATTGTAGCAGTTACGTATTTCTTAATCATTTATCATGTATAAAACTGTGCTACCTTTTTTCATAAGGTTACTATCTTTTTTTTGTTAAGTGTCACTGACAAAGTTTTTGAGTGTTAGACCCCAAACCCCATTTTCTCCATCAACTATAGTTGCCAATGTGTTATACTCCATAGAGCAGTGCTTTTTAAGGAAGCTAGTTGTGTAAATATATACAAATTTTATGCAAGGTGATTTAAAGGAGAAAGGATCAGACGCTAGGGTGGGATGTTCAGGAAAGGTTTCAAGAGGAAGGTGACAGTGCAGATGAGTCTGGAAGTTTCAAAGCCAGGGACTCCAAGAGACAGAGGCAAGGAAGGGATCCATTTCAGGCATGTGGGATAACTACTACAAAAGCACATGAGCAAAACATAATGTGGTTTCTGGTTTGGAGACCATTGCATGAGTCACATTTCAGATGCCCTTGGTCCCAGTCCCAGCTCCTTCAGTTAACTGCATCTCCTTGAGGAAGTTACCTGCTTCTCTAAGCTTCAGTCTCCACATTGGTAAAAGGAGTCTGATCCATGCCCTCCTTTCCTCAGAAATCTATATTCCAGTGTTTGGTGCACAGAAAAAGTATCATAGAAATGTAAAATGTTATTAATAAATGAAAAACAAAGAAAAAAAGAGGGAATTTTAATCATCTTTCTTACTTTTTAAACAATAAAGACATTAACAAAAGATGACAGAAAAAAGAGTGGATCTAATTTAATACAATCCTAACTTACAGTTTAATGATATGAGGATGTCTAAAAAGCTTGAGGTTCTGAATTTCTCTGCGAATTTTTCCTACCACATCAAGGCTTCGAATTTTCTGTCGATTTAAGATCTTCACTGCAACTTTGTGGCCAGTCAACTCATGCTTGCCAACTGTAGGAAAAATAAAATTTGATAAAATTAGAATTCAGCTGCACTAATAATTCTATTAGTTACCTTCCATAAGGACCAAGGATACTCAGATTATTTATGGCCCTCCCTTTATTGCCCTACTTCCTTCTCGAATAATTTTAAATCAGTTTAAAAATACTTCAAGGCTTTCATTTTTGAAGAAGAGAAAATAATTTTCTCTTCATTTCAGAGCATGATGGGTGGAGAAAAGATGGAAATTATTTATTTACATATTGGTCTTGCTAATTGTGGATTGAAATTCAGCAACTGTAATAAGTTAACTCACTGTAAAATTCATGCATAGAATAGAGTCAACAACCAAGACCCATAAGCAAAGGAACTAGTAGCTTAGTATTTATTAATCTAAGAACATAAACTATTAGGAAAGGACTTCCTATTCAACAGGAACTACTGGGAAAACTAGGAAAACAGTTTGACTGAAATTATGTTCAGACTGACATTCTACCATTTTAAAAAATAAGTTCCAAATGGATAAGCTGCCTTAACATAAAAGGTCACATAATTTAAAAAAACAAATTTAAAAAAACAAGAGAAGAGAAAGACAAACCTTTAAAATCTATGATTTGAGGGAAAAATTCATAACCAAACAAGGGATGAATAACAAAAGATGAAATATTTTGCTAATAACTTTTTCCTAGGACAGAATCAACAGAACTAGAATAAAGAAAAAAAACTGGTATGGGGGTGGGGGGAGAGATATTTCAATGAAACATCTGAAGCCTGATAGCCAAAATATAAAGGGAACTGGTACTAACATATAAAACTAAAAGAAAAGTAGCCAAAAGATATAAAGTTTTAAAAAGAAGGAATACAAACTTACCAACAGCCCTATTTTTAAATACTCCAAATGACTAATTACAAGGGAAAGACAAATTAAAACAACTCTAATTTTACCTTACACCCATCAGAAAAAAGGAAAACAACAACTGTTACCAGTGAACCTGTAGAATAGTCCAAAGACTATGGAAGACAATTTGGAGTTATATCCCAAAAGTCACTAAACTATACATATCTTTTGACTTAGCAATAGCACTTCTAGGCTTATACCTTTACAAGATCAAAGATCAAAGGGCCCATAAGGCAGTTAGATGGTGTACTCCAGTCTGGAAAACCGATTTCAAATCCTACTCCTGACACCCACTAGCTGTGTGAACTTGGGCAAGTCATTAACCTCTGTCTACCTCGGTTTCCTCATATGTAAGATGAGGATAATAACAGCAAACGCCTTGCAGGGTTTCTGTGAAGATAAAATGAGATAATATTTATAAAGTGCTCTGCAAACTTCTAAGGGCCATACAAATTCTAGCTATTATCGTGTACATAAATATTTATAGCAGCATAAGTGAGTGCTGGAACAGCTCAACGACTGGAACAAATCATGGTGTATGAATGTAAAGTAATGTAAACAAAACAAAGGATGAATTCAGACAAACCTGTAGAGGGAGGAGAACCAGGAGAACTTACACCACAAAAACAACACTGTAAGGAAGAACCACCCAGAAAGACGTAGCAGCTCTGACCAAGGCACTATCATTCAAAATTCCAGAAGAGTGAAGACAAAACACCCTTCCCATCTCCTATCAGAATGGTGATACACTACAGGCACAGAAGGAGACACACATTTTTAGACTCTACCAACACTAATCTGTCTTCATTGATTCTATTTGTTACTAGAAGGTTTTATAAAGAAGAGATGAGTGTTGGATGGGTGGAGGGGACAAATAGCCTGTCTTCTGCCTTTCTTTGCATCCTCAGCACTTAACATGATGCCTGGCACCTAGTGAATGTTCAATGACTGACTGACTAGTGATAGCGATACAGAAGAAAAGAAAAATAAAAGTACATCAATGATACAGGTAAAAAATATGTAACAGAGAGTCTGGAACAAAAGAAGAAGACAGTGCCAATACCACCATGTTAAAGTTTTTATTGTTTATCTGTTTCAGTTATGTCTGACTCTTTATGACCCCATTTGGCAAAGATTTCGGGGCTGTTTGCCACTTCCTTCTCCAGCTTATTTTACTGATGAGGAAACTTAAGGCAAACAGGGTTAAGTGACATCCAGGGTTATACAACTAGTAAATGTCTGAGGCTAGATCTGAACCCTGGAACAGGAGTCTTCCTGGTTCCAAGTCCAATGTTCCACCCACTGTACTACCTAGCTGCCTTTAATAGATTCCAAGAGAGCATATATGTATATATTTATATTCAATGCTCCAAAGCACATAAAGAAAAACACTAATCAGCATAAGAAATCAAATTAAGTATAAATCAAGTTGCCTCTAGAGGGCTAATAGTGAAATGCAATTCTCCACTCATGAAACAGGCAGTGAGACTACAGATGTGAAATGAGGCAGATGCTGTCAAGACAAAGTAAACAGAGTAAAAATACTTTTACTTTGCTTGTCAAAACGGAAGGTTTTATTGAAAAGCTATAGTGATGTTTTAAAAAAAAATCCCCTCAATAAAATGCCTATTTTTACCCTTTAAAAAAAAAACCCTAAGTATTTTTATTATATGCCAAGTAGAAAAACATGACTATTAGGGGAAAAATTCTTCTGCCTGAATTATTACTTTAAACACAGAGCTACTGGCTTGCCCCAAACTTCTTGAGGGTTTCTGAACAATTCATTAATAGATGCTGAAGCAGCATACAAACATTCAATTTTTAATCACAAATCATGATCAAAATTATTACTTCCTAAATATTGCCTGAATGTTACCAAAGAATATTTAAATTCCAATTTACTCTTGCTATTGACAGTACACTATTTGCCTACCTCCTATTATGCATTCAAAAGATAAATTAGGTTGCTACTGTCCAAAGAGAGGCTACTATCAAAGCTAATGGAAGGGAATATGACAAAGATAGTAATTTTTTAAATGTACATAATCAAAAAAATCTAAAGATGCTTCCCATCTTTAGAGCTGGAGACAGAAAGAACAAATGGTTACAGGAATATGCCAGGTCTGTTTCCATGGTATCACAGGCCAGCAGTGAGTGCAATCCTGTCCAAAGCAATCCAACCAAGATTTATTAAGGGCCTACTATGTGCAATAAATAGGACAAAAACCATTAAGTCCTTCTGACCATTTCTTTTTTTAGCAAAAGTTTGTCTTTTTCAAAGTTACAACAAACTTTTATTCAGTTTTTTTTTTCCTTTAATGTAATGAATGACAAATATTTCACAAAAATTTCATTCAGTATGAAGGGTATGTCTATGTACGTGTGTGTGTTATATATCCTTGTTAACTAAGATACTCACAAAATCATTCCTGACCTAATAGGTCACATATACTAGGCTGCTTCCATTTAACCCTACTTGTTCATTCTTTGAATAATTGGCAAATTAGTACTTTTTGTGGTCCCATATACACCAAAATAAACTAAAACAGTGTTCATCAAGGGAAGGAAAACAACAAATTGTGGTAGATAAGCATAATCGAACAGTATTATACAATCAAAGATGATATATGTGAAATGTAGAGAAGCGGGGAAGAGAAATATGAAGTAAACACAATGACTACAACAGCAAAAATGAAAACAATAGGCAACAAGACCCAAATTAACTACAACAACCAATCTTGGCCCTAGAGAACGGATGATAAAACCACACTCTGTCCACTAGGTAGAAGTGGGGGATTAGAAGCAAAGAATGCTGCTTATGTAATCACATGTGCAGACTCAGTAATACTGTCTGCCAATTTTATTTAACTGTTTTTCTTTGCTGCAAGGGAGTACTCAATGAGAAAAAAGGGAGCATATGGAGAAATGACTGTTGTGTTTTAAAAAGGTAAAACTTTTCTATCATTTAACTTATAATACTATATTAGGTTCATGTCTAATAGCTTTTTAAAGTTTTCTTTTTGATTGTGAATTTAATCAATAAACACAATCCTTTCAAGGTACAAAGAACAGACAAGCTGAATATATCAGAAACTCTCTCTGATACTTTCTTTTTTTTTTCCAATCAATCAACAAACATTAATTGCTTACTATATGCTAAGCACTGAAGATACAGAGTTTAATAAAGTAATAAGAAAAATGCTGTATCTGTTTCCCCTTCCACTCCAGTCAAATACTGGTCACATCTCAGAACGCATGTCTCATTCTATGCCTGCCCAGACTGGAGACTAGAAAAGGCCTCTTAAACAAAGTGGTGCTTGGGCTGAGTTTTAAACAAACTCAGAAATTCTAAGAGGTAGAAGGTGGGAGAGCATTCCAGGAATAGGGAACAGAGAGTACAAAGGCATGAAGGCAGGAGATGGAGTGGTATCTCCAAGGAACATTCTGAAGGAGGGGAATAAAGAAAAGCAGAAAGGCAAGACTAGGATAATTTGTGAAGATCATAAATACCAAACAAAGGACTTGATATCTGATCCTTGAGGTAATAGGAAACCGACGGAGTCCATTGAGAGAGGTGTGACCTTGGTCAGCCCTACACTTTAGGAAAATCACTTTGACAGCTGCATGGAAGGCAGATTACACTGGTAAGAGACTTGAGGAAGGGAGACCAATTGGGGCTAATAAATGAATTGGAACGAATGGAACATATATAAGAAATGTTGTGAAACTAGAAATGACAAAGATTATTAATAATGATGATGATGATGATAGGTAGCATTTAAATAGTGTTATGATTTACAAAGAGATTTACACATTTGATCCTCATAACAACCCTGTTAAGTAGGTACTAAAATTATCTCTATTTCACAGAAGAGGAAACCAGATCACACCTTTAACCATAGGTGTCCCTCAGGGTATTATCCTGAGCTTTCTTCTCTTTCTCCCTCTAATACTACTTCATTTGGTGATCTCATCAGCTCCCACAGATTTAATTACCATCTCTATGCTAGTGACTCAAATCTACCTATCCTACTCCAAATTCTCTGCTCACCTCAAAACTTGTACCTCCAACTGGCTTTCAGTTATCTAAGACTGGATTCCAAAAGACAACTTAAACTCAACATGTACAAAACAGAACTCATGTTTCCCCCTTAATCAGTCCCCACTCTTACCATCCCTATATTTTAGAGGGCAAAACTATCCTCCCAGGCCCTTAGGCTCACAACTGCAACAGTCAAATCCAATCTGTTGCCAAGGCCTGTACATTTCCTTTTCCCAGCCTCTCTTCTATATGCCCCTTTCTCTCTACCACTGCCACCACTATTGTAATAACCTACTGGTAGGTATGCCCACCTCAAGTTTCTCCCCAGTCCAATTCATAATCCAATAAACCACCAAAGAGATTTTCCTAAAGCACAGGTCTGACCATGTCAACCCCCTGTATTCAATAAACCCCAGTGGCTTCCTATTGAGTCCAGGTTCAAATACAGAATGCTTTATTTAGCATGCAAAGCTGAAGCCCTTCATAACCTAGACCTACTCCTACCTTTCCAATCTTCTTACACCTTATTCCCCAACAAACTCTTTGATCCAAAGACACTGCCTCCTGGATGTTCCATGAAGAAGACATTCTGTCTCTTGGTTCTGGTCATTTCTCTGGCTGGCCCTCATGCCTGGGAATACTCTTCCTCTTCCACTTCAACTACTGACCTCCTTAGTTTCCTTTAAATCACAACTAAAATCCCTTCATTTACTATGTCTTCCCCAACCCCTCTTAATTCTAGTGCCTTCCCTCTGTTAATTACTTCCTATTTATCCTATATATAGCTTGTTTTTTATATATTTATTTGCATGTTGTCTCCTCCATTAGATCATAAGTTTCTGGAGGGCAAGAACCCTTTTACCTCTTTCTGTATACCAACGCTGAGTACAATGCCTAGCACTTAGTAAGCACTTGATACATTGAGACACAGAGAGGTTAAGTGACTTGTCCAGAGTCACAAAGCTAGTGTCTGAGGTTAAGATTTGAACTCAAGTGTTCCTGACTGAGATCCGTGGTCTATCTATTCATTGTGCCATCTGGATGACTATTTTGGCAATTGACTGGATATGCAAAGTGTCCCAAAAGTATCGCAGCAGCTTTAAGCTTTTATAACTTAAAATTGTACTAAGACTTTTGGGACATATTGCATAATGTGAGTGAGGACAACTAGAAAATGACTGGGAAGTTGCAAACTTAGCTAAGCAAGAAGAATGCAACTTTGGACAATAACATAAGTTCAGGAAACAGGGCGATTTGAGAGAAAAGCTAGTGAGTTCTGTTTTAGAACTCACTGAATTCTGAAGTTCTAAATGGTAAGTTTGAGACATTCAATAGACAGCTGATGATGAGGGACAAGATCAGGAACAAAAAGCTCAGTGGGGCTGGGTATACAGATCAAGGAGTCATCTGCAGCAAGATATTAAACCCACAGGAGCTGAGGTGACTAAGACAAACTGGTGACATTCTTGATCTGGGATCAGTAACCTTTTTAAAAACAATTTTTTATAACCGTTTCAATATAAGTGGTTTGCTTTGTAATTCTATGAATTTTATTTTATGCATTTCTGAAAAGTCTATAGACTTTATCAGACAACCCAAAAGGTTCATGAAACAAAAAAGAATTAAGAAGCCTTGGTGGAGGACCACAGACAGTGTCTTAGGAGTACACTTACAGTTAGGGGCACAATATGGATGATGAACCAGCAAGACAGACTGAGAAAGCAAGACAGACAAGCAGGAGGCAAACAGGGAAGAGAATGTAGTAATCAGGAGGAAAGGGTGGTCAACAGCATTAAATGCTGAAGAGAAGTCAAGAAGAATTAAGAAAAGTCTGTCAGATTTGGCAGTTAAGAGATCAATGGTAACAAGAGAGAATTTTAGCTGAGTGGATTGACTGAAGTTGGAAGCCAAAGTCCAAAGGATTCAGAAGTGAGTGAGAAGGGAAAAAAGTTAAGATAAAGTATAGAAAGCATTTTGCTGTGGAAGGAAGGAGTTATAGGATAAGTTGAAGAGGTGATAGGATTTTTTTTTAAATTTGACAGAAAAAAAATTAGTCAAAAGTCAAAGATTGAAGAGTAGGGAAGGAATGAGTATGGAAGAAATATGCAAGAAAAGATGAAAGGGGATAGGATCAAGGGTATATGCAGAAGCATGAGGAAGGATGTCAGGGACTGGAGTAAAGAAATAGAAAAAAATTATCTCTTCCTTTGTTGTTGGCCTGTTAACTCTCATACTGTGTTTCTACTCTCTACTGTTCTTCTTTTTCATGGGGTGAGGAATGGGAAACCAGATATCTGAGAACTGTATCTAACAAGAAAATTAGGCTCAAAGTACAGGCCTGAGTGTCTCTCCTATGACAGATGCACTCAATTTGAAGTTAGAGTTGTAAATTAGAGTTCAAATCCTAGCTCTACTATTTATTTGCTACATTTGTGAAAGGGCAAATCAGTTAACTGGGCTTCTGCATCCTCATCTGCACAAGGAGGCTGGTACAACCAACAGAAAATGAATGCTGCAAAATTACAAAGAATAAAGTCCCAAAATAAGAGAGATGAGAAAGCATTCCCCACTACTTTGCAGAGTTAAGAGGTACATATGCCAAATATTTTCACTGCATACATTTTTAAATTTTCAACTGATTAATCACTTTTTCTGATTTTTTTCCCTTTTCTTCCTCTTTTTTCCTTAAAATATTTTGTGTTATATGGAATGGCTCTCTGGGAGGGGAGAGGATTAGAGAGACTGGGGGAAATGTACGCAAGGTAAAAAGAAAATATATAAATAAAAATTTTTCAATGAAGGAGTTGGACAAAATGGCCTCTGAGAACCTTTCCAACTCTGACCACAGTCACCTGGATTTAGAGCTGGAAGAGTTCTTACAAAGGCAGCCAGGTAGCTCTGTGATAAATAGAGCACCTAGCCTGGAGTGAGGAAGACCTGAGTTCAGATCCCACCTCACTCACCAGCTGTGTGACTCTGAACAAGTCAGTTAACCTTTGTCTGCCTCAGTTTTATCTCAACTGTAAAGGGGGGTTAATAAGAACACCTACACTGCAGGACTTCCGTGAAGATCAAATGAGATAATAGATGTAAGGCAGTTAGCACGGTGCCTAGGAGGCAGTCGGTGCTTAATACGTTTTTTTTCTTCCTTATAGGTCACCTAGTACTCAATTTACAGATAAGAAAACTGAAATCCAGGAAAGTTAACATATTTTCCAAACTCACATTAAGTCAAGATTCAAATACAGGTTTTCTGACAAGCCCAGTGCTATTTCTATTGAAAATCAGAACAAACTTTTATAAAAAATGAGCTCAAGATTCTTCTACCAACTAATAGTTGCCTAAGTGGCTCCATCCCCAGCCATTTAGGTACTTAAAAACTTTTATCTGAAATTTGCATCACTAAGTACTCCCCACTTTATTCAATACTTGATAATCTTACTCCAAAAGCTCCCAAGAGCTTTACTTATGACAATGCTCAGCTGGAACATTCAGCTCAGAGTCCAAACAAGAAAGATAAAAGCATATGTTTATTCACTGTTACAGACAGTTCTGTTGTGGTTCTGCAAGTCATAACAGCAAAGGTCCTGACGCTCAAATTTTCCTACTTCCAAAGCTGCAAAACTGTCAACTGATTAACTAATAAGACCAAGTTACCTCTACCTCTTCCACAAGTAACTTTGTCTAAATGCATTAGAACACTGTAACAAATGCTTTCCCCTGGACCAGAGAGATAATCTTGGCTTTATAAAAGATTAAAATTTTATGGAATGTGATTCTAAATGGAATAAATTTCAGGTAGATAGTTTCTAGTCACCAAGTTAAGGCAATTTTTGTTCAGCACCCATGCTAAAAATGTGTCTACCCTCCATTTTACGATGCTTCTACTTACATTGACAAGAGTAGTGACCTAATTATGCTAAAGGGAGAGGGGGGGAAAGTACTTTAAAAGAACCAGTAAATATAATTTTTGGAATAAAACATTTAAAATTTTTTCTATATCAATCCATTTCAACCTAAAAGAAACTGGTTTTATTTGGAAACATTTACCATCTCGGGTAAAATACTGTTACTTGGAATTTAAATATTAACAATTAAAAATACTGGAAATTCACATTTCACACACATAAAATTAAAAGACTGTCTCTTACTGGTATTGATGGCTGAGCAACCAAGAACAAAAAGAGCCATTATAATTTTGAGGAACAATAGATTCAACACTGTGGTATGGGAGGGAAAGTGCACTGACCTTGGTATCTGAGACCCGTGATTGTGTCAGGGCTCAGTGATTCACTACTAAGATACTATCCTTGACCTGGAATAAGGTCCATAACACTCCTACACCTTAATTTTTCTCTCCTATGAAACAGGAATAACATCTGCCCTACCTACCTCAGACAGTTGATGTAAGAATCCAACAACCAAAAAGTACTTTGTGTAAACTGTGAAATTTTATACAAAACAAACAAGATTAAAATGTTTTTCCAATGGTTCTATCTGTATAAAAAATAGTCATCCTGATGGCTAAAGGATAAAAAAAAAAGGCTGAGCAAAGCTAAGAGTCCATTCAGTTAACACCTACCTATGACGCGCAAGAAGATCTCTTTCACTAACAATGACTGATACTCTGGGGCACTTTCTCAAAAAATGCTATAGCTAAAAGTTACCAAAGGACCATTGACCCCCTCCCTCCATCACAACAGCAAACAAAAACATCTCATTGAATTCACAACAAATTGATACTTGAGCAATTCATTTATTCTGCCTTCCAACCTCTGGTGTTTCCAAATCTTAAATGAATATTACTATGTTCGAAATCTTTTTTTGGGGGGGAGAGGGAGGTTCTCTACAATCACAAAATGAAATACCATGTTTCTATTAGGTAAATGATCTTAGTGTTAATTCAAGTAGGATTTCAGGTGACATAATCAAGGACAGTTTAATATCCTTTTAGGATGCTAACAAGTATGTCTTCCAAATAAGAGCAGTAATAAACAACTCATAAGCTCTGACACCAGAGCCAAACAGCTCACATCAGGATCACACAAATCCTAGCCTAATAGAGACCCACCCTAATAACTATCATTAACCTATTCTGTCATTTTGCTTTATTCAACTTACTGTAGGCCTTGCTGATTTTCACAAGTAGTGTTAGGCAGTTTTTCCCTGTTCCCTACACAGCAATTTTGCACTTCTATGACTCAGAAAAGGCAAGAGAAGGGAAGGTTCTCCTCTCCCATCCCTAGATAAAATCAGAAAATGTTTATTTAGCTCTAGAAGAGCAAGACTTATTTATTTCATCATCCAAACTTTTAAATACCTTGCAAATCAAAACAAATATTTACTGAGCATTTATGTACCAGCTATGTTACATACATAAAACTAACGTAAAAGAGAACTTATAAGAAAGGGAAATAAATTTCCTATTACAACTTATCATAAAAAGCCACACTTAATTCATCCATTACTCTACCCAGGGGCCAACGTCAAATGTTTAAACAGCACCTATTTTGCAATGTTTCAGCATTTGGTTAAAAACAGGAGACAGAAAGTTCCTTGATATTTTATTTCATAAACATGGTGTTGAAACAGGACTGGCATCGAGAAAAATAGTTTTTCTTAAATCCAATCCTTTGGAGAAAAAAATGTATTTTGTTTGTCAAAAAGTGAATGTCATCATGTATGGTAAATGTTGTTAATAGTACCTACATTAAACTAAAAACCTTATTTGGGGTAAGCATGCAAAAAACCTAACAGATTTGGCATACATGGACTACAGGACACTGATTATCCAAAAATAGTTGAAGGCATGGACTGCAAAGTCAAAACACAGACCTAGCAATATATCATAATGCAAGGAGCAGTTCTAAGACGCCCGAATATAAAGTGTTCCAACAAGATCAGGTGGCATGTTCTATACGGCACCCCCAAAGCTTAACAGGCTGGGGGATGGGGGTTCGTGTCACCTTGACTAATTCATTTGTTCGGCGATAGCCAAATACTTTCGTCTCGTAAAGAGGACGGAAATACGTTCAATGCTAGGAGTCGAGAGGATCTGGGGAGCAACGGGCTGGCCCCGGTCCAGCAAAGGAAGCAGTGGGAGCCGGGGGACCCCCATCTCCCTGGGACTCGCACTTCCTGGAGCGACGGGGTGGGACTCGTTCCGAGACCACAGACCCCCCCCCCCCGGACCTCCGGCCAGGCGACCAGCATCTGGCCTCGCTGCCCAGGAGTTGGAGCCAGGTCCGTAGCACGCAGAGCCGGCCAACAGCACCACTGCCCGCCGCGCGGCAAGGGGCGCCTCCAAGCCCCCTCCCGCGCCCCGCCCCAGTTGCCAGGACGACCCGGGTGGGCACCGAGGGTTCTCCGGGGCTGCCACCCGGACGCGGCAGGAGAGTTCCCGGGTCCGGGCGCGCGAGGGGGAAAGGGGGGAGGGGGAGAAGGCGAGCAGAGGGATGGAGATGCGAGGAAACGGAGGGGGAAGAAGCACGGAGGGTGGAGACATCCCCCAGCTCCGCGGCAGCGGGAGGGCCCGGCCCCAAGGGCTCTCACCCTTCACTTTGCCGAATGTGCCGACCCCCAGCGTGTCCCCCAGGATGTAGTGACCGATCTTCACCCGCCCGTCGTGTTTCTGCTTCTCCGCTGCCGCCATCTTCCTCCAGGAACTGAGCCTGCGCATGGCGCCCTGGAGGGGGAGGAGGGACGGGAGAGAGAGGAGGGAGAGGGAGGAGAAAAAAGGGGAGGGCGGGGAAAGAAAGGGAGGGGAAGGAGAAAGAGGAGGGAGAGGAGAGGAAGGAGGAGGGGAGAGAGGGACTGGAGAGGTAAAGGCCCGGGGAGGGAGAAGGAGGAAGGAGGGGGAAGGGAAGGAAGAGGAGGGGAAAGGAAAAGGGGGGAAGGGGAGAGGGAGGCGGCCCCCCGAGAGCGCAGGAGATAGGAGGGGCTAAGGGTGGGGACTAGGGGCGGGAGCGCCGCGGTGACCTCCGCCCAGCAGCCGGCTCGCGGCCGCCGCCGCCGCCCTCGGCGGCGGGAGCTCGCTGCGCCCGGACTCTCGCTTCTGCTTCGTTCGCGCCCCAGACCGGTCCCCTCCCCCTCCTGCTCCGCGTCGCTGCCGTCTGGCCCCAACCACTCTGGACCTGGCGAGGGCGGCTTGAGGGTGTTGGATGGACCGGTCCCGGGGCCACTGCCTCCCTAGCCCCGGGGGTGCCCAGGCGGCCGGGCGCCCCCTCTTCGCTCCCGGAACTGCGGCCGGAGCGCGGGCTGCGAGCCCAAGCGGGCGCTGTCCGAGCGTGGGCAGCTGGCAGCCCGGCGCGTGGCTTTGCCAGCGTCTCCTTTGCAGATATTTGGGTATATGCTTGAAACTGCAGTGAGTGGGTCTGAGCGGGTGGAGGCGGGGTGGGTAAGGGTTATTACTCAAGTCACCCATCCTCTCTCCCTGCGTCCCTAGCCTTTGCTCTTCTTCTTCACTGGAGATCTAGAAGTTGCGGTGGATGTCCCTTGGCAAGGCTCGTGGAGGGGGGGAGGAGGGGTCTCCTTTCCCATCCTTATACGTTTAGCCTTTAAATCCCTCTGTCACCCACCATAATCGTCCGGCTAAACCTTTAGCTTTTGCCCCTTGAGCCTCTTTAATATCTTTCGAAAAGTCTAATCTCGTTTCGAAGAACTCCAGAGTGGCTGTCCTAAGTAATTTGAAGTTCTTAAGATTTTGTTGGATAGAATTTTGAATTGCCGTTTGTTTAATTTAATACGTATTAAGCCATGTGGTGCTATATGATCTGTGAAGAATGCAAAGATCCCTATTGTAGCAATGACGTAGGATATACGGAAATAGCCAGGGGGAAATTCTAAGTCAGCATTCAAACTTACTGGTTTCCAATAGACTGCATCGAAATGCTAAAGGAATCCAAAGCATCAATTATCTGTTGATGCTGTTCAAAGACGAGGGAACAAAGAAGAGTGTGTGTCGAATATTGTTCGTGGTATTTGACTAAATTTAAAACAACCCCGAGGTATCAACAAGTTATCAAAGATGTAAAAAGAAGAGGCTGTGAGGAAGTCAGGTACCCTAAACTAATTCATTCATTGCTAGTAGAACTATGAATTGATTCAAACACTTTGAAAAACAGTTTGGGGCTTCGCAAGAGACATTCATATCCTTCCTTCCGTACCCAGGAGGATCCCACTACTGAGGCTATTATTCCAAGGACGTTATTGACTAACACACACACACACACACACACACACACACACACACACACACACACACACACACACACACACACGCTCTATGTACGAGAATGTTCATAGTCAGCCAAACATTTATTAAGTGCCTGCTATGAGCCAGGTACTTTGCTAAGCACATACAGGGGAAAAAAAAGTGGGAGAAACAAATCCCTTCTTTCAAGAAACTCAATCTAATGAGGGAAATAACATTCAAACAACTATGCTAACAATCTATAGACAAGATCAATTGTAAATGATTATACTAGATTAAGGAGAATGGAGAAAAGCTTTCTGTTGAAAGTAGGGTATTAGCTGGGACGTAAAAAAAAACCATGGTCAAAAGAGAGGAGAGATAAAACATTGGAAGCATGGAATAGGGTGGGAGGGAGAGCTAATGAAAATGCCCAGAGTTGGGAGATAGAGTATTTCATTTGGAGAAGAGCAAGGAAACCACTATCTTCGAATTCCAGAGTATCAAAGGGGGGTGGGGTGGGGAAGGAAGGAATGTAAGAAGAGGAATGAAAGGAGAAGCAGGGAACAACAGATTAAAACTTTGAATCCAAGGATTTTATATTAATACTTGGATGTCATAAAGAGCCGCTGAAGTTTACTGAGTGAGGGAGAGGAGGGGGAGTGCCATGGTCAGAATTATGTTTAGAAAGATCACTTTGACAGCTGAATGGAGGATGGGCTGAAGTGGGGAGTGACCTGTGACAGGCAGAAAAACAGTAGACTATTCAGTAGTCCAGGCATGAGGTGATAAGGATCAGACTGGTGGCAGTGTCAAAGGAGAGAAGTGGGTATGTTTGAGAAATATTATGAAGATTGAGATAATAGGTCTTGGCAACAGTATTGGATTGGGGCAGGGAGTGGGGTGGGGATGGAGAGAGAGAGAGAGAGAGATGAGGAGTCCCAGATGACACTTAGGTTGAGAGCCGGGGTGATTGGGAAGATGGTGGTACTACTCTCAACAATAAGAGGGAAGTTAGAGGGGAAGACTTGGAGACCACCATCATGAGTTTAGTGTTGGATATGTTGAGTTTAAGATGTCTATGGAACATCTAGTTCAGGATGTTCAGGAGACAGTTGGAGATGCACACTAGAGGTCAGTAGAGAGGTTAGGACTGGATAAGTTGATTTGAGAGTCATCAGCAGAAGGATGGAGTCTCTGGGAGCTGCTGAAATAGCCAAGGTAAATAGTATGGAGGAAGAATAGGAGAGGGCCCTTGAACAAAACCTGTGGTACACCCATTGTTAATGTGTGTGACCTGGATGAAGCAAAAGAGACTGAGAAGTAGTCAGATAGATAAAAGGAGAACTAGGAGAGAATAATGTCTCAAAGAAGAGAAGATGGTTGCAGAGAGGTTCAGAAGAATGAGGATTGAGAAAAGGTCATTAGATTTGGCAATGAAGAGGTTGTTGGTAACCCTAAAGAGAGCACTTTTGATTGAAAGATAAAACTGGAAGGAAGCAACACTGTAGAATTTTAAGAGTAAGAGTAAAGGAAGTGGAAGCACCTATTGTGTAAATAGCCTTCTAAAGGAGTTCAGCTGCCAAAGAAAGGGGAGTTACAAGACTAGTGAGTAGGGATAATGGATCAAATTGGGTTTTTGGGGGATGGGGGAGACACACAGTAGGGAAGCAGCCAGTAGACAGAGATTGAAGATAAATGAGAGTGGAACAAATCTGAAGAGAGGAGAATAGAATGGATCACTTTTGTATTAAGAGGGGTTAGCCTTTGCAAGGAGAAAGGCAACCTCATGTAAGAGAATAAAAGAGGAGATAGTGACAGAAAACATCTGGGTAATGTTTGATGAGGAGGGGAGAAAAGGAAGCTCTCAACGAAAAAAAATTTTTTTTAGTAAAGCATTCTCAAGATTCTCAGGTAAGAGAGTGGGAGGAAGGAGAGGAAGAGAGAGAAAAAAAAAGTTTGGAAGACTTGTTGGGGTAAGTGAGATAGTAAATTATTTAGGGAGATATAAAAGGATTGCCTTGCAGCAGTGAGGGCCTAGTTGAGGTTATATAGCAAATTTGTAGTGAATTGCACTATAGATGGCCAACAATTATTTTCATGAGAATCATGTAGGAACAAAAGTGGCAGATATTGGGAGTGAGGCAGAGATTTGGGGCATGAGACTCAGAATAATAGTGTAGAGTGGAACTGGTTCACCAAGGGGTCAATATAGGGAAATAAGGAGGTCTGTAAATAAGAACATGGAGTTTAAAAATAAAAATAAAACCGGACAAGTACAACAGACAATGTTAGTACCATACAGTCAAAATTAAAAGAAATCCTTTCTGTCAACAATTAATAACTTTTTCAGTGAAAGTATTTCATTAAGAAGTCTGTTTAGGTATCAAAAAAATTTTTTTTGTCTTTTTGGAGAGGGGAAGGCTGGGCAATTGGGGTTAAGTGCTTTGTCCAAGGTTACCCAACTAGTAAAGGTTAAATGTCTGAGGTTGGATTTGAACTCAGGGCACCACCTAGCTGTCCCTAGGTATCAAGATTTTAAAAAATAAAATAATTAATCCTCCTTTCTCCCTAGCTTTTTCTTTTTTAAAGCCGTACCTGATTCTATGAGTTTCAACAGCTCTAGCCCTGGTCTTCCCGAAGAAGAAATTGCTTCCCTGCTTTCCATTTGAGAAGATAGGATTATGTCACTTTTCTTTCAAAATAACCCCATAAATTTTCCTTTGTAACTACAGGATAGTCAGGTATACCAAGATACCAGTTGAGCTTGTATTTTTTGATGGCCTCTGGGAATTGTGTGAAAACAAAGATCAAAAACTAAGTTGCATATACAGTTAACACATTAACTACAATCACTAGTCTTTGCTACCTACACTCACTGAAAATAGTTTAGAATATGAAACTTTGAAAAGAAAAGTAGTTGGAAATATTGCTTTCCTTTTATTATAATTTGAACCTGGATTATTGCAGTTACTAGTGATGTGACTTTGGACAAGTCACTTAATCTAAGAAACATTGGTTTTTCATCTGCTAAATGGGGATAATAATAATAATTGTCATAACTATCTCGAAGAATTGTGAACATGACTAATATAGAAATATGTTTTGTATGATTGTACATGTATAACCTATATCAAATTTCTTACTGTCTCAGGGAGGGAAGAGGGCAAAAAGGGAGAGATTTCAAACTCAAATTTTCTTTAAAAAAGAATGTTAAAAGTTGTTTTTACATGTAATCAAGAAATATTTTTAAAAAGGATTGTTGTGACACTTAAAATAATATATGGAAAGTGCTTTGCAAACTTTGAAGTACTAAAACTGTGTCAGTTATTTTTCTGTCTCTCCTATGATCCTTGACTTTAAAAATCATATAACCATGTTGAGGAGATACAACTTAAAATTATAGAAATTAGAGAGGTCACTTAGTCCAACAAAATGCAGAGGTTTTCATCTATTCTATAGGATCCATGACAGGGGCTCATTGAGCTTATGCTTATAGCTTGAATACTTCCAGTGAAGGTCACTATCCCATTACCCAGTCCATTGTTGGACAGCACTGATTGCAGCATTGGAAGCTCTTCTTGATTTGGAATTGAAGCCTATATCCTTGTAATTGCTACCGTCTTGGATTTTGTGGCATAATCTTCTTCTGCATGATAATCTTTTAAATATGTTAAGACAACCTAGCTCTGCCACTTGAATGAGTCAATAGATATATAACCCTAGAATACCTTTGTCAGGCAAGAAATATATGTGTCAGGCACTGAATACTAAGTTTCGAAGATAAAAAATAGACAAGACAGGGCCTACCTTCAAGGAGCTCATAATCTAATGAAGAAAACAAGTTAAAAAAATACTATATAAAAAATTATATACATGATAAATAAGAAATAACTAAAAGAAGGAAGAGACTAGAATTAAGAGTTGGGAAAGGCTTCCTGTAGAAGGTAGGATTTTAATAGGACTTAAAGGAAGTCAGAGAAACTAGTAGGTAGAGATGAGGAGGGGAGCATTCCAGGAATGGGGGACATAATACTTTTATGGTGCATAACCTCACCTGAGGCTGTGCTGGCACCAGGTAATCCTGTTCCCTATTTTGTTTCACATAGAAATAGCTTCAACCATTTCCTCTCTCCTGTATTTACCAACACCCACAGTCCCAACAAATGAATTCAATCTTTGAGAAAATTGGAGCCATCTAATGGGAAATCCTTCAGTTCACCTCCTCCAGTTCTCAAAATTTATCAGCATTATCATCCAGTCTTTTCTCTATTTTGCTCACAGAGATGAGATTATTCTTACTTCTTGCCAAGGCTAAACTGAATCTTTATTTGCAGCAATGATAACATCCCCTTTAATCTCCTCCAGGATTTTGATGAACAGATGAATGAATAACTAAAGGAAATAGCATTTAAGTGCTTTCTATATTCCAGACACTCTTCCACATTCTCATGCATTTCCATTTTCTCCCTTTCCATTGGCTCCTTCCTGTTTGCCTAAAAACACTGAGGTCTGCCCATTCCTAAAAGAGCCTTCTTTTGATGCTTCTGCCTTCGTCCAATTACTCTTCCATTTCTCTTCTTTTCATTGCCAAACCTCTTTTAAAATGTTGTCTAGATACAGTGCTTCCATTTTCTCACCTCCAGCCTTTTGTAATCCACTTTCACCAATCTACTGAAATTTTTCCCTCAGAGACCGCCAACAACCCACAAATTCAGTGCCCCCTTTTCAGTCTTAATGCTCCCTGACCTTTCTACATTTCACCGTTAGCCATTTCTTCCATCTAGATACTGTCTCTTCTCTTTGGTTTAAAAACACCAGATTCTCTTCATACTTTTCTAACTACTACTTTTCTGTGACACTACTTTATATTGTTTTTCCTCTTGCCAGTATAAATATTGATTCTCAATCTCTCTTGCTGGATCACCATCTGTCTTCTTCCCATTAAGTATGAGTAGCATTCAAAACCCAATCCTGAAAGAGTACTCTCCAGGGAAGTACTTCCCCCCCTCTCTCTCATCAGTTTTAGTGAATTAAATTATCCTCTCTTTGCAGATAACTCCCAAATCTCTATGTCCAGCCTTTATCTCTCTCCTGAACTACATTTCTTATGCAGCCAACTGCCTGTTGGTCATCTCTACTAGGCATCTCAAACTCAACACTTCCAAAATAAAACTCATTATATTCCCATCCCACTCCCCCCAAAAACCAACCAAACAAAAAAAGCAAAACCTACATCCTCCATACTTTCCTATTTCTCTTGGGAGTACCATCATCCTTCTAGTATTCAGGTTTCCAATGTCAGAGCCATCCATTACTCTTTCCACCTTTGAAACCCTCATCAAATCAGTTGCCAGGGCTACTGGCAGTTCCACAAACATCACATGCCATCTCCTGACTCTGCCTTTGCAGACTCTCTTCACATCTCTTGAAAGCACTTCCACCTCAGTTCCAGTTCTTAGAATCCCTAACTTCATCCAAGGCTTAGGTTCTTTAAAGATAAATTGGAACCCAATAGTGGTGAGCTTTAAATGCAAGGATGAAGACTTTGTATTTTTATGCTAGTGCAAAGGTTCTTAACTTTTTTTTTTCCTGTCATGAATCCCTTTGCCAGTCTGGTGAAGCCTATAAACTCCTCAGAATAAGTTTTAAATGCATAAAATAACATACATAGGATTGTAAAGAAAACTATATTGAAATAGAACTATTTATCTATCTGTTTGTTTTTTTTCTCTAATGTTCATAGACCCCAGGTTAAAAAACCCTGTCCTAAAGGTAACAATAGGGAGCCTACAACTCTAGTTGTAGATGTCTAGTTGGTCTAGTGCAATAGGCGACTATTATCTCTACCCTCTTTCTCTTCTCCAATCCATCCTTCACACTGCTGGCACTTAGACCTGGTTATAACACCTCTCTACCAAAAACAAAAAACTTCAGTGGTCCCTATTGTCAACTGAGTAAAACTCAAATTCCTTCATCTAGCATTCGAGGTTTTCCAAAATCTGGCACCGTGTAATTTTACAGCCTTTGCCCTCTTCTACATCTCCAGTTTAGCCAAACTGAAGTACTCACCATTGAATTATACTATCCCTATACAAGGTTATAATATTCCCCTTGCCTGTCTTCTCTCTTCTCTTGTAATGACTACCATATTCCTCATTGCAACTATATAATCATCACACTCTATTTTTTCACTCCAAATATTGGTTTATAACCTTTCATACATAACCATCATATGGTATAATTCTGTTTGTCACACCACTTAAAAGGTAAACAGAGCATCAATGTATTCACCAGTGGCATATGGATACTCATTTATCTCTTGCACATCGAGAGCCTCCAGCCTAAAATTCTCAGTACGTGCACGTTGTCCATATATTTCCTAAAGCCAACTTGTGTGGTTTGTTTAGAGCTCTGCAGTACTAATGGTATTGTCACTCAATTCAATGAAGAGCCATAGGCACAGGTGCAAGGGGAGCAAGCTGGCCGGTGAAGCTGGCAGAAGCAGTGACATGATATAGTAAGGCTTGCATCTTCCCAATTTTAATGTATTTGCTAGTATTCTGTGCATCCTAATCTTTCACCAAAGATAGTTTAGTAATAAATGATTTTTAAGTAATACCAGCACACTTAAAAAAAAACTTTGCATAATGATCACACCCCACTTTTTCGCAAAGACTTCCTTTATTCTTGTCAGCTGGTAAAGACCTTTTCCAAATCAGACCTCACTCACATAGCATTGTGTTTGCAACTCTGCTGCACTTATAATTATTTGTGTGTGTGTATGTGTGTGATATCTCTCCATATAATAAACTAAATTCCTTAAAGGCATGGACTTTGTAGCTCCAATAGTACCTAACAAAAAAAAATTTTGCACACGTTAGATACTTACTAAATACTTTTAATACTGAATGTCTCCCTTTAATCTTTTCTTCTCTGGGATCAACAAACCCAGTTCTTTCAGTTCTATCTATAATACAATTTCAAAACTCCTCAATGTCCAGGTTACCCAATGCTAAAAACATTCTAGGTGTTCAAGTCCATCTTAATTAGTGGTCCACAGAATTAAACACAATATTTCATATATAGCCCGATAAGCATGGCATAGATAATAATAATAATAATAATAATAATAATAATAATAATACAACTAGACACTATATTTCTATGAATATAATCTTTGGGCATCTGAGTATACCAGGCATGCTGTACATCTGTCCTTTTTCATTCTTGTTATGGCTAGTACACTCCTTTTTTTGGTCATACATATCCTTGAGAATATCTCATATGCCACTTTTTACACAGAAGTCATAGTAACTTGCTGCAGCCTGCTTGTGCCTAGTACATATAGTTATCTATCTCAATTTTGTATTATCTATGAATTTAATAAGCATGCCTTCCGTGTTCATCTGAGTTATTGATAAAAATGTTGAACAGTATAGAAGTAAGGACACAACCTTCTAGAACTCCAGTAAAGACTTCCTTTAGAATGAAGGAAAGTTGCTACCAATACTCTCCTGTATGGTAGTTCCAATTGCTATTAATCTACTTAATTTAGAACTCCAACACTAATGGATCTGTGATCTTATTTATTATGACAGTACAGATCACAATCCACCCAAACTTGACCATTTTGTATTGTTCTAGTCCATGTGCTCCATAATAAGTTCACTACAGGGTTGTACCTAACATACTGAGAACCTTCCCTATGTTCTCCCAACAACTTCAAGTTACCAACAAAAAACACATGAGCTGTCCATTGGTTATTCCTCAATCTCACTACATGATTAGTTCATATTTTTCATTCATAATCTGATGGTATCCTTTGCATTACTTCCCTTAAATTAAATATATAACACAATTAGAGAGCAATGCACAAACTGTTTAGTGAAATCTAATGTTCAGACCAGTTTTATATTTTTCATTTCTTCCTTTTTTTTTAGGAAATCAGGGGTAAGTAACCTGCCCAGGATCACAGAGGTAGTGTCTGAGGTTAGATTTCAACTTAGGTCCTCTTGACTCCTAAGTCTGAGCTGTATCTACTTTACTACATAGCTGCCCCCTTGTTTTCTTAATATTCTCACTAAAGATATGTATGTCTTATAAATAATAATAATCTTCAGTGCAATTCAATTCAGCAAACATTGGGACTATAAAACTATATACATACATATGGATACATACACATATGTACACATACTATACACACACACACATATATACATATATATGTATACTGATAATCATTTCAGATCATTTGAACCCCAACAAAGGCCAAAGCCTCAACTAGTCAACCCAGCATTCTTTGCTTTGCTCTAAAAACATCCTTTCCTGTGTCAGCAACTTCAAAGACCAGATAAGGTTGACAAGGAGTATTCTTCATGTTTGTAACCATTAAAGGACAGGATGCCTGCTACCAGAATAGTGAGACTTCTCTTATCTTGGTATACTAGGGACATATGCTATACAGGGGAAACACAGATATCCTGGGATTGCAATTTCCAACTGACATTCCTTCCCCAATTGTCTTATCAATTTGTATTTATGACTTATTCAACTAAGAAGCTTCCTCTGAGGGACACAGACACCCTGGGATTGTCCTAAAACATATAAAAATCTTGTCATTCTTTTATCAGTCATTCAGTCAGAATTCACATTCTGGCACCTTGTATGTACATGTTAGCTAGCTTTGGCTAGCATTAAGGGAATAAACAATATGAATTTACCTATCACCTGGCCTGTTTGCCTCTTTTAACCAAACTTTCAGGTCGATGATACATATATATGTACATATTTATGTAGATTTATATACATATACACACATATACATATATTTTAAAAGTATACATCAGGTATTAGGGATACAACAGCAAATAGCACTTCCTGTTCTCAAGGAACTTCTGTCTTACTAAGGAGATATAATTACTATCAAGGATACCAACCTCCTCCCAGTCACCCAGGCTTGTAACCTAGGCATAATCCTCCACTCTCACCCCCAATATTCAAGCAGTTGCCTGTCCTATTGTCTACCTTCATAACACCTCTCCCATATGTCTCCTTCCCTTTAACATTGCCACTACCTTGGTGTGTATCCTCATCACCTCTTTCCTGGAACATTGCAGTAGACTGCTGATTGGTCTCCCTGCCTCAAGTCTTTTCCACTTAAGTCCATTCTCTGCTCAACTGTCAAAGTGATCTTTCTAAAGCACAGGTCTGACCATGTTACTCACCTACCCAAAGAACTCCAGTGGCTCCCCATTACCAAGATAAAATATAAAATCCTGTGTTTAGCGTTCAAAGCCCTTCATTGCATGACCCTTATCTAACCTTCCAATCTTCTTATACTTTACTCCTCATCCCTTTACAATCCAGTGTCTCTGATATCCACACACAAGATAGTCCATCTTCCTACTCTGGGCATTTTTGCCTGCTATTCCTTGTGCTTGGAATTTTCTCCTTTTACTCTGACTCCTGGCTTTCCTGAGTTCCTTCATGTTTTAGCTAAATTTCCTCTTTTTACTGGAAGCCTTTCTGAGGCATCCTTAACCTTTTTTTTTTTAAAGATTATCTCCAATTCATCCTATATACATCTTGTTTGTACAGAATTGTTTACCTGTTGTCTCCCCCATCAAACTATGAGCTCTTTGAGAACAGGGACTGGTTTTTTCCCCTTTCTTTGTATTCTCATTGCTTAGCACATTGCCTGGCACATAGCAGGTACTTATTAAATGCTGTTGACTTATTGTCTTGAAATGCTTCATGAAGTGTCATGGGACAAGGGAGAGATATAGGGAAATATGAGGAAAGCAAGATCACTTTTGTCCCATTTTCCTCCTCTGTAAAATTATGGGGTTAAAGGATATCTAAGTTACTTCTGAACTTTAAGTCCTGTGAACTTGAAAGAGAAGAAAAACTTCACACTGAAGGTGACATTGGAATTAAACATGGAAGGAAAAAGATTTTTTGATAGGTGGAGAGGAGAAAGGCATGCATCCCAGGTCTGTAGGACAGCCAAGTTAAAATACAAAAGACTTTATCAACTTCTAGTTTGACTGGAACATACAGTACATGAATGCAAGTAATGTAAGTGATGTGAATTAAGAATGGAAAGGTAACTGGAGCCAGACTGTGGACAGTTTTACTGTCAGGCTACAGAGTTTATGTTTGTCATGTAGGCAAACCTGTAAGGGTTGGGTTTTATTTTTTTGTGGGGTCTTTGGTGGGGTGGAAGGAATGTGGAAGAGAGTTAAGGTTAGTGATATGTTAGTACCTATGCATTAAAAAGATTATTTCTGCAACTGTATGAAAAATGAATACTCAACAACATTTACAAACATTTATTAAGGGCCTGCTGTGTATAAAGCACTGTCTTAGACCCTGAGGGTGATACAAAGTTTAGATAAGTCATGGTCACTGCATTCATGTAGCTTTTAGTTGAGTAGGGAAAAGATATAATGACAATAAATAAGCTGAAATTGGAGAAAGGAATAACAAACCATTCCAGTATCTTTGCCAAGAAAATCCATGGACTGTAGGGTCCATGGCATCGTGAAGAGTCAGACATGACTGAATGACTAGACATTATAAACAAGCTGAAATTATAAAAAAGCCAGAACATACAATCCCTGAGCTTTATAACCCCCATATCACCACATCTCAAATTTAAGTTTTGTTCATTTCTCCCTGTTAAATTGTACATAACTGATAATTTCAGGTTATTTTTTTAAGAGGGTTTGGGGTTGGGGAGACACATAGCAAACCATTTAACATTAATTAATTTCCATAATTTTGAGGTTCAGTTTGTGTAAAGGACGAAAAATAAAAGAATCTATTCTTTCCTCCAGCTGATAATTCTTCTAGTACCAACATTTCAGCATTGTAGATTTCCATAAAAGCAAACAAAGAGAAAAAAAAATAATACACGAAAGGAGGGTGAGATCTGTTTTGAAACCATAGCTGTGTAATTTTTGGCAAGTCACTGTAGTTTTCTATGTTGTAGTTTTTCAATCTCTACAATGTACCCCCTAATGACCTATTTCAAAGGTTTGGTTAAAGGAGACAAACAAATAGTGATGAGGTGCAGGCTCTGGGGGTCCCCTTGAGCTCTCCTTGAATCTTTAAGGTACAGGCTCTGAGAAACCCCTTGAAGTGTGATTAAATCTTCCTACTTGATGAGGCATTTGCAGAGGCCCCAAGTTTTTCATTGTGACTGGGCCTAAACCTCTGTTACTGGCCTAGCTCTCCATTGTCCATCTGCTTCCCACCCTTGAGCCTATCAAAATATCAATTCACCCTTGCATTGACCTCATTGACTGCTCCTGAAGACCTTCCCCAAACTCCTCCTCTAGACCACCCTTAGATTCCCCTGTACATAAGACCCCATCGTCCCTCCAAGTGTGTGAGAGCACCATAGAATGGCTTAGCACAGACTTGCTCTGTGCCAGACTTACTCTGTCCTGCTTGCCCAATGCAAGCGTCACAGATACCCAGGCTCCCTAAGAGTCTACCCCATATGGCGAACTTTTAATGAACTTTCAATAAACTTTGTTTTTCTTTGGCTGAGAAGACTTGAGTGGAATTCTTTCTGCAGGACCTGGTGTGTTCATATTTTGGGGTCTCCAGAGCAACGCTAACCCTCTTTGTGGGTAACCACATCAATAATAATATAAAATTACAACCTTTATTTGTTATTCCCTTAAGGCTAGTAGGACTTGTACAAGGAGTTAGGAGAGCTACATCATAACTGATGAACAGAGAAATGAGAAGACTTTTTATACATTTGAGAACCATCCCAATTCAAGATGACCATGTCACAAAACTTTATGACTTCCATTTGTTACCATCTATATGTGAAAAAGAAGTTTAAACTGACAACGAACGGAGCAGGGTCTATTTACATTTTATGGTCTCAGGATGTCTGTTTTTCTCCCAAGATAAGGGAGATCCTATGTCCAGCCTTATCTGGTTTCTGGTGTCTTGCTGACACATAAGGCGAGGGAAAGCAGTCTGTTTGATTCATTCAGACTTTGGCCAAAATATGATATTTAATGATTATTGTCCCAAAGTGCTTATCTGGCCTCTGCCTGAAAACCTCAGTTGGTGGAGGTAGAGTTGGGGGAGGAGGGACCCAATGACCTCCAAGATAGCTCTTTCTACTTTCAGACAGCTCCAATTGTTATAAACTTTTTTCCTACATACAGCCTAAATTCTCCTGTATGTAACTTCTAACCACCACTCTTAATTCTGTCCCTCTGGGACCAAACGGAACAAGACTAATTCCTGTTTTCCTTAACAGCCCTTCAAATATCCAAAGACAGCTCTCAGGTCCCAGCTAAGGCTTGACATGAAACACAATGAAGCCATCCTGAGAGTCTTTACATACGAAAATGCATAAACTTTTGTTTGTCTGATTATCATCAGATGAAAGCGATCTCTCAAGACTTTTGTAACAAGCTCTTTTCTCTGTCCAAGATGTTGGATCCCTCCCCCCACTCCAACAACATTTGAATTCTAAGATCACCAGTGGTGGCCGTATTGTAAGGAAGCAGAAATGCCACGAATGACGACAAAGGTGGGAAGAGCTGTTCTTTCAAATCAAGCACGCACGGGAGAAGTATGTGATGGAGCCGATAGAGCTTTAGGGACTGACTGTAGGATCTGTAGGCACTTCAAGGAATCTCAAGAAAGGGGAAAATGTCAAATGCCTGAAAAAAAGCAGATATTACTGCAGAAAATGGGGAAATATCAATAAAAATATCAGTCCGCGTTCCTGCTTTCTCACCTCTACAAAATCTTTACGGGAATAAGCTGCAAATATCGCTGCTGAAGGCAGGGCAGGGAGACAGGCAGACGACGTTCTGTGTCAAACCGTGTCGTTTACAGTCACGACTTACTGTCAGGTGCAGAGAATACAACATCACACCGAGCTTATTGTTGGTTGTCTATGCATTTTTTAAAAAATTTGGTAGAAAAAATATTTATTGCAGCTCTTTTTGTGGTGGCAAAAAATGGAAAATCAAGGGGATTCCCTTTACTTGGAGAACGGCTAAACAAGTTGTGGTATAATGATACAAAGATGCCCTAAGGATTAATATTAAGGGTTGCTTTTTAAGTACCTTATGAGGCCCTTCTGAGCCTCGTAAGAGAGAGCCCTAAAGTCTCTGCCACAAAGCTTTCCCCTTATCCAGGACCATAAAAATTCTTTGTCACCTCTCCATCCTGGGTCATAAAATTTCCCTTGTCTCTTTTACCTTGTGTCGTCCATCTTCCTCATCCTGTCCCAAAATCTCCAACCCCCATTAGAAATCCTAAAATTACATCATTTTCTGAGTAGCTTTCTAGCTATATAAGTCTGGTCCTTTTCCTATATCAGTGCCTTTGTTTAGCTCCTTGCTAAATCTCAGGCTCATATACTTTTGGGTCAATAAAGCTCCCATTGGCTAAGGAGAAGGTCCAAGTGAATTCTTTCAAAAACCTGAACCGGCTCTCCCAACTCTCACCTCAACAATATGAATATAATGGAATACTATTGTGCTATAAGAAATGAGGAACAGACAGACTTCATAATAACCTGGAGAGTCTTATATAAATTGATGCTGAGTGAGGGGAGCAGAACCAGGAGAGCATTGTACACAATTATGGACACATCTGTGATGGCTAACTTTGCTAGACTGGGCTCTTCTCAGCAATGCAAGGTTATAATGATGAGGGATAGTCTTTGTGGGGATTTCTAATGAGAAATCCTTTCTAGGTTAGCGTCTGAAAAGAATTATAGGCTCAGCTGCCCTTTGGCAGATTTATAAAAGTTTTATTGATTCACAGGGCCAAAAGGGGTAGGGTGAGGAAACCTGGCTAGGAAAGCTGGCAAGCTGCAAAAGGGGGGGTCAGAGAAAGCCCGGAAGTGTGACGCTCCGCAGTGGACAGATGGTCTGCTAGAAAGGCCTACCTGCTAGAAAGGGCCATCTGCAAAGTTCTAAGGGCCAGAGAGGCATTTTTAAAGATAGAAAGCTGTCGATCATAAGTTCATTAAGCTAATGAGGTGTACAAAGGTGGAGTTAGGGAAGAACCTGGGAGGAGCCAGGGTGTGACTGATACTTAAAGGGCCCTTCACATCAACTGAGCTTGCATTTTACCCATAATCCACTGGGACATTCCAAAGGGAGGGGGAGCAAAAGGCGGGGTTTTGGCCCTGAAACGTCATAAGGTCAACCAGCGGCCAGATTTGTGGTCAAATTCCTAAGGAGAAGTACCTTATCCAGTTTGGGAAGGATGGGTCTTGTTTTGGCTGGTTACTAGTAGTGCCTTGAAAAGACCCCTGTTATCATAGCTACAGAGTTAATGCTTAGTGGCTGGGGGCGGGGGAGAGATAGTTAATGCTTCACAGCTGGGAGAGGGAGGGAACAGAGCCAAACTGATCTCACAACTGATGGTAAAGAGTGAAGTTACAACTATGCCACAAAATATCTCTCCAAAATATTCAGAGGTACCCCATCAATAAGACAACTCTAAAAGACTCATGATGGAAAGAGATATCCACATCCAGAGAAAGAACTACAGAGTTTGAACGCAGATTGAAGCAAACTACCTGCTCTCTTTTTTTTTCTTGTCTTGTTTCCTCTTCCCCATTGTTCATTCCATGGGTTATAATTCTTCACAACTTGACTGATGTTTAATGTGAAGGTAGAACCAATATCAGACTGCATGCTGTCATGGGGTGAGGGGAGGCCGAAGGGGGAGAAAAAATTTGGAACTCAAAAACTTGTGGAACTGAACGTCATAAATTAAAAGTAAATAAATTTTTTTTAATGGTAGAGAAAAAGGCAACAAGGTATTTTTCTATTGTTGTTCAATAGTTTTTCATTCATATCTGACACTTCATGACCCATTTGGGGTTTTTTTGGCAAAGATACTAGAGTGGTTTGCCATTTCCTTCTCCACTTATTTTACAGATGAGGACACTGAGGTAAACAGGGTTAAGTGACTTGCCCAGAACCACACAGCCAGTGTCTGAGATCAGATGTGAACTCAGAAATATGAGTTTTCCTAACTCCAAACCTGGCACTCTATTCACTATACCACCTAACTACCCCATTAGATGTATAAATACATTTCCCATATATTCATACATACATATCACATTACAGCATGTCATATCATATCATATCATATCTTATAATGCTCCTTGAATGATGCAACAACAGAGACTACTTGATTCTAACCTTCTTATTAACATCCAGCCAGGCATAAAAGAGAGATGTTCCCCCCAAAGTGTTTGACGCTATCCTGGAGAATGTTCAAATAGAAGAGATATCCTTCTTCTGGGGAGGTCTAAATGCTTCTTTTTGCAGATGACTTTGTACTGATTGCACTACAAAACATAAGTGAAATGCATATGCATTTTTAAAAGCCTTAAAAGTCTAAACAGGAAAATTTGAGTGGATAAAGAATAGGTATTGTTTTGGTTCTGCTATGCAGTTAGATGGACACCCCACACGGCTATTCCATTAGTGAATATATCTTGGATTAACTTTGCTGACAGACAGTGAACTGGACCTAGAATTGAATAAAAGAAAAAGGCAACCTGGTTTCCATTTTGGGAAACTATAGCACTTTTTAATGAACCCCAAGCTTCTCTCTGAAACAAAGGTTCATTTTTTTGACACCAATATTTTTTGGGCAGCATTATATGACTATGAGGAATGGAATACCAGAATTTTAAAACATTAAATTTATGAATCACTGAAAAAACAACAGAGAAATACACTTGTGGACATAACAACAACAACTTAATAGGGAAGAAATGAACACCAGAAATTGAATAAGATCAAAGAGATGTTTGACCCAAAAAGTAAAAGGTTGGTCATGTAACAAACTAAGGGATAACAAACACAGAGTTCATAGGTTCCCTTTGTAACCATGCAATGACAAAAGATTTAGAAAAAGACCCTCAAAACATTAGGTGGGCTTCTTGTGAAGATTATGAGCAAGACTCTCAGGATGAGAATGCACATGTAGTGAGTATATTTCTCTTCCAGAGTCCTTAAAGCAATTCCTGTCCCTCAGGGTTCTAACATACCCTGAGGGACTGGGTGTCTCTTTCTCTATAATCCTCAGCTTGAGCCCCATTTGTTAGAGATCTATACTGACTCAATTCCATTTAATCACTTAACAGTCTAATGGGAGAGTCAACATGTCAATAACTACATGCAAACAAGCTATATTCAGGATAAAATGGGGGAAGAATTGATAGGAGGGCACTAGAATTAAAGGGGGGGGGGTCAAGAACAGCTTCCTGTAGAAGGTGGGATTTTAACTGACACTTGAAGAAAGCCAGGGAAACCAGGAAGATGAGGAAGAAAGAGAGAGCATTCCAGGCATAGCTTCTGCACTGTTGGCATTACCTTTGAGAACCTAGAGTCACCTCGATGCTGTGAAAAGAGGTTGTAATTTTTCTGTTTATAGATTTCATTTGAAGAAACTTTTCCAGAATACATTACAAAAAACATGGTTAAAAATAAGATACCTGCTTCTGATTCTTCTCCCTAACCATATTGCATCCCTTGGCCATCTGTATACCATAGTTATTGCTAGAGCAAGGCTTATAGATTTAGAGCTGGAAGGAACCTGACATATCATCTAGTCTGTTCCCCTCATTTTACAACTGAGGAAACTGAGGCCTACAGAGGTTAAGTGATTTGTTCAAGGTCTCACAGGCAGTAGATGGTAGAACCTGGATTCTTTTGATTCCAAATCCAGCACTTTTCCCAATGTACCACAGTGTCTCAAGTGGATATGGAAAAATGCTGGAAGACATTTAGAATGATTGTTTCCAGAGATCATTAACAACAATTATATCATCTAGCCTGTTTCAAAGAAAATAACTTGATTTTACAGCATTCTTATATAACTCCCTTCCTACTGTACCCCCAAGTAATTCCGGAACCTGATTACTTGCTTTGACTTCTTTATTAGATTTAAGTCTTCCATCAGTTCTTTATAACCCAATTCCGATTTCAAACTAAGTTCATTACTCACTCCAACTCAACTAATTCACTTGCTTTTTGGTGTGCTTCCACTAAAACTCTTTGCATATTACCTGCTTGAGCTTTCTGTGGATTTTGACACTGTCAAACACTCTAATCTGCAGAACACTCATGGCTTTCCTTGAATTCAAGGACAATGTTCTCTCGTAAGTGTTTTCTTACCTGCCTCACAATTCCTTTTCAGTCTCTTTTGCTGAAGTATCAGCTACTTTTCATCCACCAAAGGTGGGAGCCCCTATGACTTTGTTCTCGGTTATCTTCTCTACACTTTTTCAGTTGACAATCTTATCAGTTCCCATGAGCTCAGTTATCATATCTATGCAGACAAGTCTCAAATAAGCCCTAATTTCTCTCCTGAATTCCAGTTCTGCAACCCTGGCCAACTTGTTATAAACATGCTCAGTCTAGGAATAAACAATGCTTGTTGGAGATCCAAAAAGGTTTTCATTGTCTTTATTTTCCATTTATTCTGTTCTGAATAAACGGGTAGCCTCCTGAAGAGATTACAAAGAATCACACAAAGGCAAACTGCTTTATGCTGCTTCCATTAGAATTTCCTGCCCTGTTCCTTCCTTCAGGACTGGCATTGGTCCCAGCTCTTCTGGGTTACAATCTTTCTGACCTGCCCATTAAGCACCTGACCTGAGGCAGCTTGCCTCAGGCCTCTACCCAGGGTAAACTCACAGATTTCTTCTAGCTACATAACTGGATAGGGCTGCACTGCCCTTACCCTGATTTATATCTTCCTGCATGCCCTGTGCAGGATCTGTTTTTGAAACACCCATTGTTCCTATAGGATCTGTGGAAAGCAAATTGTCAGCATTTCTCACAAGCTTAACTGGAATTTTCTCTATGCTACTCAAACTTATTGTGTATAAAAATCATTATATCTCATCTCAAATTTAGTTCTCCTCCAAAACGCCCTCTTTTTGACTGGAGAACTCAAACTGACGATGAACCATGATTTCAGAGGACTAAAGATGAAGCATGCCACCCACCTCCTGACAGAGAGGTAGAAGACTCACGATATAGAATGAGACCCACATTTTTGGTCATGTTCAGTGTGAGGATTTGCTCTGCCTTATGATGCCTACTTGTATTAAAAGTTTCCTTTGTCTTTTGTTCATTGAGGAGTTGAGGATATGAAAGGGAGAGAACATAAATGTTTATTAATTGAAAAATAATACATTTAATTTTTTAAAAAAACACTTTTTGTCAAGGATAACATCATCCTTCTAATCACTCAGGTTCCAAACCTTGGAGTCATTTTTTCACTCTTGTATCTTCTTCATCTACCTCATCCAATCAAATGCTAAGCCTTGTTGATTCTATCTTCATAATATCCTTTCAATCTATCATAGCCTCTACCCTAGTCCAGGCCCTTTCTACTTCTGATCCAGACTCTTTCAATAGTCATATAATTGGTCACCCTGCCTCCATATCTCTCCTCTCCATCCCCCCACAGGACTACCAAGTTGGTAACCCTAAAACTAACATCTGACTATGTTACCTGTCTCCACTCAAACTGTTCAATAGTTCCCTATTGCCCCTAGAATGAAGTATAAAGTTCTAGCATTTAAATCCCTACATAAGCTTACTTTTCCAATCTTATTTCATATCATTCCCCTTCACTGCATTCAACAGTGATATGTCTGCCTCCGTGTCTTTGCATGAATATCTTTCCATAATCTTTCCCTCTTCTCTCTTCATATTTTAAATTCTTCCTTCAACTCAGCTTCTGTCAGGCTAGACCATCAGTCCCTTAAGCTCTCACTCCCTCTGGAAATTATTTCATTCTACTTTTAAATATACTTTTCATTTACTTACTTTAGTACCAGTTATATGCCTCCAATAGAAGGTATGCACCTTGAAGGTAGGCACTGTTTCTTTGTTGTTTTAATATCCCCAGAAAGGAACAAAGTAGTCCCTTAATAATTTTTTAAACTGAATTGAGTTGATGAAAACACCCTAACTCATGCAGTATAGCAAAAAAGTTGCTCTCCTTTGCTCTCTAAGCCTTTCCCCTGCCCCTGGCACCCAATTCCTTCACACATTCCTCTGGCAGTAACCTACTTCTGTTTAGAGTCCCATAGTGTCCCCAGGCTCCAAAATTGTGTCTTTCCCATCCATTAACCACCCAAATCAAGATGTCCTTTTCCTACATTCCAGTTAAAGGTAGAAAATTTGATAATCTATATTAAGGGATTCTCCCTCCTCACTTCTGCCTCCTGGTTTCCCTAACTTCCTTCAAATACCAGCTAAAGTCCTACCTTTTGCAAGAAGCCTTTATTGATCCTCCCAATTCTAATCCTACTTTCTACTTGCTTATCTCCAATTTATTCTGTAAAAAGCTTGTTTGTCCAGTTATTTTCATGTTATCAATCCATTTATTTGTGAATTATTTTTATTGTTTTTTGTATCCTGGTAGTTAGCCCAGTGTCTGGCACATAATAGGTACCTAATAAAAAATTTTAACTTGATTGGCTGACAATAGCCATGAATAACCAATGGGCATAGTCCTCCTAGATGTTATTTGTAAAGAGCTTGTTAAAATAATTCAATCTCTGGATGACCAAATTTGTGAAGGAGTCATTAGGTCACCTGGCCTAAGAAGACAATATATGACCTTTAACCTTTTTTCTCCACCAGTTACCTTAAGTCATCCAGTAAAATCCTCTCTATGTTGCACATCTGGTAATTGCCCATGGTAATTTTGATAAGTAGTTAAAGAAGCCCATGAAACCTTTCTTTAGTTTATTTCTTCCTTTTTGATGCCAGGCTTCTTGACCAATGCCTGAACCCCATTTCCCGAATTCCTTCACTTAAATTTGTCTCTTTTGTTTGTTAGTGTTCCACCCCTAACCTGATCTTCCTTTGTCGAACAGTTTGCCCGTAAGGGGATCTGGAAAGCTCAATAGGTCAACAATTATTGAATGCCAAGGCACTTGCTTTAAGTGCTTGATATTCAAAGTCAAAACTGAAATAGTACCTGCCCTCAAGGAGTTTACATTTTATTGGGGTAGACAACACACACACACACACACACACACACATGCACGGGCATGTTAAAAATAGATATGAGCAGATTGGGAGAGAGGCAGTAGCATCAGGAAAGGTTTCATGTATAAGACAGGGCAGTTAAACTGAATCTTGAAGGTAACTAGAAATTCAAAAAGTTGAAGGTAAAAAGACAGATCGTTTGAAGGGCCAACACTATCATCATCTAAGCATTGTTACTAGACTAGTTATATCTAACAAATATATGTTACTGGAAATCTGAAAAGAATTTTCCACGGGGAGTGCTATGGTTCAAAACTTGCTATTGGCATTCCATCAAACAATATCAACATTCTGTGAAGGTAAATCTAAGAGCATATATTAGTATGCTTTTAATGGGAGGTTTCCTCAAAAATATTTTGTAAGGGGTATGCAACTTAGTTACAATGTATCTTGAATATATGAAGATCATTTGCCCATTCAGACATTGAACACAAAAGAATGTCAAAAAACAGGTCTTGTGTGAATGGTCAAGTTGGATGATTCTGTGGCTCAAGGATTGAATTGTTTTCATGTTAAAAGGGTCATTCATGACATTGCCAAATGATTACTCAGCAGATGTAAATGTATTCAATCCTTGCCTTAACCTATAGTCCTTTTAAATAGTTCTTTATTGTGGCCATTTGGTTTTTATTATTATTGACTTGGAAACTTTATGAAATGTTATTAATTCATATGATTCATGTAAATGTGCTTTGCAAACCTTGAAGTATCACGTAAATGTTAGTTGTAAACATCCAGTTTTTAAAAAATTCTCATTAATGGGATTATATAATAACAATCACAAAACTGTTCGTATCCTTTGACACAGTGATTCCCACTCCAGCACTTTATCCTAAGGCTCTTGTGGGGGTAGAGGGAGAGTTATTTCTACAAAAATATTTGTAACAGTTTTATTCTGTTATTTACAGAATTTCTTATGTGTAGAATTATATATCATATATTCATTACATAATATAGGCACATTATATATCTATTACATATAAAATTTATTCTAATATTTAAAGAAACCACCAGACAAAGGAAGATCAAGCCAAGGGATGAATGCTACTAATCAAACAAGCAAATTTATACGTGAAAGTTCAGGCAATGAGGTTCTGGCATGCGACAGGGAATCAACAGGGAAGAAATAAACCAATGAAGTACATAGACCTCTCTGTCTGCTTTATAATAACAATCACACACATATACATGAAATAATAGATATGTTCATTTATTGAAGAATAGCTAACAAATGATAGTGTATGAATGGAATGGGGAAAGTTGCAATATAAGAAATGACAAATATGAAGAATGAGAAGCAATATGGGAATACATGCGAAATGATGCACAGTGAAGAAAGCAGGATTAGAACAACATAAACACTGACTAGAACTATGTAATCCACCTTAGCAACAAATCAGTAAAAACAAAAATAAACAGAGAAATAGGAACAGAAGGGATAACAAAAAAAACCCTAGAACTTTGTTAAAATTTTATGAAAATTAACATGCATTCTTTTATAATAAATTAGGAATAATTTGGAGTTTATGATTTGATATATGATCATTTTTGTTCTTTTGAAAATCTATTTTAGATGATGGTTATGAATTTAAAATATTTTTTAAAAAAAGATAATGCAGTAAAATGTGATTGTCAAAACAGACCTATTTGGGGGTGTGTGAAAATTTCACTTCAAGTTACCTTTGCTTATTGCCTGAAGTTTTCAAGGGTTCCTATGGGAATAATCCAGCATAGGGCTGTTTGTTTGTTTTTGAGACAATCAGGGTTAAGCGACTTGCCCACAGTCACACAGCTAGTAAGAGTCAGAAGTCATATTTGAACTCAGGTCCTCTTGACTCCAGGGCCATACTTTATTTCACCACCTAGCTGCTCCTGGCAATGTGAATGTTCTTAAGATCAAAGGTGCTACAGTTCCAAGGTCTTTCCTCTTTCTGTAAAACTTTTAATCTTCTTCAAGTTTTGTGGATGTTCAAAAGCCAGCTACGTGCATAAATATTCCTTTTTTAAAATTCTTAAATAAATGTAAAGTCTTTGTTAAGTTTGACAACAAAATAATTGAAATTGAATACTTGAAAATTGTAATGACTAAGCATAGTACCAAAGAAGAGATGTGAGAAGACACCACTTCTCCCCTCCCCCTAATCCCCACCCTCATATACACTCAGTGTTCTTTGTAAGGGTTGGAGACTATGGGTGTGAAACTCTGTATGTAACAGCAGAGCTTTTCAATATATTGAATTGTTCTGCCCAACTTTTTCCTACCTCTTTAGAATTTTTCATTATAAGAGATGAACAAAGGATATTAGGATACCTTAAGAAATGTAGGTGATATAAAAAAATGTCAATTTTTTAAAAGACTATGTTAAAAATAAAACGTGAAATATATGGTCAGAAAACTTTCTTTTTCATAGTGAAGGAAAGCTATTGTAGGAAAACAAATATGGTTCTTTGGAATAGTCTAGTTGCTTTTCGTTTGATACTTCTTACTTTCCTGCTCATCACTGTTTGAAGTGACCTTGGATTCCCAAAGGCTATGCCTGAATAGGCTCTGATGGTTCCTATCTGCCAGAAAATCTTCAAGCACAGATTGGGTGATAGATTGTATTTGGTAGTTTGTGGATCAGGCTAGCTAAATTTGGAAGGGTTCATCACCAATGTCAATGAACAGATAAGGATAAACAACCAACTAGGACCATCTACTATGATATGAAATAGCATTGTGGGAAACTTTTTTCCACATAAACATAACAGTGTCTGTTGGTTGTTCTTTTTTTTTTTTTTTTTTTTTTTTTTTTTAAGGAGAGGGGTACAAGTTTAGGTAGTCTTCTAAGGCACTGAATGGGTAAGTAACTTGCCCAGGATCAACACAATTGTGTGCACCAGAGGTGAAATTTTCTGACTCCAAAATCAATTCCCTATCCAATAAACCATAATGCCTATAGAGATGATGCTTCTCATAGTGGAATCATAGCATATGTAAATTTAATAGGAGAATTCAGCTACAGACAATGAGAAAAGAGAAACGATAAAGGAGAGAAGAGAGGAGAGAAGGGAATGTGGAGAAGGAAGAGTCAAAGGGGAGGAAAAAGAGTGGGAAGAGAATGAGGAAAGAGAACTATGTTTATATAAAATCATAGATGGGGACTAGGACGTGCGTTTTGCTTCTCTGAATTTCCCACACTCCTCCAAGTCTGACTGTAAAGCCCAGGAGCAGCCTGAATGATATAAGGGAGGAACCTGTCCAGAGTCGCTGCCCAGATCACTGATCCCTCAGGCTGTAATGTCACAACCCCTCTGAAGCCCCTTTAGCCCCTCCCCATATTGATTTTTAGGTCCCTAAGTCTCTGGAATATTGGAAGAATGTAGGTAAAGGGGCAAACTGATCCTTAACTTTAAGACAAGGGCTGTGGCTTTACCCTCCCCAGTTATGCAGCCTCTCTCCCCTGATGCTGTCCACTCCCCCTGGTTCTGACTTCCCCTCTTCTCAAGGGGTAGAAGTGTAGGGCTTTGGGTCTGGTGAAGGCCAAAGTTAACTGAGGACAGGGAGAGTGAATACTGTACTAAGGCATGGGTAATTTAAGGGCTTCAATAATGTAATTTTGGTCATAGGTGATTCTTCCCTTTCTGAGTTGACTTCAGAGTATAATTCCTTTTCTGTGAGCCTGTCTTTCTCCTACTTCTACTATGCAACTCTACTACCACTATACTTTTCTTCACCTCAGTCTTGTAAGGTGGTGTGAATTTTGTTACTCCCTTTGTACATCTGAGAAAACTGAAGCACATAGAAGTTGACTTTAGTTCTTACTCAGAATTTTATAGTTGGAAAGAACCTCACAGGTTATCCAATTAAAATAAAGTTCTATTCAAATAATCAGTCCTGTCTACAATATCTTTGACAAATAGTTGTTCATTCTCTGCTTAAACATCTCTGGTGAAAGGAAACTTACTACCCACCAAGGCAATACAGTAAGGTTATAAGATTTGTAACTGGGAAAGCAGAACCATTGATATCCAAGCCCCTAATTTTACAGATGAAGAAACCCAGGCTTACATAGAAGAAGTGCCCAGTCAAAGGATCCACAGCTAGGAAGTAACAGGACTGAAATTTTAACCTATATCCTATGACTCTAAGGTCACTGGCTTTTCTATTATTTTTGATCTGTATTGGTAGAGGGAGGGTTGAAACTTTGAGACCTGTGTACTGGGGCCTTCAGTGTAGGGTCACTTATGAAGTCAAATATCCTTGATTTAAATAAAGCTTTAGTATGTATAGCTTCCTCCTTATCGGCTGAGTTTCTAATTTCCCATTTCCTGGAAATGGCTATTATTTTTAAAAAATGACTTTACATAGCATTTCTTTGTAATTAGCATTCTGGCAAGTCATTTCCTAAATTGTTATCTACACAAAAACCAATGGAAATGAATGGAATGGAATGGCATGGAATGGAATGGACAAGAACCTTATACCAGTTAAGTTGCATACAACTTTAAAAAAAAATCACCAAAAATGTTACATGTAAAAATCATAGTTGAATCATTCTTGGGAATTACAACCAGAAGAAGAGGAAGACCCCAGTGAAATCAGGAAAAGTGTGTAGTCAAGGGCTGATCCTGGTCAAGAAAAGTCTGAGGTTATAGTGATGATCTTTTTTTAAAAACTGTTTTAATATTTTTTCCCCAGTTACATGGCAAAATTTTTAACATTCATTTTTATAAGATTTTGAGTTCCAAGTTTTTCTCCCTTCTGCCCCTCCCCTCTTCTGAAAATAGTTTTATATAGTTTATATATGAGCTATCATGTAAAAAAAATATTTCTACATTAGTCACAGTTGTGAAAAAAGAAATAGATTTTCAAAACACAAGAAAGAATAAAGTAGGTAAAAAAAATGCTTTGATCTGCATTCAGAGTCCATTTTCCCCCCATATTTCTTGGAACACTAATACATTGTTGGTGGAGTTGTGAACTGATTCTATTATAGCCCTTTTTGTAGTGGTGAAATATTAGAAATTGAGGGGATGCCCATCAATTGGGGAATGACTGAACAAGCTGTAGTATATGAATGTAATAGAATACTATTATGCAACAAGAAATGATAAACTGATGGACTTCAGAAAAATGTGGAAAGACTCACATGAACTGATGCTGAGTGAAGCGAGCAGAACCAGGAGAACACTGTTCACAGTAACAACATTGTGCAATGACCAACTTTGATAGACTTAAGTTTTCTCAGTAATACAAGGATCTAAGACAGTTCCAAATGACTTATGATGCTATCCATATCCAGAGAAAGAGCTATGGAGTCTGAATGTAGATTGAAAAATACTATTTTTTTGTTTGTTTCTTCTTTCTCTTGATTTTTCCCTTTAGTTTTAATTTTTCTTTACAATGTGACTAATGTGAAAATGTGTTTAATATGATTGTACATGTATAGCCTATATCAGATTGTAAGCCATCATGGGAAGTGGGGAGCAGAGGGAGGAGGAGAAAATTTAGAACTCAAAATCTTATAGAAGTGAATGTTGAAAACTAAAAACAAATAAATGAATTTTTAAAAAGGAAAGGGCTACTATAAACATTTTTGCACATTTTTTTAAATGATCTCTTTGGGATACAGACCCAGTAGTGATAATTGCTGGATCAAAGGGTATGCACAATTTGGTTGCCTTTTGGGTATAGTCCCAAATTGCTCTCCAGAATGGTTGGATCAGTTAGTTCACAAATCTACCAACAATGCATCGCTTAATTTGTGAATCAATCAATAAGCATTTATTTATTTATTTTGGAGGGGGGAAAGGCAAGGCAATTGGGGTTAAGTGACCTGCCCAAGATCACACAGCTAGTAAGTGTCAAGTGTCTCAGGCAGGATTTGAACTTAGGTCCTCCTGACTCCAGGGCCGGTGCTCTACTTTCTGCACCACCTAGCTGCCCCTCAATAAGCATTTATTAAGCCTCTACAATGTGTTGGCATTATATTAGGTGCTGGGGGGACAAAAATGAAACACTCTCTCCCTTCAAGAAGTTTACAGTCTTGTTGCTCAGAACGCTGGACCTGGAATTAGGAAGACCTATGTTCAAATCCAACCTCTGTCACTTACTAGCTATGTGAATGGGCAAGTCACTTAATTCCTGCTCATCTCAGTTTCTTCAACTGTAAAATGGAGATAATAATAACATCCATCTCAAAGGGTTGTTATGGGGATCAAATGAGATAACATTTAGCATAGTGCTTGGCAGGTAATAGGCACTATATAGATGCTTATTCCTTTCCCTTTCCCTCATTCCCTTTTATAAAATAAAATTTCATTGATTTTCTTTTACCTGGCTCTCAAATCCTCCCTCTAATACTCCCCCTCTTCTCTCCCAGAAAGTCACCCCTTATAAGAATTTCAGGAGCTTATATTCTATTGGGGAAAGATGTGAGCATAATAGTATATACGAAAAATATATAAATATATATAAACATATATGCAAAATATACATAAAACAAAGTAATTCATTTTTGGAGGAGGCACTGGGGCTTAAGAAAGGCCTCATGTAGGAGATGGCATTTAAAGGAATTCTAAGCCATGAGGATTATGAAGGATGGTATCCAATGTTGCCTTCTGGTATTTTCCCAAGTCCCATATGGTGACTGGACTCATATGCAGATATCTAAACCATTTCTTTCTCCCTTTTGGAAAATCTTGGTAGGCTTGACAGCAGTCAGAGAAATTCTGTTATTCCCAGTGGTATTGATTACAGAGGTAACTCCTTAACCTGGAACAAAGACCCAGGCTCGGTTAATAGATAAATGCTTTTTTTTTTTCTTTTGTAGACACTGTAACCTGGAATTTTTCCTGAAGCACCTTGAAAGCTACAATTCTTAGCTAAATTTACCTATGGAGATAACAAATGGAGTTTATGGATAAGAGGATGAATGGCAGGTTGTACAGAAACTGACGTGGACAGGGTAAGAGCCTTTAGAAGGATAAGCCAAAGGAAAAGAGATAGTGAATCAGACACTAGAAAAATTAATTTACCATTATTAATCAGGCAAGTAGAAACTATTGTGGATTAACGTAGACAAAGTCTAAGAAATAGAGTAAAAATGAATGAGAAAGTGAGCTTTGTCGTCAGGATTAGAGATCATCACTCAGGGGAGAGAGGATACATAAGAAAAGCAGCAGCCCTTGTCTTATTTTTTTAAGTCAATATTTTAGTGATACTTTCTTAAACAAATGTAACTATTGCTTCCCAATGCCTCTCTCCAATTAAAACAAACAAAACCTCCTTTGTAACAAAGAAGTATGGTTAATCAAAATAACTAACACATTGGTCACATCTGACAACAAGTATCTTATTTTGCACCCAGAGTCAGCCACCCATCTTCCATGCCAAAGGAAGGAATGATCCACCGTCAGTCCTCAGAAGTTAAGACTGTGGTCATTGTATTGTTGTTGATCAGGAGTTTTCTTTGGCAAAGATACTGAAATGGTTTGCCATTTCTTTCTCCAGTTCATTTTACAGATGAAGAAAGGAAGCAAATAGGATTAAGTGTCTTCGCCAAGGTCACACAGTTTGTATCTGAGGCCACATTTTTGACTTCAGGAGGTTGAGTCTTCCTGACTTAAGACTGGGCACTCTGTCCACTGTATGACCTAGCTGCCCTGCTAGTCAATTGTTTCTGAGACAACTCCATTATGTATGTTCTCAACCGTTATTCAAGATATCTTGGGGTTTACCAGCTAGATTTCTTTCTTAAGGACTCTGCCTTAAACTCAAATAACTCTGGCTGTCATTGGACAGGCCAAGCCCCACTTGGTCGTCATTTGGACCCTGATTGGCTCAGCATGAAGGCAAATAGCAGTTGGTTATATTTTGGCCAGAAATCCTGAGGGTCTACCACTCCCAGATTGAGTTTTTTTTTTTTTTACTTGTAAAAGGCTATTACCTAGCCTTATTCAGTGAATAGGCATTGTCTCTGTCTGAGACCTGTTAGCTTAAAAAGGACAAGGTCTCTCTTTATATCTAGGGCTATCTCTAGCCATCCTGATCTGTATTTTTCTTGCCACTGGATTCAGATATCTCTGGGGGAGAAAGTGAGGCAGGTGACTTGGCACAGCCCTCCCTCATTTAAATCCAATTCACTTGCATGTCACTGCATCACCTCCTGAGGTCATGGTCCTCTTCCAGACCTAAGGACAAAAACCACAACCTTGCAACTCAGCACTACAGAGAGTAACTTACTTCTACCCTCTTCGCATACAGGCTGACTTTGTTGAAAGGAGTTTTTCCACCCTCCCAGCTTTCCCATCTCCTAGTTAGCTAATGGAGGCATCACTATATCATAGGGAATCACTCCATAGCCCTAGAAATCTTAATATTTTCTGTATATAAAAGAATTATTCATTTAACTTTGGAGGATTAAGTTTTAGAACTGAAAGGGTACTTAACAAGTATGCTGTCTTCCATTAGTGTTCAAGACATCTTGACAATATATTACGTTACTGTACTGCTTCCAATTTTCCTTTCACTGCTTCTGTTGTTAGTTACAGAGATTGCCACTGATTTTCTGCTCCAATACTCCTATTAATGACTTGAACTGAACTTTAATAAGAAAATATTGCTAAACATAATTCACATGCACTAATAAAAAAGAATGCTAACTCATTATAAATGATATTCCTTTGTTTATTTTAAATACAGAAACTGTATTACAAAGGAAGATCTCAACTAGTTATCTCCAAAGAGTAAGAGATAAACAATTTGGGGTTTAAGTAACGGGATTGGAGTAAGGGAAGAGGTTTTTAATGCCATTCAATGAAATGAGTCTAATTGAAATGAAAAGGGGTAACAATGTTTGTGACCACTCAAGTGTTTCTAGAGTTTTACATTTAATTTTTTAAACAAAATTTAATTATATGGAAATGATGCTACCTTAGTAGTCCAGAGTTTTGTTTACATTTTGATTACATTACTGACCTGTGCCTTATAACAGTCATTGACATATTTGCATAGTCATATCTTTCCACCATTGTTTTAATATTTTTGATATTTCTAGAATTTAAATTTAAATTAAATTTAAATTTAAAATTTCTAGAATTCTACCATACTATAGCTGGGTTTATGTGATAGAAAATCACTGAGTCACTTAAGTCTATTTGAACTGCTCTCAAGTTTTAAATTCTGGATTTTTTTTTTTTTTAGTTTAGGAGTAATATGTAATTATTCAAGAGAAATTTCCCTAACAATGGAAGAAAACTAAATAAATAAGGTTGGAAAAGTAGGTTGGAATCAGATTGTGGAGGGTCTTGAATGCTAGAATAAGGATTTGTATTTTATTTGAGGTAGTGGGAACCCACAAAATATTTATGAACAGGAAAGTAATGGAATTGGCAGTGTGAGAAATACTAGTAGTTTGGTTTCCATAAATTCTATAGGAGCAAAGGAAGCTACGCAGGATGTGCAGAAAGGTGTAAATCAGGATGAGGGGAAGAAGGGCAGAGCAACCCTATGCAATCACATAGCTGGAAGAAATCTGTAAGTTTACCCTCGGAAGGGGCCTGAGCTAAACTGGCTCAGACCAGCTGGGGGTCAAGGGATGGTCACCAACCTTTCATTAACATGAATGCTTAACTGAAACGCCCAGTGTAGAATTAGAGCCTCATTATCTGATCATGGAATGCATGCAGTTCATGTTGGTGGGTGGAGAGAACACATATGTAATGGGCAGGTCAGAAAGATTGTAACCCAGAAAAGCTGGAACCAATCCCAGTTCTGAAGGGAGGACCAGGGCAGGAAATTTGAATGGAAGCAGCATAAAAGGGCTTGCATTTGTCTGATTCTCTGTAGTCTTTTGAGGAGGCTACCTCTTAATTTAGGAGAGAATAAATGTAAAAATAAAGATAATGAAAACCTTCTTGGCTTTCCAACAAGTATTGTTTATTCCTCGACTGAGCATGTTTATAACAGCAGGTTTTGATATTGTCAAATTTACATAAAACGAAGACTTACAATATCTAGAAATGAATTCCTTCATAAATACCACTAGAAATTATATTGAAAAAGCTTGAAACAATTCAGAGAAATGCAACCAAGTTGGAGAGGAGGTCTCAAAAACTTGTCACATGAGGATAGATTGAAAGAACTGGGGATGTTTAGACTGGAGAAAAGACTTAGGTATTTAAGTTTTTAAGACTACCTAGTGCAGTGGTTCTCAACCTTCCTAATGCAGTGACCCTTTAATACTCATATGTGGGCGTATCTGTATGTGGGTGGACCTGCCTGGAGATGGACAGAGGAGTGGTGTCTCAGTTCCTAAGACCATCGGAAATATGTGTTTTCCGATGGCCTTAGGCGACCCCTGTGAAAGAATCGGTCCACCCCCAAAGGGGTCGCGACCCACAGGTTGAGAACTGCTGGCTCTAGCGGAAGACAGATTAGGTTTGTTTTGCTTGACCCTTGAGAGCAGAATTTGGAGTAATAAATAAGGAAAATTCCATAACATTTAGAGCTACCTAAAAGTGGAATAGGCCAGCTAAGTGATACAGTGGATAGAGTGCTTGGGCAGGAGTCAGGAAGACTCTCAGCAAGACTCTAGGCAAGTAACTTAATCCTTTTTGCCTCAGTTTCCTCATCTGTAAAATAAGCTGAAGAAGAAAATGGCAAACCACTCCAGTAGCTTTGCCAAGAAAACCCCAAATGGGGTCACAAAGAGTTGGACTGAAAAACAACAACAAAAAAAGTGGAATTGGCTGCCTTGGGAAATAGTACGTTCCCCCTCATTGGAGGTATTTGAACTGAGGCTGCTGGATTTCCAGGGCTTTTTGTAGAGAGGTTTCTGAGGTCTCTTCCAACCCATCTATCCATTCCACAATTTTACTATCTGCTCTGACACTGCCCTCTACCTCTGGAATTGGAACAATACCATCTGAAGCAGAAATCAATTGCTCAGTCTGGATCTCTATCCTGAAGCTAAGCTAAATAAATGGTCAGGCAAAAAAATGAGAACAAAGTGGCCAAAATGACAAAATCTAACTGGCTTTATTTCTATCCACTCTGATTCACTGGTGTATTCTCCTTCATGCAGTACCTTGCTTCCCCTACAGCATTCAGCTTCTTCCTCTGGGAACAATAATCAAATCAAAACTGTCAATATTTCTGGAACAGGAATGATAGTTTCACTACAGTCACATTCCTTTGACTCCCCAGACAAAAACTCCCTTTTCTGGCCACTATTTTCCTATTGTACACAATAGGCTAGGAAGACTATTGTCTCTTCCTATTAAATATAAGGGCAGGGACTGTCTCACTTTTGTCTTTGTATCTCTAATGCCCACAATAGTGCCTGCTGTGCACTTAGGCACATAGTAGCCACTCAAGAAGTTTTTTCATCAACTCATTCCTTCTCAGATTCTGTGTAAAAAACCTATTGCCAGAAATTAGATGGCCATTCTAATGAATTAATTCGTCAGTATATATTCTTGGGAAAGATACTACAAATGGACAATAAATTGGGCCTACAATTGATGAAAAAGATGAGAGGGACTGAATTGTATTTGGGAAATTATGCAGTTCTTTTTGTGACTCGAAATTGTTCTCTGGGGGAATCCCAAAGTTTTGGGGATTTAAAAAAATTTTTTTTAGTGGGACTAGATGTCTAATCACCATTGAGGTAATGATAAATTCTAATAAACATAGTGATAAAGTAGAATTATTCCAGAAATATACAAAATTCTAATAAATATAATGACAAAATAGAATTATTCCAGAATCATAGAAAATTCCAAATAGAGATAGAATACAGCAACATGGTCATACACAGTGCCAAATGTCATAAAAGATTAAGAAATTTATTGAAGATGATTCAGTAATACAACTACTAAGTTTGTATCTCAAAGGGATCATAAAAAAGGGAAAAAGATCTACATGTGCAAAAATATTTATAACAGCCCTTTTTGTAATGGCAAAATTGGAAATTGAGGGGATGCCCATCAATTGGGGAATGGTTGAACGAGTTATGGTATATGAATGTAATGGAATACTATTGTGCAATAAGAAATGATGAGCAGGCAGATTTCAGATTTCACTGATACAAAGTGAAATGAGCAGAACCAAGAAAACAATACACACAGTATCAGCAATATTGTGTGATGATCAACTATGAATGACTTAGCTCTTCTCAGTAACACAATGATCCAAGACAAGTACAAAAGATTCAAGATGGGAAAATGCTACCTACATCCAGATAGAGAACTGATTAACTCTGCATGCAGATCAAAGCATACGTTTTTTTTTTCACTTTATTTTATTCATGATTTTTTTTTCCTTTTGATCTCTTTCTTCTTTCACAGTTTTGACTAATATGGAAATATGTCTTACATAATTGCATACATATAACCTATGTCAAATTGCCTACCATTTTAGGAAGAGGGAGGGAAGCGAAGGAAGACGAAAATTTGGGGACTCAGAGTCTTGGAAAAATGAATGTTAAAAATTAACTTGATATGTAATTGGGGAAAAATACCATTAAAAAAAGAAATTTATAGAAGTGATGGACATAAATATGTTCAATTAATTTGAAAACTTGCCTGATTTAAATCTCACTGAAAACCAATGGGCTATATATAAATCTAGACTTGGAAAAAAGGATTGCTCAACAAAGTTATAATTAACATACAATTTGATAAAAATGTCGTTTCATGATGAATTGAAATATATCTGTCAAAGTATTTTAAACTCAACACTTAATTGTATAAAACAAGTATTTTTAGCAAAAGGAAGACATTGCATGTTTATGTTTCTAATTGTAAAAAGTAATAAGGTTTGATGAATGTAATAAAATAAATTCTTTTACTTTGTCCTGTATAATTTTGCTCAATTTCTTTTTCTGATACTGGATTATTATTTTTTCTTATTCTATTAATCTGGGCATTTTATATTTTTGTAAATCTTTGCCTATCTTATTTAAGTTGTAGGTTTTATTGACACTTGAGCAAAGTAGTTTTTATAAAGAATATTCTTTGTTTCTTCTTTGTTGCTAATTCTCATTTTTCATTTTTCATATTTGTGATGTAGTTTTTTAAATTGAATTAGCCAATGAGTTATTTTTAAGTCCTACTTTTAATAACCCAATGAGTTTTTTCCTTCAGTTTTAAAAATCTCTTCTTTGAATCCCAGAATTTCTATTTTAGTGGTCAATTGCTTTAACAAATGTGTTGGTTTTCTAGTTTATCTTTTAGTTATACCACAAACAATTCATGTATCTGATCTTTCTTTTGTTGATTAAAGTATTTAGAGATATAGAATTTTCCCTAAGGACTAATTTGGCTGCATGTCTCAAATTTTTGTATATTGTTTCATCATTTGGTAACATAACTACTCTGTGGAGGGGATAAATACATCCATAGATGGGTTAAGATGGGGTAAGTTAAGATGGGTTAAGATGGGTTAAGATGACAGTAAATGAAGAAAAAACAAAGCATCTGTTTAACTCTCCTGAAGGTACCAGTGATCTCATCTTTGTGGAGTCATTCCTCTGTTAGTTTTTTTTTGTAAAGTTATATATTTTATAAAGTTATTTATTATTACTATGTTCTGCAATTTGGTCCACCAATTCTTTAGGATTATACCAATCAATTTTTTTTAAACATACAAAAGAATATTTACTTCAATAACATAGCAAGAAAAGAAATAAAAACATTTCCTTCTCCAATTGATAAACGATCAAAGGATATGAACAGGCAGTTTTCAGAGGAAGAAATTAAAGCTATCTATAATCATACGAAAATATACTCTAAATCATTATAGATTAGAGAGATGCAAATGAAAACAGCTCTGAGGTACCACATCACAACTATCAGATTGGCTAACATGACAAAACAGGAAAATGATAAATGTTGGAGAAGATGATCCAAAAGACAGTAGAATAACAAACGGGGCATGCAAGTCGCCTGGAAGATAATGAGAGAACTGGCATAAAACATATCATTAGGGACACTGAGGATGAGGAGGGCAGAAGGAAGTTAGTGTTTATTAAGCAGCACCTACTATGTGCCAGACAATGTACCACAATGCTTTACAAATATTACTTCATTTGATCCTCACAATAACCCTGGGAGGTAGGTGCTGTTATTATTGCTACTTTCACTGGAGAAAACTGAGGCAGACAGAAAATAAGTGACTTTCTCATGGTCACGTGGCTGTCTGAGGATGCATCTAAACTCAGACATTTCTGACTTTAGGCCCAGTGCTATCACCGCTGCATCACCTACCTGGCTGTCTAGTCAAGTATCAACAACTAGCAGTAATAGATAAACAGCTCAGTGACTTCACAGGTATTCACAAATATTGAAAAAGCAAAATGAGGCCTCCAGCATTTTGGGTAGAGCATCTAGGAAGGACTCCTGTTATTAAATTATTCAACTGTATTGAATAGGTCAAATGGTTCCTTTCTCTCATAGAACCTCTTATCACAGGTCACTGCAGTAAGTAACTGAGGATAGGCTTAGGAAAGTTTGCCTGGCAATTCCACTGCAGAGAACTCTATATTTTACTGATTCAGTAAATACAAACTGAACAGGGCTCCCACTCAGAGAACAAAATTTGCATATAATAAGAACTGACATTTATGTAGCACTTTAAGGTCTACTGTTGTTCAGTCATATCCAGCTCTTCATGATCCCATGTGGGATTTTCTTGGCAAAGATACGAGAGTGGTTTGCCATTTCCTTCTCCAACTCATTTACAGATGAGGAAACTGAGGCAAACAGCGTTAAGTGACTTACCTGGTCACACATGTAGCTAGTAAGTATCTAAAGTCATATTTAAACTCAGGAAGATGAGTCTTTCTGACTCTAGACCAGGTGCTCTAACCACTTTGCCATGGAACTATTGACTTTAAATACTACGAAGCACTTTATATGTAGTATCTCATCTTGTCACAACAACTGTCAGGTAAGTGCTACAAGTATTATTATCCCCACTACACAAATGATAAAACTGAGACTCAGAGAAGTTGAGAACCTTGCCAGGGGTCACACAGCTATTAGGCATGTGAAGCAGGACTACTGAGTATTCCTGATTTCAAGTTAAGCTCTCTATACGTTCTTCAGTAGTAAAGGCAAGAATTTACATTGGTAAATGGTGCTTTCACGTACATTATCTCATTTGATCTTGATTATAACCCTGTTTGGAAAGAAGGACAGCTATTATGCTCATTTTATAGATGGAAAAAAAAAGTTTGGAGAAAGAGCCAGCCACATAATGGATAAATGGCAGGGCCACTGACAAAGGAATGACTCCAAAAAGATGAGATCACTGGTACCTTCAGGAGAGTTAAACAGGTGCTTTGTTTTTTCTTCATTTACCTTCAACTCCATCTTAACCCATCTATGGATGCATTTATCCCCTCCACAGAGTGGTTATGTTACCAAATGCCTTCCATGGCTCTCCATTGCCTATGAATGAAATATAAACTCTTCAGGCTGGCATCCAAGGCCTTCCACAATCTTGTACTAATTGCTTTTGTACTGCCTTTTCTTGTCCTTGCTTAGTGAAACGGACTTGATGTTTCTACATTCTGACATTCTCTTTTTTCAAGCCTCAGTTCAGGTGCCTACCCAGGAATGCCTTTCATTCTCCCTTGCCCTTCCCCTGGATGTCTCTCAGAAGTTTTGCTCTCCTGAGGTACTTAATCATTTTCTAACTTGCATCATACTTAGATGTATAAGGTTCACACCTCATCTTCATTCTCCCGGATCCTTAGTCTTTTGGGGGCACAGAGATTCTGTCTCTTTTACCTAAAGCATAGTGCTTTATACGATGGATACTTAAGAAATGCTTGTTGCATAGAATTCTAGTCTTAGCATAGTTAATAATTGTACAGGCTTTATGGATTTCAAAGTGCTTTGTTAACAGTCCTAATACAGTGAGCCTTATAAGTTTTTTTTTTAATTGGTGAGGAAAACTTAGCTGAGAGTTTAAACGGTTGCTTTCCTTTGTGCTGAAAGAGGACCAAAATGACATCACTATGTTAGAGCCAAGGTACAGTGTGTCCAACTGTGGCTGATCAGACCAATAGAGCTTGGAATGCTCTACTACAGGTTGAGCAAAAATAGTCTGTTAGTGGTCCTCAACCTGTGGGTTATGTTCAGTTTGCAACAATGAAAATACATCCTGCCTATCAGATATTTACATTATGATTCATAACAGTAGCAAAATTACAGTTACGAAGTAGCAATGAAAATGATTTTATGGTTGGGGGTCACCACAACATGAGGAACTGTATTAAAGGGTCGTGGCATTAGGAAGGTTGAGAACCACTGGTCTATGTGAACATCTGCAGGGGAGGAATTTGAACAACTTCCTACACAAAGTGGGAGAGTTGAGGATTTCGATGAAGTTTCCCAGTTCCAGGGGCAGCTAAGTGGCTCAGTGGATAGAAGATTGGGCCTGGAATCGGCAAGACCTTAGTTCAAATCAGTCTCACATACTTGTTAGTTGCGTGACTCTGGGCAAGTCACTTAACCTCTATTTGTTTTAATCTACTGGGAAAAGAAATGGAAAACCACTTTAGTACCTTTGCCAATAAAACCCTATGGACAGTATGGTCCACAGGGTCATGGAGAGGTGGACGTGACTGAACAACAAATTCCCAAGTCATGTTTTTCACACTACCACAAGCTAACATCTCTACTGGCACATTTTTTCACGTAAATATTTTTCATAAACTTTTGCTTTAGATATCATTTTTCTTGCTTTTTTAAAAATTAAATTTTATTTTTTCACTCAATTAAAGTCTGCCTTCTCTTCCTCCTATCTCCCCTACACTCTCCTCTCTCCTCAGGAAAATAAACAAGAGCTCTGCCACAAACAGTCGAGTATAACAAATACTTGCATTGGTCTTGTAAAAAAAATACAGTCTGTCTCAATTTGCTCTCCTTCACCTCACTGTCAAGGGCAGCATGATTCATCACGAGTGCTCTGGAAGCATGCTTGCCTACTCTTCATGAGGACACCATCCTTTCTGACTTCTGAAGAACTTTGCAGTCACACTCATTTCTCCTTTTTACAGCCTTTTCGTATGGTTTAGAGCTCAAAGAGGTTGTAGAATTGATCTATTTGAATTGATTTGATTTTGGATGTTAAGCTCACTGTTCTTTCCACCGTAGTAGTTATTTGTTCACTTGTTTCAGTCATGTCCAACTCTCTGTGACTTCATTCGGGGTTTGTCTTGGCAGAGACACTGAATTGATTTGCCATTTCCTTCTCTGGCTCATTTTACATGTGAAGAACTGAGGCAAACAGGGTTAAGTGACTTGTTCAGGGTCACACAGCAAGTAGGTGTCTGAGGCCAGATTTGAATTCAGGAAGATGAGCCTTCCTGGTTCCCAGCCCAGAGCTCCATCTACTGTGCCACCTACCTGCACACACTACAGTACAGCTACCTTCAATTTAATCTTTGTCCTTTCTATCTGTCTTCAAACACACACTAGTCTGGGGGATAAGGTAAGGATAACCCTTAAAAACATTTTAAAACATGTTTTTAAGGATAACCCTTAAAAACATTCATTTGACTCTGCTATCCCCTCCATCTACTATCCTTGAAATTCTTTCTTTCCTTAGCCTTATAATAGGAGCCTAGCCTTTATCCCCTGTGACCAGTCCTTTGCCTTTTGGGCACTCCAGTCTTAATGTTAAAAGACTTGAATTTGAGTCCGTTACTTACAAGCTTTGTAACCATCTTACTCAACTTCTCTAAGTCTGTTTCCTCATTTCCTAAAGGCAGATAATGTGATAGGAAAGAAATATAACTTCAACTTCTTAAAATGCAAATATTTGTCGTTACTACTTTGGTAAATCAACAATTGGCTAATAAAGAATTGGGTCTTCTCCTCCCCAAGGTACCCTTTGATCATATCACCTAATGTGTTTTCTAGGTGATTTTGCTTCCACTGTCATCTGAATCTTGCTTTTGAATCTTTCTCTATCTACTGGTTCCTTCCCTGATACCTAGAAATAAGACCATCTCCTCCATCCTTAAAAAACCCTCATGAAACACTACAATTCCCTTAAGTTGTCCTATATCTTTCCTCCATTTCATAGCTAAACCCCTAGAAAAAGCTGTTGCCTCTACTTCCTCTCCTCTTACTCACTTCTCAGCCCTTTGTAATCTGACTTTTGAACTCAACACTCTATGTAACTGCTCTATCCAAATTTCTTAATTGCAAAATGTTATGATCCTCATCTTTCTAGAACACTCTCTTTAGATACTACCTTCTCTAAATTTTCCTGACATGGCTTTTTTTCTCCTTGTCTGACTGTGTTGTTTTATTTTCTGTCACCGGTTTATCATCCATATATCATCCCCTGATGGTAGTTGTACTCTCAATGATAGAATCTTAAAGTTGCCCTCAGCCCCAATATTCTAACTTCCTTATGGGTCACACTGAACAGCTCGTCCACTGCCCCTAGCTGGCCACTGTCAATCCATATATTTGAACAGGTGTGTTCTTATGCCCAACCACAATCATACCATCCATTTAGCCCAAGACAGGACCACAATACCTAACTTGAACAGAGAGGACCACAATAGCTAGCCAACCAAAAAGCAACATGACCAGGATGTTTGACTACCAAATCATAGAAGGGACCTCCTCCCCTATTACCTAATACTTTAACAAACCCCTCATGACTTTCTAATATCAGTCATATTCCTATATTTTATGTAAATTTGATTGTATAATCAGCATTTTATATATATGTATATATATATGTATACACACACACACACACACACGCACACACACACACACACACACACCCCATGAAATATTCTGTCTTACCTTACTGAAATTGCAAGTTCATCTAAGGAACTTAGCCACTTACCAGAGCATGAAACCTCAAAGCCACAGTAAATCCCTCCAACTGGCTTGGAGTTAGCCTGAGTCTTTGAAATTCTTTTGAGACATCCCACCACATCACAACCTGACCCTCATCATCAAGACTGTCCCATTGACAAATTCATCGTATCCAAAATCAAATTCACTGTCTTCTCTCCCAAACTCACTCCTCTTTCTAACTTTTCTATTTCTATTTGGGGCACCAACATCCTTCTAGTCCCCCAAATTTGAAATCTTGGTATTATCTTTGACTTCTCATCCTTCATCACTTCAACATAATCAAGCAGTTGTCAAATCTTGCTATTTCCATAGCCATAACATGTCTTGGAGGAATTAGAATACTTCCTGCTCTCATTTCTACTTCTCCGTTCTCTCTCTACCACCATCACTAAGTAAACTCTCTTCCTCTGAGTTTCATTCAATCCATACTTATTTCTCAATCAAGATTCTGGTGGCTATTGTTTAATGACTTCCAAGACACTCTATTTTCTTCCTCAATGACTTCCTCAGTAGTCTTTCCGTCAGAAAACAACCATTTATTAAACGCTTATTGTGTACCACGTACTGTGCTAAACGCTGAAAATACAAATACAAGTAGACAGCTCCTGCTCTCAAGGGGCTTACACTCCACTAGAGGAAAACAACGCATAGAAGAAAGTTGAAAAGGTAGGAGGGCAGGAATTACAGTATCCAGCAGGGGGCGTGGGAGAAAAGCAGTGGATATAGTCCTGGGCCTGGAGTGAGGAGGAATTACCTTCCTGAGTTCAGATCTGTCCACAGACACTTAATGTATGATCCTGTGACCCTGGGCAAGTCACTTAAACCTGTTTGCCTCAGTTTCCTCATTCGTAAAATGAACTGCAAAAGGAAACCACTCAAATATCTTTGAAAAGAAAACCCCAAATGGGGTTTTTTTTCTTTGACTCTGCTTATTTCACTCTGCATCTGTTCATGTAGATCTTTCCATACTTCTTCATAATCATCATATGCATAATTTTTTATTGCACAGTAATATTCTATAACATTCACGTACTACAATTTGTTTATCCATTCCTCAATTGATGGGATCTACCTTGTTCCCAATTCTTTGCTATCATAAAAAGTCCTGTTATAGATATTTCAGTGTATGCGGGGACTTTCTTTTTATCAGCAATTTTCTTGGGGTATAGACCAGTAATGGAATTGCTTGTTCAAAGAGCATGAATATTTAATAACTTTTTTTACATATTTCATAATTGTTTTCCAAAATGGTTGTACTGATTCACAGCTTCACCAACAATATATATTAGTGGGCTCTTATCTTTCCTATAACCCCTCTGACATTAACTATTGCCATTTTAGGATCATCTTTTCCAATTTAGAGTGTATGATGTGAGACCTCAGCGTTGTTTTGATTTTCACTCCTCTTAGTATTAGTGATTTAGAGCATTCTTTCATGTGATCATAAACACTTTATAATTCTTTTGAGAACTGTTTGTTTGTGTTCTTTGGCTACTTATAAATTGGGGAATGACTATTAGTCATATATATTTGTTGTTTAAATAAACCCCGAATAGGGTCACAAAGAGTCCACTACTGAAACAAGTGAATAACAGATGTTTCTCTTCTAATGTTTTTAATGTCATCATCTCTAATATTAAGGTTGTGTTTCAATTTAGAATGTGTTGTGGAACCTATTGTTTCCTTTCTAGTTTTCCCAAGAGGTTTTATTTCTTATTTTTTATTTTATCAAATAAGTAATTTTTTCTACACAATTTGTTTTCCACTCTCTCAAACATTGGGTTATTGAGTGTTATGATTTCTCATTCTGTCTTGTCTAGACTTTTCCATCGATCTACTTTTTAACCACAACCAGAAGTTTTTGAGGACTACTGCTTTATAATAAAGATTAACAGCTGGAAGTGCTATTTGCCCTTTATCCTTATTTCTCTTCTTAATATTCTAGATCTTTTGTTTTTCCCAAATGAATTTTATTATAATTTTCTCAAGTTCTATGAAATATCCTTTTTGGTAACTTAAGGGGTACAGCATTAAAAGTGTACATTAACTTTGATAGTATTGTAATTTCATTATATTGTCACTGGCTAGTCATGAGAACTGAATATTCTTCTTGTTATTTAATCTATTTTTCCTTAAGGTGCACATTGTAACTGAATCTATATAAGTCTATTGTATGCTTTGATAGGTTGATCTCCAGATGTCATAGGCATTCTGTAGTTATTTAGATTGAGATTTCCCTATTTTTGCTTCTATGGTTTTGTATTATTAAATAGCAATGCTGTTATTTTTTTTTTTGTGGTGGGGGGTGTTGTTTTGTAGCCTGCAACTTTGCTGAAGCTGTTGTCTTGATATCATATATGCTGATTCCCTAGGACTTTCCAAGTATTCTATCATAGTGTCAGCAAACAGAAGTAATTTTATCTCTTCTTTATTTTATTATTTTATCAAATCATATAAAATATTCCTTTCATAATTTGATTAGTATAGCATTAAAAGTATAAATTAATTTTGATACTGTTATTTTTCCTATACTGGCACTGGCTTATATTGGCACTATGTGTGTATATACATATATGTATATGTGTGTATACATATGTATACATCTACATATGTATACACACATAGATATGTTTCTATATAGATACACACATATATACCTCACTCAACTGGAATTCCTTTCTCCAAATTTGCCAATGTTTTCAATGGTTTTTTTTTTCTAGAGGCAACTGGGGTTAAGTGACTTGCCCAGGGTCACACAGCTGGTAAGTATTTGAGGCCAGATTCAGATACAGATCCTCCCAATTCTAGAACCAGTGCTTTATCCATTGCACCACCTAGCTGCCCCTCAGCATGTCTTAATTGACAAATCTCATGGTCTTTTCTCAGTCTTCATTCTTCTTGAACTTTCTTCAGTCTCAATTATCCTTTTCTCCTTAATAGTCTCTTCTCTCTAGGTTTTTATGATGCTGTTCTATTCTCGTTCTCTTCCTATCTCTCTGTTCCTCCATCTCCTTTGCTGTTTCTTAATCCAGGTTCTCCAAGGTTCTGTCCTAAGCCCTCATCTTTCTTCCTTCTATGCTATTTCACTTGGAGATCTCATCAGCTCCCATGGATTTATCTATAATCTCTATGCAGATTTATTCGTCCAGCCCTAGCCTCTCTTCCAACTTCCTGTCTAGAATCTCCAACTGCCGATTGCATGTCTCACATTGATGTCTATAGATATTTTAAGATCAACGTGTACAAAACAGAACTGATGACCTTCTTTCCCTCTCTTCTTCCTGACTTGGCTATTACTGTAGTGTAGGGAATGATACCCACTTCCCATTCAACCTAGGTGTCATCCTTGACTCTTCACCTTCCCCCCCAAATCAAACCAATTGTCAAGTCCCATCATTTCTTCCTTCCTTCCTTCCTTCCTGCTTTTTGGAGAGGGAAGGGCAGGGCAATTGGGGTTAAGTGACTTGCCCAAGGACACGCGGCTAGTAAGTGTTAAGTGTCTGAGGCTGGATTTGAACTCAGGACCTCCTGACTCCAGGCAAGTGATTTACTCACTGTGCCACCTAGCTACCCCCATCATTTCTAACATCATAACATCTTTTATACATACCTTCTACTCCTTCCCTCTCCCCATCCCTCCCATGACACTTCCACCACATTCATTACCTCACATCTGGATTATTTGCTATAGCAATAGTCCAAGTTACTACTTGTTGGTCTGCCTGACTCAAGTCTCTCCCAACTCCAAGCTATTCTTGTTTTTTCGTTGTTTTTTTTTTTTTTTTTTGCTTTTTGGAGGGGGAAGGTAGGGCAATTGGGGTTAAGTGATTTGCCCAAGGTCACACAGCTAGTTTTGTGTTAAGTGTCTGAGGCCAGATTTGAACTTAGGTCCTCCTGACTCCAGGCTCAGTGCTCTATTCACTGCTCCACCTAGCTGCCCCTCTAAGCTATTCTTTTACTCAGTTGTCCATGTAATCTTAAAGCTCCTCTTACTCCAAACCCCCAATTTAATCAACTACAAAGCCTCTCTATTGCCTCCAGGATTAAATATAAAATAGTTTGGCTTATAAAGCCCTGCATAGCCTGGCTCCTTCTTACATTTCCTGTCAAATACTCTGGATTCATTGACACTATGCTCGTTGTTCCTTTCATTAGACATGCCACCTCCTAACTCTGAGTGCCAGTCCCCTATGCTCAGAATTCTCTCCTTTATCTCTACTTAGCTTCCCTGGTTTCTTCCTTATCTTAAAGCACCATTTTCTTCAAGAGGTTTTTCCCAATCCTCTTTTTTGAGGTCTTTTTTTTTTTTGAGAGGGAAGGCAAGGCAATTGGGGTTAAGTGACTTGTCCAAGGTCACACAGCTGGTGTCAAGTGTCTGACGCCAAATTTGAACTCAGGTCCTCCTGACTACAGGGCTGGTGCTCTACTAGTTGCCCTTTCCCAATCTTCTTAATGCTAATGACTTTGTTGATTATCTCCAACACACACACACACTCTGTACATAGTTGTCATTATGTTGTTTCCCCCATTAGATTGTAAACTCAAGAGCAGGAACTGCCTTTCTCCTTTCTTTGTAGCCCTAGTACTTAGCACAATGGATGGCAATAGCAGATGTTTAATGAAGGTTAGTTGACTGATTTCACAGCCTTCTCCTGTGTTCTTAAGTCCACAATTCTAGTACAAGTTCTTATCACTTCAGACCACTGCAGGAGCCTCTTAATGGGTGTCTCAAGTCTCTTCCCTCTCCAAAACATCCTCCACAGAGCCGCCAAAATGGTTTTCCTAAAGCACAGGTCTGACCATGTCTCTCCCCTACTCAATTAAACTTCAATGGTTGTCTCACCTCTAGGATAACATATATACTGCTTTGCATTTAGAGTCTTTCTTAATCTAGCCCCAACTTACTTATCCAAGCTGTTGGGCACATAGTAAGAATTGTGAGCCCCTTGAGAATAGCGGCCATCTTTTGCTTTGTAGTCTCAGTGCTTATAACAGTGCCTGGCACACAGTAAGTATTTAACGATGTTTATTGATTGAATACATGTTACTTTTCTCCAAGCATCCTTCAGTCCAGGCAAAGTGGCATTACCATTTTTAAGAAAGCAAGATTCATCCTCCATCACCGCCTTTGCACTTCTGGTCTCTCAAGTCTTTTCCACTTTTTCCTCCTCCTCTACCCCCCTTCACTCTCCTAATGCCCAGTTTTGAAGTCTCAAATCAAGGCAGGTTTCTACATGAGACTTTTCCTCATCATCCAGCTCCTGATCTCCCTTCAAAAGTTCTTTTCTTTATTCAATATATAATTATATATACTTGTGTATATCTGTATATGTATGTGCATATGTATATACATATGTATATATACACACCTATGTGTATATGTATGTTCTCTCCTTCTGTAAGATGTTTCTTGAAGGTCAGGAATGTTCTGCAGCCTTTGACAGTTGATAACTCTCTTCCTTGATACTCTCTTCTCTAGGTTTTCTGGACACTATTTTTTTCCTGTTTCTTCTGATAGCTCCTTCTCAGTCTCTTGCAGGATCCTCATCAGTATCACAACCTCCAGTCACAGGTGTCCCATGTGGCTGTCCCGTGGTCTCTTTCTCTTATCCCTCTATACTACTTCACTTCATAATCTCATGTTCCCATAGATTTAATTATCATTTTTATGCTAATGATTCTCAAATATACCTATCCTGCCCCAAACTCCCACTGCCTTTTGGACATTTAAAATTGGCTATCTAGCAGAAACATTGAACTCATCATGTCCAGAACTGAACTCATTATTTCTTCTGCTAAACTTTTCCCCAATTCTTACCTTCCATATGACCAGAGGGCAACACCACTCTCCTAGTTCTTTAGGCTTGTAATTTACGTGTTATCCTCGATTTCCCACTTTTTGCCCCCACCTCATATGCAATCTGTTGCCAAAACCTGTCAATTTCACCTTTGCTACATTTCTGAACATACTCTCTTCTCTGACACCCTGGTGCAGGCCTTCCTCACCTTACACCTGCATTATTGCAACAGACTCACATACTCAATAAACTCCCGTGGCTTCCAACTGAAATCTCATTTCTATGTCTTTCCCCAACTCCTCTTAATTCTAGTATTGTCGCCTCTTATTTACTTTCTATTTATCCTACATAAATTATTTGTACATGTCTGTTGGCTCGTTTCACCCACCTCCCCACTCGCCACTCCCCCTTAGATTGTGAGCTCCTTGAGGGCAGGGGTGTCTTTTGTTTAGCACTTAGCTTGACTGGTTGACATAAAAATAGCTAACATTTATACAAGCACCTACTATGTACCAGGGACTGTTCGAAGTGCTTTATAATCATCTCATTTTATCCTTAAAACTCTGGGAGGTAGGTGCTGTTATTCTCTCATTTTAGAGATAAGGAAACTGAGGTAAACCGAGGTTGAGTGACTTGTCCAGGGTTACATGGCTACCAAGTGACTTGAGGCTGATTTCAAACTCAGGTCTTTCTGATTCCAACTCTATTTACCTAGCAGCCCATATTGAAAATATATGAATTCTCCAAAGGAAACAGTTGATTTTTATTTCAAGCTTTAAACTTAATAAACATTTTACATATACACAAAATTAACAATGTATATTACATATGCTTATAACTGTATTAAGGCTTTTGGGGCACCCTATCTTCTCATGTGATGAGAGATAGCTGGTGCAAACATATGCTGATAGGTATACTAACCTATCTGATAAAGAAAAATCATATATACATGGATATATATATCTCTCAAAAGCTCTGGTTTTCTTCATTTAAAAATGTTGTTTGGGAATTCTTCCCTCCCTCCAAGAAAACCAGAAAAACAATCTAATACAAATATTATAGTCACATTAAAACAAATTCTAGGTATTAGACATGCTCCCCTGCCCCAACACTCCCCCCTCCCGCCCCAGAAAACCAAAACATGCTTCCATTTCTAAGCTTATCAGTTCTCTATGTAGAGGTGAGTTGTAGTCATTGTGATCAATTATTGATTCTTTACAAGTTCATTATTCTACTCAAAGGGTTACTTCCTATAAGAACATTTTACTGAATGCCCCAGTCTTCAAGGGACTCCCCATCTTGGTTTTTTAAATAATTTTTTGTGTGCATTCTATTTTTCCAAATGGTAGGTAAGGTCCTTGAAGGCAGAGACCTTTTCATTTTTGTCTCGTATCTCCTAGGGATCAGCAAGTACTTAACAGATGCTTATTGAATTATACTCAGATGTCATTTCATCTCTAATGTTTACTGCCTGAGACTTTATACAATTTATCCAAGGCTAAGCAATTTTCCTCATCATAAAATGGAATAACCACAGAAAGTTGGTATGAAGTGCTATAGTTATGTCTTACTATAATCATTCTTGAGCAAACTTCTAATTCTACCTCCAATATTTACCAGGTGGGTGACCACAGATGGGCCAAGTCATTTGTCACCAGTCTTAATGCCTCACTTGTAAAATGTAGATACCTATAGTATCTAATTCACAGGGTTTATGATGTACCCAATGAGAGTATTTGCCATGGGGCTGCACTAGTTATCAGTACATATAGGATAGGATATAGGATAGAATACAAGGTTTTCAGGTGAATCAATGGATAATAGAAACAAAACGGTGACATCTTTTCCATCGTTGTGGAATTTGCAAACACAAATTAGAGCATCCAAATATCAACAAGAGATTTTAAGTGTACAATCATAGCCTTAGAGCTGGAAGGGACCACAGAGGTCAGTCCAATTCAATCTCCCCCATTTTACAAGTAGACAACCAAGGCCCAGAAGTGATTTGCTCAGGGATATAGAGGCATGAACTGGGATTCAAATATATGACTCTGCTATCAGAAACTCCAAAGCCAGTACTAAATCTTCAATTAAAACTTTTGTGTAATCCTGGACAAAAATCATAAAGAAACCAAGGAGACTGAGGTCACTAATAAATATATCGGCAACTTGACTGCTCTGCCAGTTACTGGCCCCACAAAGCATTCCTTTACTCTGCAGAATATTCAGCTTCCTTCAAAAGGCAGGACAAGTGCATTTATATTATTTCCAACACATAGTCCCTCTGAACACTGATAAGCAATGTATAATTAAAGTGCCCCTTCCCCTAAAATCCAAGAAACCCATTCTAGTATTTAAAATTCCATTGTGACTAGTTTCAACTTAATAAAATACAAATTCTGTAAACTCTCCAAATACATTATTAATATAGAAGCCATTTTTCTGAAACAAAGTCGATACCCAATCCTATAAATGGAATACAAACACTGCATCATCCATGTACAAAGTAGATGTAATGAGACTGAGGAATTAAGAGATGGACAACCAACATGCTCCAGTGGCATGTTGTACAACATGAAAAAAGGAAATAGCTAGCAGAGCTGGAACAAACCCAGATGTCCCAATTCTTAATGTAGCACTTCCTACTGTGCCTTGTCACTTTTCCAATTTAAGCTTTGCTAGCACAATTCAAGCTAATATAGAGTTGCGAAAACACATCTGGCTCCTTCTCACTAGGTATCAAGTTGCTTTGCTAAACAGAACAAAAAGGAGTTTACTCAGTCTAATATTTATATAGTATTCCAAAGTTCACAACACATTTTATATACATCATCTCATTTAACTTAACAACCGTGTAAGGTAGGTACTACAGATATGAATGGCAAGTGCCCATGGTTACATAGCATAAGCATGTGAGGGTGGAAAGTGGCATTCAGCATATATTTAATCCCTTTTTATGGTCTGACACTAACCTAAGTCACAACAAAAAGCAAAATTATCCAAGATGATATATTACTAAACAAGTTCAGCTCTTGGTTATTAAGCATCCAACAAGATAGACCCCATCAAATTATACAAAACCCCAATAATTTCACTAAGATGATCAATGGATCAAATGAAACTGACCACAATTACTTTTTTCACTCAGGACATTTATTTTAACAAACAGGTGAATCCTCAAGATGAACTAGATGCTGCAACAGCTGCTCTCTTGGGTTTAGGTGTTGTTCCTTCACGGAATCCATTCCTATAGTATTTGAAGAAAACAAATTTCAAAAATTGTTTTAAGTTTTTCAGGGTGCATGGTTTGTTTTTTAAAAAAGTATATCCCCAAAATACTTTACTCAGCTTATCTCAGTTAAATGCTGAAATCACTATTAGTTCATATGTTCAGACATTTTAAAAAAGTGCATCATGGACAAGCTGCAAACAGTTCCAGTTTTTTCTAGTTAAGGACACAAACTCCAACTGCTATCCTACTCTTTTAAAAAGGGCTAGTAATGTTTCAGGAACAGTGTTGGACAGCAGATTTTTAAAAATCCAATGACTAAAATACTTTAATGTGTAAGAAATGTGGACTTTATATTAAACAAAAGCACAGTAAGGTTAGCTGGCTCATGATTTTATAGATAGATTATATAAGTGTAAAGGCTGGTTATAAAATCTACATCTACTCAAGCCCAAGAACCTAAAAATTTGAAGATGATTAATTTGTCACAAAGATTTCCATTTCTGAATTTTACTGTCAAAGAATGCCGTTTTTAAACAAATGAACAATGCTGGTGGTGTTAGCATGAAACATCTTATCAAGAATTCAAAGGAGAAGGACAGGAAGTTGTGCAGGCCTGTTTCACATCCTCTACATTTTTTCTGCAAGGTGACAGAAATCCTTTGGTGGGCCTGGACTAGAAATTCAATGGGATAAATTTTTTGTATTGAAACAAGTTTTACATTAAATAAAAACTCATCAATTCTACTGCTCCAACTGTTTTCAAAGCCATAGGAAAATAACAAATAAATACCCATCTTAAAACTTTAAAAGGTGAAGAAAGGTACTTGATCAAACAGGCTGGCAGATTAATTATTAAAAACACCAAACAAAACCCTAGCAACCTGTCTTTTAACAAGTGAAAAAAATAGTTTTTATTGCTCTAAAGCAATGAGACTTCTGAAAATTTAAATTTAACCCTGACATCAACTGTTTTCAAAAACTGCATTACTAGATTATGGTTATAACCTGGGACTCTCACTTTGATCCTAGGCATAAAAACAATGAATTGATGCCTAGTTATAACCCTAAATATTTCATTTTTTTTTTTTGCCAAGCAGAATAAAAAGAATACACCTGAATCTCTTCAAAGCACTGCCTTTGTGGATTACTTGTATCTATTTTGTATCCTCTCTATTGTTTTGTATTGAATTGTGTCTAGAATTCAGAGTCTACAACCATCTTGATAACTCTGCTATATATTGGGTGGCTTAGAATGCAACACTTAATAATGCTACCAAGAATGTAATTCAAGACTAATTTGCCTTACATTCATTTCAACTATTCAGTCTGACACATGTGGAGAAATGACAGAGGAAATTCTTCAAAACTCTTTAAACAGAGTAAGACCTATACATGGAGTTCCCCATAGGTCAACCCTTCCTCCCAGAGAACTCTGGCAAATGGTATTCTGACAGTTCAAATGCAAGTTCTTTGCTTTTCACTGGATACCTATCTTTCATTCAGCAAGGACAGAAAAAAGCAAAATCATTTTTTTAAAACAATTTACAAATCATGCAAAATCTACAAGTCACCGTTGGAGATTATTACCCTTAAAACGATTCTACTTAAACACAAGGGGAACTACTCATGATTTTGTTTGGTTTTTTAAAGCTTAATAAGAAAACATAAAATTGTACCTGAATCGGCGATAGACAATTTTTAGGTGCCTCATTCGTCCAGTACCAGTCGTGTTTCGTCGCTTAGCCTTGGCACTCCAATTATCTGGGACACAATATCAAAATACTTTAAGCCTTCAAATCTCAAATAGTCTTATTTCCCTAATATTATTTTCAGTGATTCCTTCTGGCTGTTATCAAGTTTTCATAAATACTTTAAAAAAGTCTAGTCTTAAAGGTGGGGCATAAAATAATCTTGTCTCTTTACTTCAACAAAGAAATAAATATTAAATCATATTTGTAGACCCTCGACCATTTCCATTACATTGTTGGTTAAGTCAGAATATTCAAATTCTGATTTGTTTACTTAAAAAGAAATCTTTTTTTGTATTTTTCAATTCCAACAGCCCACAGAATAGTCCTAAATAGTGGACTCACTGGGTCAAGTTTGATACACCAGAATTACAAGTGTTGTCCCCACTGCCCAAACTTCTCTTCAAAAAAAAAAAATTAAGCTCATATGAAAAATTTCTGGGGATACAAAGGGGGAAAACCATTTCCTGTTGCCAGAGGGATGGGGGTGGGGAATGACCAGGTAGAAAATATATACAAATGCCTGAGGGTTAGGAGGAAAACAACCTAACAATCTCAAGAAAGGTTTCCTTCAGAAGGTGGCATTTGAGCTGAGCCTAGAAAAAAGCCAACATTTAATCTAACGGTAACATCTTAAGTTATTTTAACCTACAACTTTGGTTAGTGTTTCATTTTTCCAAGTGATTATCTACAGTTCTTCAATAACCAGCAGTGCCTTAATGAGCACTAAATTTGCACGAGTTCAAAGATTTCCTCTCTACAACTTTTTTTTTCTGTACAAATTAAGCAAAATGATTTAAGTTCACCACTTCTTTCAGGAGTTTTGACAGAAAACCTTTACACCTTAAAGATTTTCTTCTAATTAAAAGACTTCAGACCAATAATTTCTCTTCATATTTTTAGGAGTCTAAATTTATTAAGTCTCAGAACTCACGTCCTCTGACTTAAAAGAATCCAACATTTTTTTCTATCATACCCTGCTCTTCCAGGTCAAAGTGCTACATTTTCCTAAGAACTGATACTCTTGAAGCAGCTATCTTTATTTATTTGCTTTAGCAACTTTAAACTCCATTTACCTCATTCCTTCCTCATTCAATCTGTACACATGGAAAAGCAACTAATTTTAATGGGCTAAGTCTGTGTAATAAGAACTACTCTATCTCAAAAAAAAGCCAAACCCTGACCTTTCCTTAAGGAACATCCACTACAATGAGAAACTTACACTTTCTCTTGCGTTTTGCAGGATATCCACATTTGCCACATGTTGACTTCTGAAGATGGTAGGCCTTAGAACCACAACGACGGCACAAAGTGTGCGTCTTATTCCGGCGCTTACCAAACGAAGATGTCCCCTTCGTCTAGAAAACAAACACAAACATTTTAAATTGTGACGCTGCACAACTTATCGCAATAAAAAATGACAGCAAATGGTCTCGTGTTAAAACGAGCCGCAAATTCTAGTTTTCAAATCTCACAAAAGCAACTCGGACTGATCATGCAATGCCTCTCCTTCTGCAATGCTGGCACCTGGGAAGGTTACTGTGCGGCAGAATGGGAGGTCTGGGACACAGGGCAACGCTCCTCTCTTAACTCTGGGCCACTCTCACACCATCAGTCCTTCACAGCTTCCCAAACTTCTCGCCATTCCCCACTATGTAGCGCCAGGCCGGTCATCTGTTCCACGCCGGGGGCCCGGCAGGACTAACAGGACAAACAGCCCGAGCAGTCCTTGGAAAAGGCCGCGTTCCGACCTCTAGGGGCAACGCGAGGATGCGGAGCGCAGGCCCGAGTGGGGGCGTGAAGCTTCCCAGGAGCAAGGGCTCAGCCCCAGGAAGAGCCGCCCCCGGAGGTCCTCGAGGCCCAGACTTTTGATTTCAGGCTCCCCTTTTCGGTGTTCCGCCGAATCCCCCTTCTCGATGCCCGTATATGCCACTACAGTCATTGCTGGCTGTCTCAGCCACCCGGGGAGAGAGGATGGATACAGATACCACGTCGACCCAAAAGCAAAACTCACCATCTTCCTCCTGCCGCCGGGACCAAAGAGAACGGAAGAGGAAGAACACTTCCGCTATATCAAGTTCGTAGGGCTTCCGCCAAGATAGTACTTCCGTCGGTCACGGTGCACTTTCGAAAAGATTCCGACGGCGAAGAAAGGAGAGAGGGAGGGATAAGGAAAGGGTAAGGAGAGGAGATGGCCTGGTCTCAAGCGCCGATTGGTCCATATTCTTGTCTCTCAGGCGGGAAGCCGCCCCACCTCCCTTCCGGTTCCTGGATGTAGATCCAACTGTGTCTCTGCCACTCGCAGTGGCTTCTGTTATCGCGTCATTGTCTCCCCTATCTCCAAATCGTTACCCTCGTGGGGCGCTAAAGCGAGCCCGGCCCCGTCTGTATGTGGCGTCCCGGGAGCGAAGAGAGCGCCGGTGCATCCGGGATGAAACAACCCCTTCTCCAATTTTAAAACTGCCCAGGCCAGCTCCAGGCGCGCGGCCACGTGACGTGAGGGAGGAGCCACAGTGGCTTTGAGCCAGCCCACTCCTCTCGGAGCCTCAGTTTCCCCTTCTGCAAAATAAGGACTTTGAAAACAGATTAGAGAAGAGAAAAGCGAGAACATGCTTTTATCGAGCACCTGCTGTATGCTAGGCAGTGTACTAAGCGCTTTACAAAGCGCTTAGCGTTCGATCAGGGATTCTTGACTTTTTTTTGAATCATGGATTTTATGTTCGGGTGAAGTTTATGAATCCTTTGTCAGAATAAAGTTTTTAAATGCATTAAATAAAATTCATTGGATTACGAAGTAAACCAATTATTTTGAAATAGAGTTGTAAAGATATTTTAAAAGCAAACATTAACAGATTCCCGATAAGGAACACCTGGACTGGATATCCTGAAGTCCCTTCATCCTGATATGAGCAGAAAATTCTAACCTGAGGACTGCGAACTTGTCTTGTTTAGTATTGCAATAACTATTTCAGTGCAATGATTTCCATTGCAATATTATGGATTTTTATTTTATGCATTTAAAAACTTGTGAGAAGGGAGCCATAGGCTTCACAAAACTGCCAAAGTTTTTTGACAAAAAAAAAAAAGTCCAAGAACACTTCCTCCCTCCCCTCCCCCCCAGGCATTTCCTTATTACACTTTACCCACTGTAGACTTCTGGCAAACTGGATGTTTAGACCTACAGATCCCAATAAGAACATTTTATTTCCTACCTTCTGCCTTTGAACTGGCGGATTGTCTTACCTGGAATGTACTTTTTTATTTGACCTTGTAGAATCCCTTACTTCTTCAAAACTCAGTTCAAGCACCAATTCCTACTTGAAATTTGTACTGATTTTTACCTAGCGATCCAAGAAAAAGCAGCTCCTGGAACCACCTCACAAATTACTTTATGTTATTTTATATGTATGTATATATATATATATATATATATATATATATATATATATATATATATACACACACACACACACATTGTTATATATACTTTATTATGCATCTTATATTTAATTTTCAGTGTGCAGCAAGGATTTTTTAAAAAATGTATTACAGAATATAAGCTCTTTGAAGACTAGAATTCTTCCTTTTTTTTTTTTTGTCTTTGTAACCCCATGCCCAATAAAGTGCCTGAAGCATTTTAGCTCCAAGTTGAATTAAATGAAAACTGCTTGATTGGAGTCAAAGGAACCCTATACTAGGGATTCCTAGGAAGTATCTAAGTATCTAGACACTAAGTATCTAGGCTTGATACCTAGAAGAGGGTAGCAGGGCCTCATCAAAGAGCATCCCAGAGTATAGACAAGATTGACTACCAGTACTATAATACTAAAGCCCATGGTAACCATCAGACTTGGTGGTCTTATTTTTTTTTTTTACTAATTTATTTATTTTCTTGTTTACATCATCCATTTCCACGAGATTTTGAGTTACAAATTTTCTCCTCATCTTTCCCCTACCCAACACCTCAAAACAGCCATCCCACTGTATAATCCTTCCCCCAATCTGCTCTCTCCTATGTCCTCCCCCTCGCCTCTCTGATTTTCCAGTAGGGCAGGATGGATCTCCCTACCACAGTGCCTGTGTATCTTAATTCCCAGTTGGATATAGTTAATAATAATAATAATTATATATATATATATACATATATATTTTTAACATTTGATTATAGAACTTTAAATTCTTGATTCTTTCCCTTCCTCACTCGTCACCCACCCCCACTGGAAGCACAA
>CM053580.1:300907590-300933232 GCA_028627135.1 Pseudochirops cupreus
TAGACTGGGGGAGGGGGGACACACTGGGATGGCTGTTTTGGGGTGGTGGGCGGGGGAAAGATGGGGAGAAAATATGTAACTCAAAATCTTGTGGAAATGAATGATGCAAACTATAATAAAATTTTTTAAAAAATAAAAATTAAAAAAAAGAATACATTTTCTATATTTTACATTATTTCTCATCAACACCTGGGGTCAACCTTATCCTTATATTGCTGGATATCCCTCTGTTTGTGACATGAGGATAAAATGGGGTAGGGAAACTGACGACATCCTTTTCTCTAAATTCCTCAGTTTTCCTTCTCTTTGATTATTCTACTTACAAACTGTTTCTTAGGTTTCCATGACGTCCAACTATCCTAACTCTAATCCTGGTAGTACAGTGCATAGAAAACTGGACTCGAAAGTTAGGAAAACCTGACTCCAAGCTAAAGAAGTTTGCTTGGGCGACAACAACAAGATTAGCCACAGATCTTCAGGATCAAAAGTGTGCTGTGAATTACAACCTCATAGAACCAGTGCTGCAAAGCTCTGAACTGCTAGTCCTGGGCTGAAGAACTCAGTAACAGTGGGAGTGAGACACTGTTGCCAGGATAAGGCCCTCAGGTGAAGTGAAGGGAGAAGTGGTATGTAGCACTTGACCAAACCTAAGAAAAAGATCACAGCATCCAGTTAAGACCAGTTCTGACCAGTCAAAAGTCAATTAGGGCAGAGTCCAAGGCTGATGAACTATGAATTGCCAAGTCTGGGAGGAGGCTGAGACATTTTGCAATCAAAGAAAACTACAATCAGAGGAGAGGGACCCAGAAAGTAAGTGAAAGGGAATAGGGAAGATGATGGAGGAAAAATTACTGAAATTATCAAAGATCTAATGAAGAAGAAAACTCAAAGACCTTGAACATAAACAGGTAAATATGTAGGAAAAACAGTAAAATCACAAGGAAATACAGCCTCCAGCCAGGGAAAATACCCAGAGCCAAGAGATGGAGTATCTTCTTCATGGAACAGCCAGGAGGCCAGTGTCACTGGATTGAAGAGTATGTGTTAGGGAATAAGGTGTAAAAAGGCTGGAAAGGTATGAGGGGGCTAATTTAGAAGGGCTTTAAATGCCAAACAGCATTTTGTATTTGCCCTTCGAGGCAATAGGAAGCCACTGCAGTTTATTGAGTAGGGAGGCTGACATGAATGGACCTGTAATTTAGGAAAATCATTTTAGTGGCCAAGTGAAGAATGGATTGGAGTAGACAGAGACTTGAGTCAGGCAGACCCACCAGGAGGCTAGTGCAATAACCAAGGTGTGAGGTGATGAGGGGCTGCACTAAAGGGGTGGCAGTGTCAGAGGACAGAAGGTGGTGTATTTGAGAGATGTTGCAAAAGACAAATTGACAAGACTTGGCAACAGCTTGTGTTAAGGGCCAGCTCTTAGAAGCCCATTTTAGGAAGTCCAGACCAGAGTTTTCTCATGGTCTGTTCTTTCTTTTACAGGCTCAAGTATCTCAGGATTGTTGGCTCACCATTTCATTCCTTGTGCATTCCTTGATTAAGAAATTGATCTTGCTATTGTTTGTGTTTATCCATGGAATTTAGATCACCCCTCTCCTCCAACTTTGACCAACTTACTAGGAGTCACATACTGATTTACAATATTGGGAAATGTTCCAAGGGAGTGGCCATAAAACAATGTATACTTTGCCCATGTAACTCCTGTCCCTCAGATTAATAAACAAATTTGTTTGCAACTTGCTTCCTATGCTTCCTGGCCCATGTTTTCTTCATGCTCTCCTGTGAGGTGCCCATATGAAGCGGGCTACAAGCTTGGATGTGGGAGGGGAGGTGGAGAGGGAAAGGAGTGAGGAAGATAGTGAGGAATCCAGGGTGACTCCAGTCTGAGGGACTGAGAAGATGGTGTTGTCCTCTGCAGTAAGTGGGAAAGTAGGAAGAGTTTAAGTGGAAAGATAAGTTCTGTCTTGCACATGTTGAATTTAAGCTGTTTATTGGACATCTAGTCTGAGATGTCTGAAAGGCAGTTGGAAATACAAAGCTGGAGGTCAGCAGAGAGACTGGGCCAGGAAAAACAGATTTCGGAATAATGAGCACAGAAAGGGTTATTAAATACATGGGAGCTGATGAGGTTAATAAAGTGAAGTAGTATAGAGGAAAAAGTGTGTCCAAGACAGAACCCTAAGAGACATCTGTGTTTAGAGGGTATAATCTGGAGAAAGATCCAACAAAAGGAGACAGAGAAGACACAGTCAGGTGAGTAGGAGGAAAACCAAGAGAGAGAGGGTTGTCCCAAAAACCTAGAGAGAAGAAAATGTCAAGTAGGAGTAATCAACAGTATCAAAGGCTGCAGAGAGGTCAAGAAAAATTAGACTTGAGAAAAGACTTGAATTTGGCAATAAGAGATCATTAAGAACTTTAGAGAGAGCAATTTCAATGGAATTATAAAATCAGAAGACATTGTAAGGGGTTAAGAAGAGACTGAGAGGAAAGTTAAAGTTAAAGAAAGTGAAAACATTGGAGGTACTAATTGAATGCTGCCATGCAAATCACTTTCCTCATTTGTAAAATGGAGATAATGATATCTTTTGCAAAGCTGTTCTGAAGATCAAATAAGCCAATCCTAGCATCCTAGACTGAGAAGTCGTCTAATCTATCTTCTCCCTCCCTGTCCCTCCATTTTATCGTAGAAGAAACCAGCTCAGAGAGGTATTTGTTTGTTTGCTTGTTTATTCATTTATTTTTTGCCTGGGTTTCACAGTACAACCGGGTTTCACAATTAAGTCCTCAGATCCCACAGCTCCTGTTCTTTCCAGTTCACTAAATTGAGATGTCTGTTAAGCCTTGGAATCTTTGGCCTGAAGTAAGTATTCATTTTTGTAAACCACTGTTAGATGAGGAGCTTAGGTGTAACCTCTGGACCAGCCCCACCCCCACCCCCACCATAAAAAAAAAAAAAGTGAAAACACCTATTGCGGACTGTCTTTTTAGAAGTTTAGCTGCTAGAGATGTAGGATGACAGCAGGGGTTAAAGGATCGGGTGAGGGATGTGACCACAGCCCCCCTGCTTGGTCCAAGAAGGAAGCATTCGATCCCCAACAACTGAAAAGCAGCGTCAGGCACTGGGGAGGGCCCAGGGCAACAGAGAGGTGGAGATGGTGGGTGTGCCATGGCCCTGATGCTGTGTGACCCAGAATCAGCCAGTACTTTCTCTGGACCTCAGCTGCTGGTGAGTCTGGAGCTGGGGTTGGAGCTGGTACAGTGTCAGTCTCCAAAGGGAGCCTCCTTCATCTGGGAGACAAGGTCTGACAGGTTGGGACTCCAGCCTCACCTCAACAGGGGGGCAGGAGGGCATGAGGACCCTGGGTCCTCCCCACCAATCTTTCTGCAGAACATATACCAGTGGAGGTTGAAGATAGAAGAAAAGTTGCATATATGCAAAAACAAAAACAAAAACAAAACAATAACAGCACTTTTAGTGATGGCCAAGAACTGGAAACAAAGCTGGTAGCCATCAGTTGGTGACTGGCTGGACAAACTCTGGTTTATTAACATAATGAAACGTTACTGTGCAATAAGAAATGACAAACATATTCAGAGAATCATAGAAAGAGCTATATGAACTCCTGCAGAAGGAAAAGTACCAAGAGAACGACCAACAGATAGATCACAACGATAATACCAAGAGAACAGATTGAGCCCAACCACGTAAACAGAACACTAAGAGACAGTTGAATTCTAAGTAGTTGTTAAAACAAATCTTGGTCTCAGAAAAGATAATGAGGCATCAGAGAGACAGAACTGCCCACATGGATTTAGAGGTTTGCAGACATTGCTAGACACTGGAACTGTGTTGTCATAGGTTTCTTAACTTCCTATGTGTGTCTCAAGAAAAAAGGTTTAATTCTCAGGTTGAAGGAAGCAGAGCAGAGGAATATCCAGAAATGAATATTGTATAAAAACAAAAAGGATAAATAAAACTTACTTTTTTAATTCTTACATATTCGACTTTTAACTGCATATTTGCCATATTTTCCTCAACCTATCTTTTTATTTCTATATTATTGTTTTCCTGTGTAGAGGTTTTTCATTTTTAAGCAAACTAGTACATCTACCTATAATTACTCTATTTGTTTAGTATCTAATTGTGTATCTCCCCTGTATATTTTAGTGAAATTTATTATTCTGTCATTCTGTATGTATTATTATAACTTTTTCTGCCTATATTTCACCCTGAATTTAATATGGTATATATTGTGAGGTTTGGATCTAAATTTTAAATAAAAAATACTTTATTCCCTTTTTATTGTCCATAGGTGTTTTACTAACTCATCTTTTATATATATTTAGTTTCACATCATGTGTCTCTCTGTTTTGCCCAGTACCAGTTACTTTTGATTAAAATTTCTTTGTAATAAAAAGAAAAGGATCAAGTGAGGGTTTTTTTCAAGATAGGGAAGAGATGGGCATTTTTGTACAAGTTCAGGGGACCTCTTAATAGAAATGAGTCAGCTGATAGGAAGATAATTAAAATAAGTGATGGAGCAGAGATGACAGAGGAGGCAATTTGTTGGAGAAGACAGAAGGGAATGAGATCACTTGAACAAGCAGAGGGGTTATTTTTGATAAAGAGTGAGGCCACTTTATCATGTGAAACATATGTGAAGGAGAAAGTGGAAGAAGGTACCTGAGTAATAAGCGATGAGGAAGATGGGAAAGAGTAAGTTCATGGTGAAAGACTTCAATTTTTTCTGTTATGAGGCCACAAATCTCATCTGAGAGAGTAGGGGAAGGAAGAGCCATGGGAGGTTTGAGGAAAGATGAAAAGGTTTGCAAGAAGCACTGTGAAGAATGGGATAGTGAGTTACTAAAGGAGGCATAATAGGATTGCCTAGCAGCAGTGAGGGCCCAGTTGAGGTTATGAAACAATAAATTTGTAGCAGAGCCAGTCAGAAGAGTTGCATGATTTTCTCTACCTTCATTCAATGACATATGTGTAGGAGCAAAGGCAACAAATGATGGGAGTGATTGAAGACTGAGGCTTGGCTGGGTATAATCAGCAATATGGTATGGGAATTTAGGGATTCAAGAGAGGAAGACAGTGCAGAGCTGATTAGGTTACCAAGCAGTCAAGGTGGGAAGAAAATGAGAGAATGGCTGGTGAAGGGGAGATGGTCTGGGTGAAAATTGAGGGGTCAAAGGACTGGAGGTCACAGTGCAGAAGAAGAGCAGTGATATATAAGGGAAGACAGAGGGAAAATTGAAAAGCCAGTAGATTATGATCCAATAAGGGAATTTCCAAATTCTTGAACATGGAGGTAGTACATTTCTGAGTGATAATAAGATCAAGGGTGTTGCTTTGTGTGTATGTGTGTTGCTGGGGTGGGGTGGAGTGGGAGGTGAGTAGGTTAAGGAACTGAGTGATTAGGACATTTGAGAATCATTATATATGTTGACGTCCCCTAGTATGAGGACAGGAGTTAGGAAGGAGGGAAAAATCATAAGCCAGGCGTTGAACTCACTGAGGAAAAAAGGGGAGTGACCGGGGGGGGGGGGTCCATAGATAACAGCTAACAGAATTTTGATTGGGTGGTAGATATGAATTTAATGAACCTCAAAGGAAAAGACATTACTGAGTGATGGAGAAAGGGAGAGAACTTGGAAGCAGTAATAGGGAACAAGAAGTATTCTAACTCCCCTGTCTTGAACGATGAACCAAGAAGAATGAATGGAGGTACAGACAGTAATGGAAAGGGTAACCAAGAAGGCTGTGTCATCAGTAAAAATAGAGATTTCAGTAAGAGCTGGGATTGAATGGAAGGAGTGAGAAAATAATAGATTTAAGATGAAGTGGGGTTCATTGCCTATGGAACAGACATTCCAGAGGACAAAGGAGAAGGTTTGGAATTAGAATGAATGCTGGAGTGGGAAGGTTGAGGGGGATGAGAATAAGGAATCAGGTGGTAAGGAGTGTAGAGACATTGGGATGTGAAGGGTGTGACCAGGTATGAGAATGTTCAACACTGAGTGCAGAGTGCCACTTTTCTGCTCTCAACAGACAGGCACAGCAGGAGACTGGAGTCCTGATGTCAAAGGAAGGGTTGCTCTACTTTGCACTGGAAGTTGTCCACATCCCAATTGAGAGATTGGTCTGGAAACAACAGGTGGAGGATGCCTTGTGCTGGTACAGATGGAATTGGTTGCTTTGGAGCAGATGAAAGATGCCTTGGCTTGCTTGGCCCCTAGCAGCCTTTCTTCAGGGAATAATTTCAGCCCAGTAGAAGATTAAAAGTGAAGAGGCAGATAGGTGGCATTATGGATAGAACCTGCCCACACTTTGCCTACAGGTGAATCAGTGCTTTTTTTTTTTTTGGTGGGACTACATCGTAACATGAGATGGTACATCTGAGCAGGGGAGGAAAAAAGGGGAATAGAGAGAAGTGAGTGATGTACCAGGGTAAAATCAATGGCTAGCAATGAAGGGAAAGTGACTTCTGCAGTCTCAGAAACAGAAGAGCCTACAGGGGAGTGGATGAGAAGGAGAGAAGAATATTGAAAAGGGGGGAGAAAGGAAGGAAGCCATATTTTGGAGGTAGGAGGGGGTTCCACTGGGGAATGCTACTGTGGATGAAGAGAGATGGTTGGTGAAGAAAGATGGGGACCTTATACTGCATAAGGCCTGGGGGATTTGATACTTGAAAAATCTACTTTTCAAATCTCTCCTTTCGCAGAACCACTAAGCAAATCAAAGTCCTATACTATCACATTAGTCTTCTAATTAGTTTTCTTTCCTTCAATTTCTCTAATAAATATTCAATAGAACCAGGAAACTGATACTCCTAAAACATAGTTCTGACTATGTTACTCACTGTCTCAAGAAGTTCTGATTGCTGCTAGGACAAAATACAAACTCTTCTAGTTGACATTTAAAACCTTTTACAATCTAATTCCAGTCTACCTATTCTCCTTCATGCATATGTTACATTCCAGTCAAACTGATCTACTTTCTGCTCCCCATATATGACTCTTCATCTCCCATCTCCACATCTTTTCAAAGGCCTAGAAGGCACCCCCTTCTGACCTAGCCTCATAGACTCCCTAGATTTCTTCAAGGTTCATTTTAAGAGTTACCTCCTAAATCATAAATATGCTGATTTTCCATCCCTGCCCCACACCCTGCATCAGTACTTAATGCTTGTTAATGAATGAATATGGCTTAAGCCCCAATCCAGTGCATTCTCTATATACATAAATCAAACGTTTAATTAGGAGAGAACAACAAAGTAGACAGTTAATTAGAAGAAATCAAGGAGCAGAATCAAACTCTTTTCCTTAACCCATACACAAAAAAGTATGATCTCCTACAAAGTCATATGCCAATAGAAGGAATATTCACACTAAAAGGGTTGATACGTGGCTGAAACAACTCTGCTGAAGCCATCCCTCAGCATCCCACCAGGCCTCACTGATACTCCACTCTGCCTCCACAGCTGCTGTTCCTCTCTGTCCCAGAAAATGTCATTACATGCTTCTCTGCAGAGTTGTCGTAGCCATACACTAGAGTTATCATTTGCTTAAGGGACTTACTACTCTTCAAAGTAGGTCAAGTAAGTTTCTTTTGTGAGGCTGGCTCAGCTCCAAAATTCCCAAAAGGTAATTAATACATTTTCAGCAATTTTACCAGTGAAGCCCATAGCCACGCCCCAAAACAATGCCACAAAGGGGGTCTCTTAGTCAAGACCAGTCTTTAATCTCCAAAGGAGGTCCCTCAGGCTTTCCTAGAAGTTAAGTTAATTGGGATAAGAGATTTGCTTTCAGCTCTCTTTAATAAAGGAGTTATTCCCTAATACGATGTAATCTCTGAGAGGGCAGGAACTGTTTTACTTTTGTCTTTGTATCTCCATTACCTAGCACTGTGTCTAGCACATAATTGGCCCAGAACAAATGCTTGTTGACTATTACAGGTAAGCACTGAGCAACATTGGAGAGGATAGGAATAGAGTTGGAAATCTTGGCCCAGAATTTTTGCCCCTACAGCAAAGTTCCTTTACCCATACTCATAAAAATAGGAGAACTATAAGACAGAAGCAGTCACTAGACTGTGATGACTGCAGGCACATCCTTTTCCTTTTTCCTTCTATCCCACTCTCTAAACATTAGTCCTCAGATATCAGTTTTTTATCAGGAGCCCAGCTCAAAACTTTGGCTCATTAGCTTCTTATTTTTTTCCCAAGAGAAGACACAACTTTAGCCCACTTTTATCATTCCACAGAGTAAAAGAGTCTCAGTACTTAAAGGGGAAAGAAATACTGGTGGGGGGTGGCTAGGTGATGCAGTGAATAGAGCACCAGCCCTAAAGTCAGGAGGACCTGAATCCAAATCCGGCCTCAGACACTTGACACTTAACTGTGTGACCTTGGGCAAGTCACTTAACCTCAATTGCCCTACCTTCCCCCCTCCAAAAAGCAAAAAAAAGAAAGAAAGAAATATTGGTGGAACAAAGTAGGACCTAGGTTAAGTACTCATCTATACTTAGAAAGACAAAGAATTGAGGTGCAGAAAAGATGGCAAAATATCAGGAAGATATGTAGCCAAGTTATGGTAGATCACAAGCCATGGTATAAATGTGATTTTTTTAAAACTATGGTGCTGTAAGAATTGATGAAGGGGATGGAAGATTCGTATGAACTAATGCAGAATAGAGTGGAAAAAAAAACAGGAGAATGATTTATATAATGACTACAATGTTATAAAGGTAAACAGCTTTGAAAGACTTAGAAACTCTGATTAGGGTGTTTACTTGTCAGCAGACTCATATGAAACATGCTAACTACTCCCTAATATAGATATAAAAGATGCAGAGTGTAGAATGAGATGTGTGTGTGTATGTGTGTGTGTGTGTGTGTGTGTGTGTGTGTGTGTGTGTGTGTGTGTGAATGAGACAGGTGAAAGCATTCTCATAAAATAAAGCCCAAGTTTCATGTTCCTGTAAATCAACTGATTTCGGGGAAATCAGATGATGTGCCCCTACTCCCCCTTCCTTTTTCCTGTAAGGGGCTTTTTGTGACAGCCCCCTTTTGCTACATATGGATAATCATAGCTATATGTCTTTGTATTGGGCAAGAGGGGCTTTGCAGGGTCTTGCGTAGACTGTGAGGTCATGTTACCCCACCAATGGGGTAATGATCCAGCATTAGGGGATTTTTGGTGGGAGGGGGTTTTGGGGTTTATCTGGAAATTTTGGGGTTTTTCATAGAATTGTTTGTACAAGGGTATAAAACTGCTTGCTTGCCTCTTCTTGAATGCCTCCCTACACCAGACTGACTGAGGTAGGTGATGCCCAACTCTTGCGAGACTTGTCTTTTAGAATAAAGAGCTTCTGTCTTTACCTTGAGAAACCTCTGGATTTATTTAGGTAATGGTCCGTGGGGTCTTTTATCCCACACATGTGTGTAATCTTATGGACAGGTAGGGAAATTTGTTTTGCTTGACTATGTCAACTCTGAAAACAAATGAAAAAGTCACAGAGGTTACGCAACTGCTGTTAACCCTGAAAATACCAAAGAGCTCACACAGGCAATCACAACCACAGTTAATTTTGAAAAATAAAATAAAAACAAAGAGCTAACAATGGCCATAAGCAAAAAGCTTTCCTTATTCCATTGAAGGAGGGAAACAAGACACATGTGCCAGCGCCTCCTTTGATATCAAGGATATCCACTTTAGTGTGGGCAAATCTCAATATATATATACCAGTGACAGTGACCCTGCAGCCTCAAGACTACATGTGGCCCTCTAGGTCCTCGAATTCTGCCCTTTGACTAAATCCAAACTTCACAGAACCTTGGGAGCACAAAGTGATCTACAGCCTATACAATGAGGGTTACAGCAACAATGTGACAAGTTTGATTCATAGCAGGGCTTCACGACCAGAACATGGGTACCACAAGTACTACAGAGAACACCTGGTGTTGGTTGAAACAATTCTGGAATTTTGCTATGGTTGAGCTCATCCAGAGGGTGGGCACAAAGGATTGCTATGCCAAGCTCAAAACAGAATGTCTCCTAATAGTAAAAAAGAGAGGAATAAAAAGAGATGGGTAGTCTTGGCATGGGAATTCTGACAACTATATATGTTAGTAACAGAGGTTTTGTTTTTCTTTTATAATCAATAGTGGCATAAGAAGGAGAAAAGATAGATTTTTGTTGATTGAAAAAAATTAGGTTAGAAACTAAAATGTTTTAACTAAAGTAAAAAAGAAAGACAAAAAGAAACTGAATAGAATGGAATTGTAAATATGTAAAGAATTTAAATGGAGTTGCTCAATTTAATCAGAAACTCAAATATAGCCAAAATAACTGGTTGGTTGAATAATCTATGGAAGACATTTGATGCCAAATGGCCCATAAGTTCTTTCCTCATTATTACCTTGTTAAGCTACTTTTTTTGCTTTCTGGTTTCCTTAGCACAAAGGTTCCCAAACTTATTTGAACTACTGCTCCCTTTTCAAGAAAAAAATTATTCAGCCCTTCCCCCACCCCCAGAAATCTACTTTCTTTAACCTTTTAACAGTTTATCTTTTTTTTAAACTTGTGTCATTTCAAAAAATATAAAATATAATAATTTATTATAAATTTTGGGGTTTTTTCCTGCATTGAAATTTTGATGACACAATATTTTGTTGTGTAGCCGTATAGTATCATATTGTAAACAATTCATTACATGCATATATTCCTGCCAGTGCATGCTGGACTTCCCAACAATGCACAACACACTCACCTACCAACACTTGCTTGTTAAGACCTGTCAGTGGGCTTGATGACTCATGGGTTATAACTTGCATTTTGTGTGTTTATTTGGAAAATAATGTAATCACTATGACTTTAACTCTGTTACACAACAGATGAAACATGTATGAATGATTTTTCAAAATTTCTCCTCCTTTCCTTGTGCTTCCACCACCCCCTTATTTTTACTCACTCCCCTCACCCCACTCCCCTTTCTTTCCACTCCATTGTTCCCGTGCCCCTCACCCACTTTGGGAACCACTGCTAGCATAAAACAAGCAAGTTTAATAGATAATCATGAAGAAATGTTCCATTGTGACTCCTCAGACTGAGTCACTCACTCTACTAAGAATTATCTTCCCAAGTATCTGCAAAAATAGAGTTATAGTCTTTTCAGCTTCTAGGGAGCCAGGAGAGTTTAATCATGAGGGAGTGTAAAATTTAGTCCTTTATTGTGTTTACATAGAATGGATATTAGTTTCTAAATTTATTTTATCCTTCCTTGTGTAAAATACAGACAATGAGTGTCCAAAAGAATGGTTTGGGTAGTAGAAAACAGTAATTCACTGAGTGGACTCAGAGTTAAGCAGGTACCTGGAGAAATGGCAATATAGAAAGACATATAATAGGGCTTCAAAGAATACCCTGATGAGAGCTCCTAAGCCTTTCAGAGCTGTTTATTTTTTACAATATTGTTGTCATGTTTTTTTCCATTCTACTCTGCATTGGTTCATACAAGTCTTCCCAGGTTTCTCTGAAACCATCCCTTTCATCATTTATATCAATACTATGACTAATCAGTTAGATCTAGACAGATTAAACACTTTTTACTCTCTGAGCAGAAACAGAGGATAGAGTCATAGAAATGGAATTATAGCCTCTAATAATCCCATCTAAAATTTAGATGAAACAACCTTTTAAGTTACAAATACAAAATTAAAAGCAACCCAAGGAACAATGGAACAACACTAGTGGGTAAAGGTACACTGCAGGAGGTTACCAAAAATTCAATTCAATTCAGTAACATGTGTTAAGTACCTACTATGTGCCAGATACCATGCTAAGCATTGGAAATAGGAAAAAAAAAAGACAGTCCCTGCCCTTGAGGAATTTGAAATTCCATGGGAGAAGACAACACACAAAAGAAAGCTGAAAAGAAAGGAGAGGGAGTCATCAGAGGGTACCCTGTATGGGGGCATGACATTCCATAGAATCAAAACCAAGTTAATGGAAAATAGAGAGTTAAGAACACAAAATAAGTAGATGACTAGCAAAGAAGATGAGTTAATCATATAGTCATGATGAAACAATTGATGGACAGCTGGGTAGTACATTGTTAACCCCTAGAAATTTAAAACAATTAAAGAAAAGTCTGTGGCAGAAGTATTAAATACCAAGCCTTCTAACAAAATCAGAGGGAGGCTTGAATCTAAAATGTAATTGGGAAGTGTTAAAAAAAAAACTAAATAAAAATGAAATAAATAAATGTTAATTTTTGGTTTCTAAATCAGTATGCAGCCCACAAGAGTCCACTTCCATTTAAGTTTGACACCACTGGTTTACATTATGTTGGGTGAATCATCTACAAAGGATTTGCAGAACCATATAGAATGAGAAGACTGAAAGGGATTTGATTTAGGCAATATCTGAACTGATGAAATCATGGGTCCAAGACTTATTTTCTCACTAAAGTTTTTCTAGTTATGTATTAATGATTATATCTTGTCTTCTGTCTAATGACATATAGATGGGAATTTAAATGCAAACATTGATAATAGATACAATTTACCAAATATTAAAATACTAAATTTTAAAATTCTTTATCCTTCCATATACTCTGACTCGTTCCTCCTAACCATATTTTTCATGTTTATGTTTCATGTTTCCATCCCCTCCCCCATTTTCCCAGTCCACCACTAGCTTCACTTTACTCTTACACTTCACTTCTCTTTACACTTCACTTTACTTCATAATCCTGACTCAATGGTTCACCAGTTCAACTATTCACTATGTTCTCATTTTGAATCTTCCTTGTGCTATCATTCTTCACAGCCTACCAACCCCAGACCAATGGTTACTCCCACTCTCTGCCTTCTCTATTCCTGGTTCTTCCTTCTGGAAGAAGTCACAGAGTCACAGAGTCTTGGATTTGCAACAAAACTGTGTGTTCTAATCCCAAGTGGATTGTAATCTTCTTATTCTTCCCTGATTGACTTTCTTTAAAAAAAAAAAAACAACCAATTTGTTTTGTTTTTACATCATCTTTATTTCTCGCTCTCCCCAGTGATCTTTCTCTAGTATAACGGAAGGAAATGGTTGAGACAGTTCTGAACAATTTATTCTCACCAAACCACTTGCAATAAAGAATCAGAATGAAAGGGTATGAGGCTGGGAAGTAGCTCAGTAAAACTAACCAACTCATCAATGAAGTTTAACAATGAGTCTGACAAAACATCCAATGTTTCACATCCACAGTCCCCTACCTCTGCAAAGAAGGGAGGGAAGTTCATTTTTTTTCATCTTTTCTTCAGGATCAAGCTTGTTCATTATATTACACAGTGCTTAGTTTCCGTTTTTGTTGGGGATGTTGTTTTCTGGTCCTGCTTTCTTTCCATGCTCCACTGGATACCTCTTATTTATCCCCATTGATTTTCTATCAGCCTATGATATCCTAAAATGGTGTTCTAACTCATCTTTTCTCAAGCCCCCTACTCTACTACTACCTTCTCAGCAAAGGACCTCATTTTCTATTTCACTGAGAAAATTGAGGTCATCCAAAATGAACTCACTTTTTCCATACCCTACAACCTCTGTTTTTCCCTATTCTTTCACCCTTCTCCCCATTCTCTGGGGATGAAGTAGCCCCTCTTACCCAGGAGAAGCCTTCTACTTATGTTCATAATCTCATCCCTGCTCTCTCTCTCATCTTCAGTTTTAGTTTCTGGTCCCTTCTACACTAATAGCAAATATGCCTATGTCTTCCTCATCCTTAAAAGACTTTCTCTTGACTCAGTCGTCCCTTCAAGCTATTATCCCATATCTTCTTTCCTTTCACAATCAAATTACCAGAAATCAATCAATCAGCAAATATTTATTTAGCACCTACTATAAGTCAGGCTTGGCGCTAGGCACTGGAGGACTGAGTACACAGAATGAAACTAATATCCCCAGTGTACAGGGCCCCCAAGACAGCAGTCATTTAACAAATATTTGTGGAACAAAATGGAAGAGAACTGTTTCTGTTTCCAAACCCTGTGGCATCCTTCCTATTAACAGACAGAGCCTGTCAGGGAACATCTACCCTATCCTAATGACACTGACATGGTGAGGTTCCAAGTGCTCTAATGCAAAGAATGCCTTTATTCTAGAAAAGATGAAGGAAAAATGGGCCCCTTAAATCCAGGCTCCTCAACCTCACCAGCCCAACAAACTTAGAGCCAGATTATAGAGGGTCTTAGGAATTGTAATTTATTCTATAGGCAAGAGGAAGCTATTTAAAGTTCTCTAGCAATAGAGTAAAACAATCAAAAAAGATCAAGTAGCAGCATGTCAGATAAATTAAGCTGGCAACAGAGTGATGATGTGGAATACATAGTAATAGTTAAGGAGGCTTAGCCTATAAAAATAAGAATAATAGCTTGCATTCATATGTATTTTGATGTTTACAAAGACCTTTGCAAATAGTATCACATTTTATCCTCCCAATAACCCTCAGACATAACTTCTAGTATTATCTCATTTTGCAAATGAGAAAACTGAAGCAGACAGAGATTAAGTCTGCAATCTCACAGAAAGTTAACATCTGAAGAAAGATTTGAACTCAGGTTTTCCTGACCCTAGCCTGGCATTTGATCCACTGCACCGCTTAGCTGCCTAATAGATAACCAGAGTCACTGGGTCCTGGAATAAGCATCTTATCACTTTCCTCTCCTCTTGGCTCCTCCTGTGGAGTTCGATGGCTTATTCTGAGGATGCTTGAACTGGGACTTGGCTGAGGGTTTACTACTACAATTGGATGAATGTTCTGTTTGGAAAGCAGGTTTTGTGGTCTGACGCTGGTGTTGTTTATTTGCTCCTGGTTGACATGCAGTTTCTGTGGGCCTCCTAGTTGTTCTCGCTGGTTGAGGTTGCTGGGGCATGAAGTTTCCTTTATGACAGGATGATTTTGTTGGCTGCCCAGCTCCTTCTGATGGCTGAGATTTCTGGGTCCCAGATGTTCTTCCTAGCTTTGATCCCTGTGACTGGGAGGCTGGTCCCCTAGATGTTTCTGTAGACTGTGCTTCTGTAGGCTGGTATTGTCCTGAACTTGATGCTCGTCTCATAGATTTCTTGGCCACTCCTACCTGTTGGAATCCTGGGTTCCAGAACCATCCTAAATGGAAATTTGATCTAATAGGTCGCATAGATGTTGGTCTTAGGACTTGCAAATGACCTGTTGGGTAGGGGAATCTACTGGCTCTTAAATTTTTTGATTGAGATCCCTGGTATGGAGCCTGTAAAGTTTGAGAAATGGGTCTGGGTGGTCTTACAAAATGATGTCCTAGGGAAGATCTAGAGGATTTCACAAATGCTGCAGCTTGATAAGATCTCTGGGGTTTGCAAGCCCCTCTGCCAGGACTTCTACCTTGTATATTGGCCCATCTATTGTGAAAAGCCAGAGGGTCTAACCATCTGGGCCTAACCCCTGGCCATGCATTGGAGCCCATGGCCCAGGAGGGTCTCAGAGGAACTCCGTAACAATTGCCCTTAATCATCATCCGTGGGTGCCTCCAAGCCCATGGGCCAGAGGTAAATGATGTAGTATGGTGGAAAGCATGAGGTTGGGGATGGACTCCCCTAAAAATCCTAGTCCCTCCTATAGGCATCTGACACTGGCTTCCTGGTAGATTTCTGGGCTGAGTATGGCTCTGGGGTACTTCATCCTCACCTGTTTCAGCTGTGGCTTCACTAAGGGTTCCTTGGAAATCTTGGACTTTCTCACAGTCCTGATCCACCTGGATCCCCAACTCTCTGGCCAATGATGCCATATCTTCCACTGACACATTTCTGAGAGGAGAGTGCATTACCTCCTCCAGGGCTTTATGGAGACTCTCTGCATACCTTCCTCTATTCCCCATATCACTCTCCTCTAGAAGCAGCAGCTGTGATGGCTTCAGTTTCAGAACCCTCTGGAACAGCTGGGCTTCCTCACTCTTCCTAGACTGGGGACTGAGAATGAAGTAGCATCTTTCCTTAGCAGATTCTCCTAGAAATGCCAGGAGGTCCCATTCCCTCTCACCCGGACAGTCAGTAAAAATGAACATAGCTGAGGAGACCTCCATTAAAAAGCCAAACTGTGTCCAGAAGCACTCCAGATCTCCCCTAAGGTTAGCCACAGCCACAGGCTCTCGGAAAAAGTCAGGATTTTCCTTACCAGTGCCACCGTTAGGAAAACACCACGTAATCTCAACCAGGCCATCAGAGATTTGCCGAGGAAGTAATGAGGCGTGGGAGTCTCGGTGGAGAAAGATTCGGGAAGGCTGCTTTTGGGAAGAGCTGAGCATTGCATTAAGGACTCTGGATTTAGATAAAACACAGCATCCCAATCGAACAAAAGAGATAAGTGGCATTTTCATACTCACTAGGGATTTTATACCAACCTGAGCAGCATCTCGTAGGGAATATATTGAGTCCTTTGGCACAATGTTCTTCATGGCCCCCAGCATCAAAATACATTTATTGTTCTCTGCATCTGGTAGCAGCAGGGGAAGGGCAAAGTGGCACTTAAACATGCTTTCCAAGATCTCCTGCTGCAAAGAGTTGTCGGAACAAAGCATGATGGCACAAAGAACATCAAGGGGGTTAATGGTCTCTTTGTCTCTAAGTCCCATATTTTCAACCTTAGTGATCAGTTCATCTTTACCATCCTCATCTGTGACACTCTGACTGAGGACTGTATCTCTGGCAGTCATATCCAAGGACCGAATTTTCAGTAGGAAATTCCAGGATAAGTCTGCTGATGTCTGAGGGATCCAATGACATCCATGATCTAAGTAGAACTGATGAACAAAACTTGGTAGAAGCTTTCTATTCCTGTCCATTTCCAAACATGACAGTATTTCTTTGAATGTTTTTCTTCTCTCTGATGAAAGAGAGGAAACAATGGTCAGTAAAATGGTCATTAAAAACAAAGTTAGTTTTGTTGATTAGTTCTTTATGGAATTTATCTGTTGCTTAGAGAGAATGTAAATCTAACTTGCAACTAACAAGCTTCTTCCTTTCCAGTTTGTAAGAGGAGAGCTCCATTGAGTATCCTATCTACTTAAAAGTAGTCTATTTAAAAGTAGGACTTAAAAGGATATCTAACCTTTGTTACATAGGAACGCTTCTTGAATCAATCAATCAGAACCAAGTATGAATGAACATGGCCTGTACATCTACTTAAATCAATCAAAGTTATTGTGTGAGAACCCTGCTTACCCTCTAACTAAATTTGTACGAAAGGGATTCTAAGGATCTAGAAATAAAGAGGAAAGGATGGGGTCAGAGAGAGTGAAGTAATGAACGGTCAGCCCCAGGGCAATCAGAAACAGGAGGAAAGAGAAGGCAGGACTTAAAGACAGCAGAAAAGGGAAATATCACAGGCAGCCATTTAGCTCCATACATATCTCCGGGGAGACCTCGGCTTACTCGAGAACTGAGGAGAAGTCCCCAGAAAGGAATGTTCTTTCTTCAACTTCCTCGCCCAGTGCCCGTCTATCCACAAACACTACAATGTAGTCTATTTCATTACCCAAACACTTCCAATAACCTGAATTCATACACAAAATGGCCAGAGGTTAATAAGAGACTGATACAAATGCCAGTCATATCAGCAAAGATGACACACAAAAAAGGAAAAGGACAGATGTTGGAGAGTGGTGTGAAATCAGCTGATGAACTGTTGGTGAGTCTGTGAAAGGGGTACAACCATTGTAGAAAGCAATTTAGAATTATACACAAAAAGTTACTAACAGTGTATACCCTTTTACCCAGCTATACCACTTCAAAGTCTATACTGAAAAGAGATCAAAAAAAGAGGAAAAGTGTTAGAAAAAAACATCAACTGGGGAATGGATGGACAAATTGTGATATATACAAGTGATGGAATATTATTATACTATAAGAAAAGAGGAAATGGACAATATTTCAAAGAGACAGAAAAAGACTTATAAATTGATAGACCAGAAGAATAACTTATACTCTAATATCAATATCATAAAAAGCAACAATTTGAGGATTTTTATAATAAACTGATGAAGAATGAAATAAGCAGAACCAAGAGAACAAAGCTGTACAATAACAACAACATAACAAGGACAAGTGACTTTGAAGGCTGTAAGAATAATGCAGTGATCATCAATGATTCCAAAGGACCAATGATGAAGCGTGCTACTCATCTCCTGACAAAAGAGATGAAGAATCCAGGAAGCAAAACAACACATATATTTTTTAAACATGCCTAATGAAGAAAACTGTTTTGTTTGACTAGGCATATTTAATACAAGGAATTTAATTTTCTTTTTCAATGAGGTAGGGGGTAAGGAAAGAAAATATATTTCTGTTCATTAGACAAATACAACTTTTTTAAAATTTTAATAAATAAATTTAGGCAGAGACTATAACCTCTGCATAAATGTTAGAAATTTTCCTAAATGGGGGCTCAGAACAATTACGATTGAACTCATAATGTTTTGTCTAAAATAAAAGTCCCTAAGGCCACAGGAGAAACCATCATATTGACCCCAGGCTTAAAATAAACTGCTTAATGTAGCAAGGTCTTTTTTTAACACAAAATCTTTTCTTAAAATGTTAATACTTGCCTCTGACTTAATCTAAACTCCAACAGTTGACTTCCAGTGCATTCCCTAGCGACTTCTCTTGGAAATAGTGACCGATGTCACACTAGTGAACTTAATGGGGAGTTGAGAAAATAAGGTCCAATTCAACTTCCTGTATTCAGTGCTAGGAAAAGAGTCGTTCTTTTCCTACACAAAAATTGGATAGGTTATGAAGTCTTCTATAAAAAGGACTGCCTCCTCAGATCTGAAAGGGCCTGTATGATAACAGGGAATGTGTTCAGTAAAGATTACTTTTCCTTTCAAAGTCCCCCAAACTTATAAAATCCATTTATATTTTTCCCAGTTCCAATGTAGTACTTGACAAATGACCCTTCAAGCATTTATTAAGTGCCTACTATGTGCAAGGCACCTTGCTAAGCTCTGGGGATACAAAAATACAAATGAAATAGTCTCTTATCTCAAGAAACTGGTATTCGACTGAATGTCTGCATAAAGCTGACAGAAATAGCTGAGGAAAGCAAGGTCTAGCAGCTAGACTCTAGCTCTTCCTGCCATTACTGTACCACACTTAAAAGTACACAGCCTCTGTTATACTTCCCTGACTATTAAAAGAGGGAAATTTGGCAAAAAGTACATAAAAGGATTTGAGCATTTAGAGATATTATTATACTTATTGCCATTGGTAGATGGTACCAAGCCTAGAAGCAATATTTTTAAAGAGTAACCACTTGCCCCAATAATCAATAGTTGCTCTCCTTTTAAACATTAGGCCTCTGATCTCCCGAATTTTTTCATGCATCAAAATCCCCAAGTCTAGACTGAATATGGTATGCTTTCTCTGAAGAATTAAATGTAACACCCAAACTGAAAAGTTAATAATTTACAGCGTGATATAGTAGTAGACAGGGAGCTCAGAAGTGAAGTCTCACCTCTGATCGTATTTTGTGCGACCTGGCAAATCACTAAATCTCTCAGTAACCAAAGCTTCAATACCAAGATAAAGAGAACGTACTGACCTGTATTGGGAGAAGCTGTTTCCTCTTCTAGGAGTTCCTGCTATAAGTGTAATTACATGTCTAGTTCCTATTCCTAATTTATAACATGTATTGTGGAAGGTGTCAAATGATACCATCCTGTCTTGCAGACCAGCACTTGGCCATAGTCTGACCACTGATTTCAAAAGTTAACAGATTTTGCCACTTTCCACCATCTCCCTTGCTCCAGGTACTCCTTTGCTGCAATCCCTACCTCTGATGAAACAACATGGATACAGGGGAGGTAGAAAGGGGTGCTAAGGATCTGCTATTCTCTATCCCCTGACTGACTCACGGCAACATAAAAATTCTGTTATTGATTGTCTTAAATGTTATGGAAATATGTGTGTGCATGGAGCTAATTTTATTCCTTTACCTTCTAAATCTGCTGCCTCCTCCTCCTCCAGAGACACTTCAGTCTCTAAATCCTCATAGCTCTGTTCATCATCCAAATACCCAGTCATGTCATCTTCCAAGCAGTACTCAGTGTATTCCAGATCCTTGCAGGCTTCTTCTTTCTCTGCTGATTCTGGATCTTCAAAATATGGCACAGGTTCTAGATAATCCATTTCTTCTAAGTATAAATCAGTATCTGGACTCTCACTTTCCCATTCTTCCCCAAAGCACACAACGGTTTCTGGATTTTCATAGGTCTCTTCATCTTCTGCATACACTGTGTCTGCCAATTCTTCTCCTTCCTCTTCCTCCTTCCCGGAGAACAAAATGACTCCTGAATTTCTAACTCCCTTGTTCCCTGAAGATCCAGTAGGTTTTAGATCTTGGCTCTCCTCTTCTGAAGACATAAGAACATCAGTATTCTTGAAGTGTTTCTTTTCAGAGAATAGAGTAACTTCTGAATTCTTGTTCTCTTCTGCTTTCTCATATCCTTTCTCTTGTTTAACAAAATCTGGAAAATAAAATGGATTTTTCTCTCAAATTGCAATAATGGATTTTCTAATAATTTGCATTTTGATAATCTTCCATTAGAGAACAGAACCAGGAAACCTCACTTACTCAGGTATGCCTTGTTCTTCAACCAAAAATTTCTTTATCACACCCAAGGAAACCAGATCAGATTTACTGGATTCCTACAAAAGTTGTGATCTTTTAAGGGACCTAGAGTTAATTAAAAAACTTGACCCGTAAACCACATGGAGGTCTCCAAAATCAATTCAATTTCTCTGGGCCACAGACACCAGGGACAGCCCAGAATTCATCCAAGCTTAGAATCCCAAAATGAAATGGCAAATCTCAAAAATAAATAATGTATGCATTCTTATGGCTGTCATAGAATTTGAAAAAAAAAGAGACCTTCAGAAGTCATCTCTCTAGTTCTACACCTGTTTTTTCCAAAGCCTTCATTTAAAGAATGTCTGCTGTATTTTTAAAGGTCACTAGAAATAGAGATTCTACTATCTATTGGCAACCTAGAAAAATATTAAACAATCTTTATTAGGGGAAATACCTACCAACTTCCTCCCCCACTGCAAGTTAATTCGTCCTCCGGAGGAAAAAAAAGAATTATAATCTGTATATCCTTGGAAAACTGAGAGAAAAAAGGAATTGTTTGTATTTCTTTAGGAAACTGGACTTACACTAATAATCACAAAACCTAGACAAACATAAATATGTAGCTACTTCAAACATAAATATGTAGCTACTAGTTTGCCATACCCAACATTTCCAAATGACTAGCATGTATAGCTAGCACAGTGTATAAAAAGATACATTTTTTCTGTGAGAAATTAATTGATCCTTATAATAATCAAACTCCTAACCTTGAAAGTATTAGTAACATGTTCTAATCAGCTTATCTTAGCGTTGAAAATTTCTGAAATTCCTCTCATTAAAAAAATCTATAATGTTTTCTAAACGTACACAACCAATGTTGACAACCAATCAGAATTCTGGAGTAGAATATGCATGCGATAAGTTTACCATTCTCTATGTCTGAACTGATTAAAATTAAGATTTTTAGGAACCCTGTTTATATTGAAGTTGTACGCCACCTTTCATCTACACTACTGAAACTGATCTGTGGAGAAAGACTAAAAACTCTTAGAGACATAAAGTGTACAGCTCATTCAAATTAAACTTTGAAAACATGAGTTTCTCTGAACCTATCAAAAAGGAATTTATCTGCAGGAAGGAGAAAGGAAAAATGTAAAAGCAAACAAGTTAAAATGAATTACTTCTTCAGAAAATCTGGCTTAAAAAAAAAAAAAAGTAAAATCTCAACTTACCAAGGACAGACCAACTGGTTGTTGAGTCCGGAAAAGCACTATGTAAACATTCAAGGAACTGCTGACAGCTTCTCTCTCCCTTTTTCTGTATCAGAATTAACATCTTCCTACTTTTCTTCAGTGGGTCTGTGACAGTCTCCAAGATCTCATACTCCTCTTCAGAAATCAGGTTCCTAGAAGTTAATGTATCTAACAAAGAATCAAGATCTTGCTGCAGAAGTTTAACTAACTTTAGTCTTTCCTTTTCAATGATTGCAGAAGCCATGATCGGAGTAGCCATTGTTCCTCTTTTCACTTGACCTGGAAACAGAATGTGAAAGTAGTTCTGGAGTAGTCATCTGAAATGAGACAGTCTGGCTTTTAATAGATCCATACAGTTGATAGTCATTTACTCATGATACTAAAATCCACCAGTTTTCCCAACATGCATTCACTCTCTCCTGCCCTTAACTATGTATTTTACATATCCCTTTCTCTCACCTACGTATTTCTATACACACCACCTCCACTTTCTCAACACCCACCACGTCGTTCAAAAAAAAAAGTAACAAACAATAATTGATACATTTATATAGTACTTCGAAGTTTGCAAAGTATTTTGCAAACATTACTTCTTTCCATCCTCACAGCAATCCTGCAAAGCAGGAACTATCTTTAGAGATGAGAAACCAGATTGTCAGGGTTAAGAAATCAGTTGCCTGTAAATCAGTAAGTGCTGAGTGTAAGCTGGCACAGAATGTAAACTCCTTAAAGGGACAGTGTTTCATTTTTGTCCTTTTATCCAGGTCACCTTGTATATAATAAAGAAATAATAAATGCTGAATTGTGTTTGAATCTGTGTAGCAAATCCATTCACAGAGGTATTAGAGCAAAGGTGTCATCATACGTGCTAGCCTGTAAGATGCCAGAACAAGATTGAAATGTAACTGGAAAATATTTATCAAAATAAGTAAAAATACAATAAAACACAGATAATGGAAGTGGATGGTTTTCTAAGTCAACATGTGGCCAGAAGGGATCCTTCTATTTGAGTCTGACACCATCTCAATTGAGTATTGTTGGAATGTCCATTTCCTCAGTGGATAAATGGTGACTTTTGAATAGACTTTTTTTTAAAAATTGCATTGCTATCTTTCGTTTTTATATCATCTACATTTCCCAGAGAAAAACCAACCAATATATTTAAAAAGTCTGACATTTTATGATTGTGTGTGTATATATATATATATATATATATATATGTATATATATATATATATGTATGTATATATGAATTCTGTTTCAAAGCATTTATAAAATATTTATCCTCACAACACTACTGGATGTAGACATTTTATTATTCCCATTTTACAGGGTTCAGGAAACTGAGGCAGAAGTTAAATGACTTGCTCAGGACCACACAACTAGTGTTTGAGATAGGACCTGAAATCAAGTCTTCTTGACTCCAAGACAAAAAGCACTCTATCCATTGGGCCCCATTGTCCCAAGTTCTGCAAAGAAGGGAGATGCTTTTTCATATCTTTTTTGTTTGGTCATATCTTTTCAAGTTTGGTCATTGTATTCCACTGCATTCAATTTTATTGTTCTTTCAATTTACATTGTTGCAATCATTGTGTAAATTTTTCCTGATTCTCTTAAGTTCATTTTGTATCAGTTCATAGAAGTCTTCCATGCTATCCCTTTTCTTGAAAGGACAAATTGGCGAAGAATTTGAATAGAAAATTTCCAAAGAGGAAATGCAAATCATTAATGACCATTTCTAAATACATTTAGTTAAAACTCTTTAAAAATTAGAACAGTAAAACAGCTTTGATATACCATCTTTTATCTTTCCTAACTTCCCGATTTCTCTTAAGAGAACCACCATTCTCATCAGTCAGGTTTATAATTTCAGTAACGTGTAGGAGATAATAATTGTAAGGTACTTAGGACATACAGCACTTGAAAAATAGTTAGAGTTCCGTAAACGTTAGCAATCATTAGTAATTACAGTTTTGTTTATATTTATGTACATATATAGTTTCCTCACATAGATTGTAACACCGTAGAAAACCGGGGTTGTTTCAGTTTTTTCTTTTTATCTCCATCACCCAACACAGGGCATGGTAGAAAAGTAAAAAAAAGTCCCAAACTAGTACAACCAGGAGAGAAATAAGATGTTCAGAGCTGAGCCCCCTCTTTGAATGGAGGTTTTGGAGTTTATAGCTGCATCTGCCAATCAGGACAGAGAGTAGTGATGAGTGGAACAACAAAGGTAATAGTAGTCACTTATGACCCCAACCATTCTATTAGGCTTAGAGAAACTATAATTTTATTGTATTGTATTTATGCAATTTATTGCATTTTATTTTTATATTTTTATAAATATTTTAATTTTATATTGATATATTTTATTATACGTTTTATATTTATTGTATTGTATTTATAAATTATTCAGTTTATTGAATTTATACAATATTTATTGTATCTTAGGCTTTTATTTGGAGTGTGTGTGTGTGTGTGTGTGTGAGAGCCAGCGGTTTGTTTAGGATGTTATTAGGGAACTCCCTCCACAATCACTTCCTCCACCTAAATGTCTATGACTCAATAAATTCTAGGGAGTGAGGTAAGAGACACACAGTTAAAGTGAATAGTGTCAGAAGAAATTTGAAGCCAGATTTTTCCAATTCTAAGCCCAGTTCAGAAGTTTGTTCATGTCAGGCTGCCTCTTGTGGAGGTTATTAAATTTATAATAATGAAGTTGTATGTATGTATATAGGCACAACCAGGACCTGCAAAACCAGAAAGCTTGGGACCCCATCCTGTACCACATTTGGAGGTTTCTTTGCTTCTTCTTATGGACATTTCCATTATTAAATCTTTTTAAAAATAAGACCAGCCAACTGGGAGCCAAGATGGCAGTGTAGGAGCAGCAAGGTACTGCACTTCCCACATAGTCACCTCAAATACCCATAAAATATGCCTCTAAACAAATTTTAAGGCTCTAAAACTCACAAAACACACCTCCCTCTGAAGGCAGCTTGGCAGGAAGGGATCATTGTAGCACTGGGAGCTGAAACCAGCCCAGCCTGACACCTAGGTGTGGCCCTGGAGGCAGCCAGGACAAGCCTCAGCCGGAGCCTTCAGGAGAATGGATCAGCAGCAGCTGTGGCAGTTTCCAGAATTATCAAGCCATAAGAAACAAGGACTAAGTGAAAGGTCGGTGGAACTCGGCTAAACTTGGGGGAGAAAAGCAGTCTTGCCAAACTGCCTCCAGGGCAAGGAAGCACCAGAAGCAGAGGCCCTGCAGCCACTTCCACTTGGCTGCTTCAGAGCTCCCGGCCTGCAGACTGCAGGGGGGCCAAGAGATCAGTCAGGGGCTAAGTGCTCTTTCATTGAGCAGCCTGGTTCCAGATTGTGGTCTTGGGTGGTAGTCCTGGGGTGTGTTTTCAGTGAGCCAAAGCTGGTGGCGGCTGAAAAAAAATGACAGCCCCCTAATAGCTCTGGCAGCTGCAAAAACCCCAGTGATTTGGGACAGAGCTTTCCCCTCTGGAAGCAGAGTTCCACAGAGCTAAAAAATCATTGACTGGCCAACGTGAGCAGGCAAAGGAAGCAAAGTAAGAACAGCAACCAAACTCTAGATTCCTTCTTTGGGGACAAGAAGGATCAAAGCATGGAACGGGAGGAAGACAACACAGTCAGAACTCTTGAACCAAAAGCTTCGAAGAAACATGAAGACTGCCTAAAAGCCATAGATCAGCTTAAGAAGGATTTTGAA
>CM053580.1:300933732-300949936 GCA_028627135.1 Pseudochirops cupreus
GGTCATTCAATGAGGTGGAGGCCTTTCAAACATTCTTGCTGAAAAAACCAAAACTGAAAAGAAAATTTGACACTCAAATACAAGAAGCATGAGAAGGTAAACATGGAAAAGAAATCATAAGGAACTTCCCGAAGTTGAACTATTTACATGCCAACATGGAAAAACGATAATTGTAACTTATAAAACTTTTCTCAGTGTGAGGATAGGTGAAGGGAATATATATATATATATATATATATATATATATATATATACACACACACACACATATATATATATATATGTATATATATACACACACACATATATATGTATACATACACATATGTCTATATAGGAGGGTTTATATATGCATATGAACACATATCTGAGTATGTATATGTATGTGTACATAGACAGCACAGGATCAATTGAATAGGAAGGGATGATACTTTAAAAGGCGAAATTCTGAGGTGGGAGAGGAGTAGAATGAGAGGAGACAGGGAGAGACAGAATGGGATTAATCATCTTATATAGAAGAGGCAAGGGATAACTGATACAATGGAGGGGAAGAATAGGAAGGCAAAAGGGAAGGGGTCTACCTTACTCTGATTGAATTTGGCTTAGGGAAGGAATGATAAACTCTAAACTGGGTATCTTGCCACACAGGAGAGTAGGGGGATGGGGATAAGAGGGGTGATGATGGAGGGGAGGGCAGGGTGGGGGGGAGGGTTGCTGGAAGCACACACTTCTGTAAAGGGATAAGGACAGGGACAGGGTAGAGAACAGAACAAGAGGACAGCGGGATAGAAAGGAAGGAAATATTGTCAGTGTTACACAATATGTCCATTGTGGAGATGTTCTACGTAACTACACATGTATGGTCTGTATTGAATTGCTTGTCTTTCCAGTGGGGGTGGGTGATAAAGGAGGAAGGGAAAGAATCTAGAATTTAAAGTTCTATAATCAAATGTTAAAAAAATATATATGTATATATATATATATATATGTATATAATAAGAATTATTATTAGCTACATGCAACTGGGAATTAAGATATACAGGCACCAGGGTAGGGAGATCCATCTTGCCCTACTGGAAAGTCAGAGGGGCAATGGGGGAGGACATAGGAGAGAGCAGATTGGGAAAGGGGTTATACAGTGGGATGGCTATTTTGGAGTGGTGGGTGGGGGGAAGATGGGGAGAAAATTTGTAACCCAAAATCTTGTGGAAATGAATGATGTAAACAAGAAAATAAATAAATGAATAATAAAAAAGAAAAATTAAAAAAAAAGGACAACAACAACAAAAAGAATATTCATTTAGGGAACGACTGAAAAAAGAGATGGGCCTTTGTACAATAAGAGTGAGATAACTCTTAATGGTAAGAGTGAGGGACAATAGATAACCAAAGTGCTGGCATACCCAAGAAATGTGAAAAGACTAAAAGAACACCTCCAAAATGTTGAGTGAATTTTTTTGTGGAACATCTATGGGAGAAGATTAATGATAAGTGCACAGAATGAGAATGCATTCATGGGTTAAGACTTGCACCAGTGGAAGGATTTATGAACTGAAGCAAATTTTATCATTCTCTCCATCTTCATGATGAAGTTAACTAGTACTAAGATTTGACAGTTTGGTGGAATTTATCAACCTTTTCATATAATTTTGTTACTTCAATTGTGATGGTTGTCTATTTACTTATTTTTGTGGTTTTAAATTAAAAAAATATTTTTCAATTGGCAAAAATCTGTCTTCTCACCCTCCACTCCACCCTGCATCTCATTATAGAACTAAAAGAAAACTAGACATCATTACAAACATGTATAATTAATCAAAACAAATTTCCAAATTGGCCATGCTTCTTCCCACATTCAATTTTTTTTTGCCTCATTTTGCACCCTTAGTCCTTCATATCTCTTTCAGGAGCCGTACTTCATCATTACTCCTCTGGTATAATGGTTGGTAATTAGGCTGATCAGAATCCCCAATTCTTTCAAAGTTGTTGCCCTTTACCACATTATTGTCATTGTGTAAATTGATCTGGTCACTTCACTCACTCCAGGTTTCCTGGAAAACATCCCCTTCATAATTTCTTAAAACACAATAGTATTCCTTCACACTGATATTCCATAACTTGTTTGTCCATTCTCTAATAAATGAATATTTCCTCAGATTCCCATTCTTTGCCAAATCAAAAGGGCTATAGATTTTTTCTACATCCTTAGTTTTTATTATGTTTAGGACTAATATCTCCCTTAATTTGTCCTTCATCTAATTCCCCCTCACCCTTTTCTCCTTTCTCTCCTATTTCTGTATTGAATAAAATATATTTTGTACTCAGCTGTGTATGTTCACATTCTTCCTTTAACAAGTTCAATGAGATAAAAGTGAAAATGAACTTAGCTGTTCCCTCTACCCCCTATTCCTTGTTTGTACAGATGCTTATTTGTGCACTCTAATTATGTGACATAATTTTTCCTATATGTCCTCCCCACCCCACCTCCTGTGTATTCTTCATACCCTTTCTTGCCACTCTTGAGATCATAAAGACAAAACAGAAATACTACCTTGCCTTGTTTAATTAGACACCTTCTTTGACTCCTGATGATTACAGAGTTCAGAGGGGACACAAGTATTATATCTCCATAACTGAAGGTAAGCAATTCATCCTTATTTAGTATTTTATTACTGTTCATGCATGCTTATTTTTTATATTTCTCTTTTACTCCTGTATTTGAACTTCAAAATTTCTACACAGCTCTGGTCTTTTCACAAGGACTGATTGGAAGCCCTCAATTTCATTAAGAGCCCATTTAAAAATTTTTACCCCTCCTGTAGCATTATATTCAGTTTTCCTGGCAAGTTATTTTTGGTTGCAAGCTCATGGTCTTTGCTTTCTGGAATATCATATTTTCCATTCTCTACTCTTTACACTGATGGCTGCTAAATTGTGTGTGATCCTGACTGTAGCTCCTCAGTACTTGAATTCTTTTTTTATGGTTGCTTGCAATATTTTTTCTTTGACCTGGAAACTCTGGATTTTGGCTGTGCCAGTCTTGAGAGTTTTCATTTTAGGATTTCTTTCAGGAGGTGACAAGTGGATTCTTTCTATTTCTACTTTGCTTTTTGGTTCTAAGAGATCTGGGCAGTTTTCTTTTAAGATTTCTTGAAATATCATTTATAACTTTTTTTTTTTAGTGAAGGCATTCAGATAATCTAATATTGAAAAATTTTTGATCTTTAATCTGTTTTCCTTATCGGTTGCTTTTACTATGAAATACCTTACATTTTCTTCTACTTTTTCAGCCATTCAGTGGTTTTTAATATTTTTTGTTGTCTAATGGAATCATTGCTTTCTATTTGGTCCATTTGAATTTTTAAGGAGTTTGTTGTTTGGGCAAGGTTTTGTACTTCTTGTGCCAAGCTGTTAATTCCCTTTATAATTCTTTTTTTTTCCATAGTTTTCATTTCTTTTCCAAATTCTCCAAGTGCTCTCATTTCATTTATAAAGACCTTTTAAAACTCATTTGAAAAACTTTTGCTATTGTTCACTCCATTGGTTACAACCCTTCTATACAACCAGACTAATGTCCAATATGAAAGTATTTGCAGATCCTATACTTGATTGCATGTCGCCATGGGTGGGAGGAGGGAGAGGGAGGGGAGAAAATTTGAAACTCAAGGGATTGTGGAACTGAATCTTGTAAACTAAAAGTAAAAAAACAAATCAATTAAAAAAACTTAAAAAAAAGAAAAACTTTTGCTTCATCTCTTCCAGAATTCTAGTTGAGTTTGTTCCCAAGTTAAATTTTTCTCTGAGGCATTGCTTATAGATATTTTGGAGTCATTTGCCACCATAATAGCTCTTCATGGTGTGATTCTTCTTTTGCTTACTCATTCTTTCAGCTAACTTCCTGACTTCAGACTTGATGTTGGGACTAGGTTCTGCCACACGTTTGAAGGGAAGGTATGGGCTGGTCCTGTTGCTCTTGGGTTATTAAATGTTGTGTTATTCCAGGCTTTCAGGTACAGGTTAGTGACCTGTAAGCTTTCAGTATGCCCAAAGTAGTTTGATCCAAGGGAAATTCTGATTGTTGCTCTCCTGGTATGAGCTCTGACTTGGGTTTCTTTCAAAGTAACAACAAAATGGTGCTACCATGGGGGGGGGGAGGGAGAGGAGAAAATTTGAAACTCAAGGGATTGTGGAATTGAATCTTGTAAACTTAAAGTAAATAAAATAAATTTTAAAAAAACCCACAATAAAATGGTGCTAGAGTTAGCTCCTATCAACCATCTTGAAAGTTCTGCTGGTTCAGACAAAACTGCACACTCCTCTTTGTTCTGGGATTCCTGCCCTGGTTGTTCTTCTACAGGCTGAATGAGATGCTAGAACTGAGATCCTGTTCTAATCCTGGGGTCTGAGCCAAACCACTGCTGCCTATGTCTGAATTTTCTTCTTTCTGGAACATTATCCAAGGCCTTTCTCCCTAGGAATACCATACATGTGCTCTAGTTCCCTTCTCAGTCTGCCCTGGATCTGTGACCCAGAACTGGGTAGTGGGCAACAAGGGTGCCAATTGGCCCCTGTCCCTGTCACAGTGGCATAGTATAATTCTAGTGTGTGCAAGTGTCCCAGTAAAATTCTAGGACCTTCTCTTGCCCTAGTGCATAGCCTCTCCCTGGGTGCTAGAGTGGTCTTAGTCATGTGCTCTTTGTCTGACCTTGTCCCTTGTATCAGCAGACCTCTCTTTTAGTCTCCTTATTCTCATTTGAGTTAGATGACTTTTTCTAGATTTTCTTGATTCCCATCTGGTGCATTTTTAGGTCTGTTTGGTGGAATTTAATGGCTAATTACATTGCTTTCTTCTGTCCCTCCATCTTTGGTTAGTCCCAGTGAAATTTTAGAAATGGTAGGGGACAATACAAGACTGAGGGTGTTTTTGTCTCTTCTATGACTTGTCATGCCTAGAAAAGGAAAAAGAAATTCCCAGTTTAGTGGCCAACATTTTGGTGACTGTCTTCTCTTTGCATAACTAGAGTGGTCCTCAGACAGTGGGTACATTGTTTATTGTTAGATCATCTGTTTCAAAGGGTGTAGTCAACAATGAACCATGACTTAGTGTATGGAGACCCAAATAATTTGTAGATACCTTTTAATTATTTTAATGATTAATGATTAATTTTTAACCTTATTTAACTAATTTTATACTTTCTACATTAAAATATTGTTATTTAAAAGTAAATACATTTTCTCTGTTGTCCTTTGATTGAGGGGAGAAAGAGCCTTCACTTTTGATTTTTTGGACCAGTCAAAATCATCATTGTTATTTTTAAAAAGCACTTACTGACTGACTTAAAGGACTTCTTTAGGGAGAAAGTAGGAATACCACCCCCCCACCCGCTGTATGGACTCAATTTCTGCTCTCTAGGACTTCATAATTTAAGGAAAAAAACTATTAGTGAATCAAGGATAATCATACTTGGCATGTGAGGTTTTCATAATGTGTTCAAAGTTCTTTAAACTACAATTAGAAAGATGATGCCCAAATACTGCTTAAATACCATTCTCACATATTTGGGCATCTGCTCCCCAATATGGATTAAATCCTGACAGGGAGAAGAAAGTTAGATCCTAAAATCCCAGGTTTAGCATTCAAATTAATGTGAACTAGAAGAAAGAGCCAGATTAATTAATTAATAAATTAAAGAGCCAGAATCATTCTTTACCCATCTAACCTAGATTCCTGCTTTCATCATGGATAACTGTCAGCAAAAAAGCCTGGTTCTTTTGGTGCTATCTTGTGGCTAGCATAAAACTTCAGTCTCACTATATTAGAATGAGAAAAACAATTGGGGGAATAAGAGGGAGGGACAGAAGGTTAGAGTGACAGGGATTTTGAGCATATATGATTAAGGGACTAATTCACCAAGATTTCTAAAGTGAGGAGTAGGTACAAGGTCTGGAATAGGAGTTCTGGAGTATAGTACAAGGAGTATAGTACAAGGTCTGGAATAACCTGGGGATCAGATATGGGAACAAGGAAAGGTAAGGAGCAGAGAAACTTAGTTCTCCAGATTCATGCTCAGCAGACCTATATTTGTTGAATTGAATTTAATAAGAAGGACTGGATTGGAAAGGGCTTCAGGCGACTGGTACCTATTCTAGGCCTTAGATTTCTATTTCAGGAGCTAGGGGTGGGAGGAAACAGGTTTTGAAAGGTCTAAGCACCAATAAGTTTTTTTAGTCTTATCTAAGAGAAGAACTAGAAATGAACTAACGGCAAGGATAAGACTTGGCAGAAGATTAGTAAAAAGGAGGTAAAGAAAGAGCAAGGTTCAGTATTCTATAGTATACAAGACTGGGATTATAGTTCAAGAGCCTTTGTAAGTCATAAATTTTATTTTTCTCTCTTATTGCCTCTTATTAGAAGTAGTTGAGTGGTACAATGGATAGAACACTGAGCCTAGGGTCAGGAAAACCCAAGTTCAAATCTAGCCTTGTATACTTACTACTTGTGTGACCCTGGGCTAGTCATTTAATCTCTGTTTGCCTTGATTTCCTCATCTGTTACACAGGGATAATACTATAATTTACCTCAAAGGGTTGTAATGAGGATTAAATGAGATAATAGCAGGTGATTAATAAAGTTTGTTTCTTTTCTTTGTTATTGTGTTGTCCCAGTGAAGATTTCTGTGACATTTCTCTTTAAAACATTAGAGGGCAGTTGTGTACAACTTTTGGGGACCAGGGGCAGGAACTTGGAGGGGAATGTCCCCAAAAGAGGAGAGTGTTAGGGGAAAACAGGCAGTAGTGTCAGTAAAGTTGCACCAGGTTAGTACCAGAGGATGTCAGGCAGCCACCATGGAGACAATGGGGAGATAGCAGCAGTGAGTCTCACTTTTTTACAGCAAGTTTAAAAAATAGTAATAAGAATAACTCCCATTTTCCTCTTACAAAAGATCTTGATTTTATAAGTGTTAGGGAACTCTCTCTACCAACTCATCTATGATTTCATTGAGAAATCTTAGAAAATTGCTTTAAGCATATAGCACATCCAGCGATTAAGACAAGGTTATAATAACTAACATTTATAGAGCACTTTAAGGTTTGCCAAGTTCCTTACATATTTCATTTATGTTATCTGTTTAGAGTCACTTAGTAGGAAGGGTGGAGAGGTAGGATTACATGTTTTTCCAAATTTCTCTGAATTCCTCATATCTACTGTTTTGTACAGGGCAATAATATTTCATTATATTCATATATACCACTTTTCATATAACTATCCCCTAATTTATGAGTACCTGCTTTGTTTCCTACCACAAAAAATGTTGTTAGGAATATTTTAGTATATATGGGGTCTTTCCCTCTATCTTGGACGTTTTGGGAGTATATATCTGTAATGTTAATGGGATATAAGATCTCTCTCACCCCTTTATAGGCCTCACATGGAGCCCATTAAGGGAAGCTTGCTTAGGGGGGACTTGCTTGTAGGAAAACTTTCACACCTTTTGTTAATTTCTAATTAGACACTGAGTCACATGCCCTCTGGCTCTAAAATGGGCATATATACTTTGAGGTTAGCATTTTGATTTGGGGCTCACTCATTGGAAGAATGTTCTTGTGATTTGACCAGATGACACTCTGGGTAGTCATTAAGGAACCCCTGCCCTCCACCCCCTTTGAAAAACACAGATGTTGATGCTTCTCTCCCTGGTAAGTATGTTTATATTGCCTTGGTCAGACAGTTGGAGCTGTCTGTTGATCTGTGCTAATTTCTTAGACAGTTAGTAACCCTGTCTGTTGGTCTTTATTTATCTGCTTCTATTTTCTCTGTATTTTCTGTTGGTATTTTCTCTGAAGTTCATGGTGCTGACTTTTCCCCTGAACTAGTGAATGTAGTTAAAAAAAAAGATTATTAACCCCTTAAATAACTATCTTTCCTAGTATGCAGATCTAAGAACCTGTGCTAGTAGCCATCCTAGGTATGCCAGTGAGGTTGCCAGTACAATATCTTCAGTCTATTTCCCTCTAGTGGTTCCTTTTCTTTTGCCTACAATTTAATTCAATTCAACAAACATTTATTTAGCTTCTTGACCTAAAGTAGCTTATATTTTAGTTGGGAGCTACAATATGAACACAAATAAGTAAATGTAATATAGTTTGAAGACAGAGAGGTCACTAAAAACTGAGGAGATAGAGAAGGCTTCTGGGAGGAGTAGCATTTGAGCTAAGCCTTGAAGAAAAATAAGGACTTTGAGGGACAAAATTGAGGAGCTCATGATTCTCCCCCTACCCCCCAAAATCCACTCTTCTTCTAAACTTTCTTATTTCTGTTGAGGACACCATCATTCTCCTAGTCACCCAGGCTTATAGCCTTGGGATCATCCCTGAACCTTAACTCTTGCTCAACCCCAAAGTCCAATATGTTGCTCAGAATTGCGTTAATATTTCTGTAATATATCCTGCCTTTGCAAGGGCTGTCTCCCATGTCTGGATTGTACTCACACTTTACTTACCCATTGCCTCTTAGACTCACTGGCTTCCTCCAAGTTTAGCCTTTTCTGATCCCCCTAGCTGTAAATGGTTTTGCACTCTTCAAATGAAGGTATATGCATTTCAGTTCCCCCAGTAGACAGTAGGGACTGAAAGTAGGGACTGAATTTTGTTTGTTTTTTTTTGTACGTGTGTTGTTAATTGTATTCTCTGTGCCTACCACAGAACCTTGAATGTAATGTGCACTTAATAAATGCTTCTTGGATTCCTCAGATTGGTGTACATGGAAAGAGGGTAGATTATACAGATGTTTGGAGGGCATGTCCAATTTTGTCAGAGTTTACAAGAAGGGAAATAATGTGAAATGTCAAGACATGTAAATCCAAGCTAAGAGAGTGCCTTAAACATTAGGCTAAGTTTGTCAGAGCTCCCCTGTAAAAAAACAAAAACAAACAAACAAAAAAAAACCCCTTCCCACCAGCATATCATCCTTTCAAGCCATTGTCTTATTTCTCCTCCCTTTTGTTTTCAAACTTCTAAAAAGAGTTGTCTATTCTTGTTACTTCTGCTTCCTCACTACCCACTCACCCTAAATCCCTTGTAATTGACTTTCTGTCCCTATCACATACTGGGGGGAGGTAGCTCCACTCCAAGGTTCTCCATGACTTCCTTACCCTCAAATCCATTTTTTTCCCTAGCCATTCTCGTCTTTGAATTCTCTTCAGTGTTTGATCCTGGCAGCCACCCCTTCCTTGATCTTGTGGCTCTTTTGACATCATTGATACCTTCACTCTTATGACTCTCCCTCCACCTCTTGACCTTGCCTTTTCTGTTTCCTTTGCTAATACTTCATCTTTTCAACATTTAAACACGGTTGTATCTGAAAGTTGTGTCTTTGGCCTCTTTCTCAAGCTCTACTATTTTTTTTGGTGGTCTTGTTGACTCCTGTGGCTTTGTTTATTACTTCCAGGTGAATGACTCCCAGACCTGTATCTCTACCCTTCAACTCTCCTCAGAACACTAATCCTGAATTTCCAGTTACCTCTTGGGTGTGTTCACTTGACTGATACCTTAAACTTAATATATTGAAAGTGGAACTTATCATCTTCTCCCATTAAAACAGTTGTGCTCTCCCTCCCTTCCTCTCCTTGTCCCACTCCATACTTCCTCTATTTCTGTAGATAGAATAATCAATCTCCCACTTATCTATGCTGCCATACTCTGAGTTATCTATGTTTTTTCTGCCTATTAATCAGTTGCTAATTTCTCTTGATTCAATCTCCATGGTGCCTGTCCCATCCATTGCCTTCTTTGTTCCCCCTGTCATCATCCTAGTTCAGGCCTGTATTTTGTCTTGCCTGGAATATTGTAATAACTTTCTCACTAATCTTCTTGCCTCTAGTCTCTGTCATTTCCATTCCCTTCTTCACAGTGCTGAAAGATTAATCTCCTTAACACTCCACTCTAATCATCTCACTCCTGTACTCCAAAAGCTTCAGGGGCTACCCATTGTTTATATGTGAAATGGAGTCAGGAAAGGTCTTTACTCTTTCTCATGAGAAAGGATTCTGCCCCTGTCACTCACATGGCATCTGCCAGGGAGAGAGCAACAGGTAGAAGCAAGCCCATGGTTATATAATCTTCTAATGCAGAAACCCAACTGGCCTTCACTCTTATTGGTAGGGAGGCCGGCCCACAACCTAAGCGCGGAAATCTATCTCTGAGATAAAGGACTTGGAAACATGTGGGTGTCCAACGAAAGGCCAGGAAAGCAGTCTTAACCTTATTTGGCATATCTTGTGCTGAGGTGGCACTGGGGAGGGTCTCCATTGCTCTAAGTCCCAGTTTCCTGGAAGGGCAGGTCCTCTAACTTAGGCCTAGTGAATACTGAAGCCATTCTAGATTTGATTTTTCAGAATGGGGAAACTTCATTGCAAATTATCCCTCATATTTATAAAGCCAATGTTCCTTAGATTGGATTCAGAGCTTTCCACAGTATACTTCCAATCTACCTTCTGCTTACAGAGAAGTTCAGGGCTGGCAGAGAGCTTGAGAATTATATAGTATACTCCTGTTCCTTTTATGAATGAGGAAGCAGTCTCAGAGAAGTGAATGGATAAAAAGCATTTATTAAATACTTACTATGCACCAAACACTGCTATAAAAACTAGGGATTCAAATACAAAAGAAACAGCTTGTGCCCTCAAGGAGCTTATATTCTAACGGAGAGACAGTACATATAGAGGCATGGTGGCCCAGGAAGGGAATTTCTAGCTCATGTTTTTCTCTGGGCCTGAAATGGGCTGTCCCATCCCCTGTCCCTCAACCTCGGCTTATAGAGATTTTTTTTCAAGATCTGCCTTATTTGTCATCATCTTCATGAAGCCTCCTCTATCCTGTCAACTAAAGGTTACCTCTTCCTCCATAAATTTCTTATAGCAGTTTGTCTGGACCTATCTTTTCCACTTACCATCTGCTGGCCTGTTTCATAGTGATGATGAGGTGCTCAGGTCCCAGACCTAAGATCATGTCTCTGGAAGCCTCCCAATTTCTCAGTAAGTGCCTTTGCCATGAAAATTGGAGAAAAATTTGAGAAAATTTTCTTTTGCTGCAGAACACATTCTCTTATCAGAACAGACAGAGGGGTGCCTGGCCCAAGGATTTTTGTCCCTGGCTGGCTCAAGCACTCTGCCTCCTGCCAGATTCCCAAGGTCCACAGCTCTGACAACTCCCTCAATTTTTGGTATACATTTTCCCATCCATATTTATCAAAGGCAGCTGGACTCTTTGATTACCTAATTAGTATCCCTGGCATTCCTTTCCCATGCCTCAGTCTCTTGCAGGTTCTCTTAAGGACCCATACCTGCTTTTGCTAAAGTATTACAATAAACTTTTTGCCACTTGACTAAGAGAGGACTTGAGTGTGTGAATTCATTCCATGTGACCCTACCTTGGCATTTTTGGGGTTCCAGCACCCCAAAACGTCTTCAGTAATATGTGTATATATTTTATTCCTCTACTAACTTGTAAACCCCTTGAGAGAAGAGTCTGTGCCTTATTTCAGTTATGTATCGGAGACATCTAGCATGATGCCTTGCACATCACAGGCATCAAATAAATTCTGGTCAAATTAAATTGAATCCTTATTTTATGAAGAAACTAAGAGAAGTAGAAACTGAGGTCCATAGAGGTTAAAGGCTCTCCTGAAGATCGCGCAGTTGGTCCATGACAGGGCCAGGATTTTAGCCCAGGTTTCCTGACTCTAAGTTCAAGAACACTATCTCTTACTGAACTACAGTTTCTTCATCTCTAAAATGGGGGTGATCATACTTGTGTATGCATTTGTGAAACTCAAATCAGGTTATGTATGTTAAGCTTTCAGACTGTGAGAAGGTCTGGGTGGCATAAATGGACCATTGGAGTAAACTTTTGGTACGGCTTACTATATTGGAATTCCAATTCAGTTTAATTGGTTAATTCCTAACTCTTAAAATGTAAATTAGGCATTCATGGAACAGCATCAATTATTTAAAGTCTTCATGGGTACTATTTATTGTGATACCTCATTCCTTCAAAGCAATGTTTCTCAGCTATTTTTTAAAAAAAATACTGACATATACTTTCAAAAATGTGCTGGAGGTGAGAGTTAGGCGTGAAAGAAAATTTGGAAAAATGGAGAGTACCAATTTGAACAGGGATAACCTCCTGTAGTGCAAATAACAACTATAATGATAGCTAGAGTTTACATAGTCCTGTAAGATTTTCAAAATGCTTTACAAAGAGCATCTCATTTTATCTTAGGGTCATTGTCCCCATTTTACACATCAGTACAATGAGTTGTTTTGTTCATTTTTGTTCACCACAACAAAAGCATCGAGGCAGACAGAGCTAGTATCTTTTACAGAGACACATAGCAAGTAGATGTCTGAAGTAGTATCTGAATTCAGGTCTTCCTGACTCCAAATCCAGCACTCAATCCATTGAACCATCTCACTGTCCTTCCTTTTATGCAGGAAGCCCTTTTGTCCCCCTATGTTCCTTTTCTGACCTTTTTGCTCACTTTCTGGGATCCTTTCTTTAACCCTCTCAAAACTCTTATCTCCATAAGCATTTAAGCTCATTTTGGCTTTAAAGAAGTTATTTAACCACAAGAAGTACATGACTACTAAGAGTAAAATGCCCAAAACTCAGAAGTTGGAGTGAGCTTAGAGATAGAGGAAACCTATTAATCAACAAACACTTATTAAGCGCTACCTTCAAGTAAGGACTTGGGTTTGAATTGTGGGAGCATTAGACAAGGAAAACTACAATGTGATAGCAAAAAACCATTTTTTAAAATTAATGTAACAGGTGGTTCAAAGGCTATTTGCCTAAGATTCTCATCATTGGTAGAAATTGATTACTCAATGCTCTATGCCTGCATGAAGGTTGGAGTTGGTAAGAGATTAAGAGAATAGAGATCCTGGTCTTCTGGATTCTAGCTTTGAGAGAGAAAACACCTGGTTTCAGACTCTCTTCAGGTCTCTGAAGGGAGAGAAAGACTGGGAATAAGCCATTGGGTAGAGGAGACAGCACTTTGATGATGTCCTAATAAAATATAGTAAGCTGAGGCTTACTATATTTGGGAAATTTCCACTTGGGTAAGATCTGAGACTTGCTTGGTTGGTTTGAGTTATCTCACTCTCATCTGGAGACCTCATTTACTCTGTGCATTTTATGGTATAACTCTCCTACAGGTATTTTTTTTTTGCTATTAATTTGGATATTCTCTATTTGAAATGTATGTTCATTGTGAAACTGGCATTTGGCAGGAAGGGAATTAAGCTCTGGATGTTTAGCTTGGGACACTCCCTATTAAGGGACAATGATAGAAACACAACTTCAAACTAAAAACTATGTCACCTAGATGAACAATATTTAAAGCAGAAAATGGATATAATTCTAAGCAGTACCCCTTCTTTCTGAGGACAACAGAATGGCCAGCTTCTTGCTCCAACCTCACACTTCTTTTCCTAGCAGCTATCATATTTACTTTGGAGAAGGATGGGGGAGGAGACTCTAGGGATAGCTATTCTTGCCTCCCTTTGAGCCACATCTAGACAGATCCATAGGGACACACATAATCTGCATGAACAAAACAATATAATAGCAGGACTCACCTCCTTAGGTTAAAGGTGTTGGAGAATGATTAAATGGGGGAGGTCTGGAGACCATAGTATGGAGGAGACCTGGAAAAGGCTTTTCAAAGTGGCCTCTTCTATGGGAAACTTGTAGCATCATTGGCTCAGTCTGAATGGAGGGTTATGAGTTAATGAGGGCTTTGCCTTTTATTTACATTACTCATTGGTATGCAACCTAGAGAGTTACATGGATCTCCCTATTTTTTTAAACAAATAAAGGCATTTTGCTGGTAAATCTCTGGCTATGCAAATGTTATATATAGTTCTGATAGTCAGGTTTGGACAGTGGTAACTGTCATAAACTGAAGCTGAGAAACCCTTTGTTCACTATTTCTTTCCATATAAACCTTTTTGCAAAGTTTTTTTTTTCTTCTACAAATGCCTGCTACATTCCAGGTAAGATGCCAGGTACTGATGATACAAAGACAAGACTGAAACAGTCCTCAATCTCAAGGAGTTTACATTGTACTGGAATAAGATTCCTTAAACTCTTTAAAATCATGCCTATCTTGTTTTAAAATAGGTGGACCTCATCCAGGATCAAGCAGTCTTCCACTTTAGGGAGGCATAGGGAGCCGCATGTGCTGGGCAGGTCAAACAACCCTCTTGACAACCTTCTCCTCTCAGATCTTGAAGGAGACAGCTCCAGATCCTAAGCCCGAGACCGTTGGGGATAGCACTGTCCCCCAAACCACTAGATTTGCGTTCTACTCAGCCCATGCAGGCATCATTGAGGGGAGAAATCACTATGGAGAAGGGACCCACCCTCCTCATCACTCCCAGAAACAACTACCATGAGTTGGCAGATGAAAACAAGAGCCACCTTCCTGCTTCCTGCCCAGTGCTCGTAGCTATCATCTGGGGAGACAAATACTGTTGAGAAGGGTCCCCCACAACTGCCAACCAATTGCCACTCCAAGGGCAGGTGAACTATTCTAGCTGAAGCAAGGAACCGAGACAAGAATAAGCAAGCTCAAGAAAGTCAAACCATCAGTGTCATCTTCTTGACTACCAATGCCCCTCAGACACCAATGAACACATCCTAGGACCTGAGACAAAGAGCCTTTGGAATAACAATATTTCAATTCCAGCACCTACAGCTATAATCCTGGGATATAACTCCTATGGAAATATAGCCTGGCAGCTGCTCTTGCAGGTACTATAGCTACCTTTATTGAAGACGTAGAAAAGTTTTTTTTTTCTCCACCAAAATTTTTGGCATTGTCAAATGATTCAACATCAGAAGTTGAAATGATTTTCTTAGTGGTAATGTCAAGTTTTGCTGCTGAATCCTAAAGATCATGAAACTTTTCTGTGTCATTTGCAGCTGAAACCTTCCAGGTGTATTTTCTCCTCCATTAGAATGAGTTCCATGAGAGCAGAGATTGTCTGACTTTTCTATTTATCTTCCCATTATCTAACATGGTGCTTTGCACATAGTAATCACTTAAATGCTTCATTCATCCATCCATTCATCCATTCATTCATTCATTCATTCATGTATGAAAACTGGTGCAGGGCAGTGAATAGGTAGGAGAGAAGAGACAGAGGAGGAAAGAGAGAGTAAGAGATACCCATGAAAATGTTGCAATGCACTCACTCATGGTCTGCTTCTGGCCCTTTGGGAAGCCCTACTTTCTTTTTTTTTTCTTTTAACTTTACATCATTCATTTCCACGAGATTTTGAGTTACACATTTTTTTCCCCATCTTCCCCCTACCCACCACCCCAAAACAGTGATCCCACTGTATACCACCTCCCCCAATCTGCTCTCTCCTATATCTTCCGCCATCACCCCTCTGACTTTCTGGTAGTGCATGATGGATCTCCCTACCCCAGTGCCTGTATATCTTATTTCCCAGTTGCATGTAAATAATAGTAATAATTATTATTATAATTATATATGTATACACACACATACACACACACACATATATTAACATTTGATTTCAGAACTTTAAATTCTAGATTCTTTCCCTTCCTCTCTCATCACCCACCCCCACTGAAAAGACAAGCAATTCAATACAGGCCATACATGTGTAGTTACACAGAACATCTCCACAATGGACATATTGTGAAAGACTGACTATATTTCCCTCCTTCCTATCCTGCCTCTCCACTTGTTCTATTCTCTACTTTGCCCCTGTCCCTTTACAGAAGTGTGTGCTTCTAACAACCCTCCCCCTCAATCTGTCCTCCCCTCCATCATCACCCCTCTCATCCCCTTCCTCCCTACTCTCTTGTAGGGCAAGATATCCAATTTAGAGTGTATGTCATTCCTTCCCTAAGCCAAATTCAATGAGAGTAAGGTTGACTCATTCCCTTTTGCCTTACTGTTCTTCCCCTCCATTGTCACAATTATCTCTTGCCTCTTCTATATGAGATGATTAACCCCATTCTGTCTCTCCCTGTCTCCTCTCATTCTATTCCTCTCCCACCTCTCAATTTCACTTTTAAAATATCATCCCTTCCTATTAAATTGATCTTATGTCCTTTGTCTATGTACACATATATACACACACTCACATATGTATTCATATGCATATA
>CM053580.1:300950436-300971760 GCA_028627135.1 Pseudochirops cupreus
TTCTGGGGTTGTATCCCAAAAAGATCATAGAAGTGGGAGGAAGACCCATATGTACAAAAATATTTATTGCAGCTCTCTTTGTGGTGGCAAAAAACTGGAAATTAAGGGGATGCCCATGAATTGGGGAATGGCTAAACAAGTTGTGGTATATGAATGTAATGGAATACTACTGTGCTATAAGAAATGGGGAGGAGATGGTCTTCATATTCACCTGGAGAGGCTTATACAAACTGGTGCTAAGTGAGAAGAGCAGAACCAGGAAACATTTGTATACAATCACAGACACATTGTATGTGTGATGATCAACTTTGATAAACTGGACTCTTCTCAGCAACACACAGTCATAAGACAACTCTAGTCTTACACATCTCAGGATGGAAGCAGATAACTATATTCAGAGAAAGCTCTAGAAAGAACAGAGTTTAAATGGGACTGAAGCAATCTACATGCTATCGTTCTTTTTCATGTTTGGTTTTGTTTCTTTTTTTCCCATTGTTCACTCCATTGGTTATAACTCTTCTATACAACCAGACTAATGTCCAATATGAAAGTATTTGCAGATCCTATATTTGATTGCATGCTGCCATGGTGAGGGGGCAGAAAGAAGGGAGAAAATATGAAACTCAAGGGATTGTGGAACTAAGTCTTGTAAACTAAAAGTAAATAAACAAATCAATTAAAAAAAAAAGAAAATCCATTTATCCAAAGTGATAACAAAGCAGAAGTCAGAGAAGGTAGTTATTCAGAAGAATATATACTGAATAATATAGAGTGAAGAAGTTTCCCATTGGGAACAAGGTAACTCAACTCAACCAAGAGAGAGTCCTAGATCTATATAATGGGAAATTCCTTGAAGTTTCTAGTGTAGTAAGCTGGGGATAGGGACATAATGGAGACTGCCGGCTCCTCTCATGGCTTCCTACAGTCTTTTCCTTCAGCATTTTAAAGTGGGGTTAGCTTTGCCCATCTTGCCTCTTAAAGCTGGAAGCTGGAAGTACCCAGAGTGACTACATGGCCCAAAGTGACTAAAAACTTGAAGAGAATTGAAGAAGACTGAATGAAACAGAAAAGAACTCCATTCTCCCACTCTTGCCAATATCACACTGTTGGCAGGGCATTTATTTCCACCAATGAGGAGAGAGTCCTATAAATCCCACTTGATCATAATGGACAATTTTTTGGATAAATCGCTGTAATTTGACAAGATTTTGCTTAAAAATTTTGAGTCAATGTTCATGAATGATATTGGCCTATTGTTTTTCTTCTGTTTTACCCTTCCCTGATTTAGCTATTAGGACTACATTTGTCTCATAAAAGGATTCTGCTTGGGTACTTTCCCAGTTTTTGAGATTACTGTATGAAGTATAGGCACCAGATGTTTTTGAAAGGTTTAATAGAATTTTCCTATGAATCCATCAGGACTGGGAGTTTTCTCTTGTTTTGGGTGTTCACAAAGCAAATTATCTCTTCAGGTCTGGTTTTGTTGGAAAAATGTTTCAAATGCCTCTGTTACTGAACATTCATCTTTTTTTCATTTGATTAAGCTCAAATGTGCAAAGTAGGTCATCCTGGGCTGCTTCCTGAGCTCCAATGCTGTTCTGAACATGCCGTTCCATTCCTTCCTGCATCTTCTAGTGGGTGCAGAATAGTCTTATGGTATTCAAATTTCCTTTCTTTTTAATTTTAAGTTCTTTCTGATGGCTTGCAGAACTTATTTCTGAACTGAATTGCTAAATTTAAGCCCTGTAGATTTTGGAATTTGCAACTTTTTTTTTGGGTAGGTGATCTATGAATTCTTTCAACTGGTATTTCATTTTCTATGTTCAGAAGTTCTGGCCAGTTATTTTATAATTATTTCCTGCATTATGGTGTGAGAACTTTTTGTCCTGTCATGTTCTTTTGGGAGATCTATGATCCTTAGGTTGTTTCTATGCACTCTGTCTTTGAGATCACTATGTTTTGCTTGAATAGTTAGCGTGTTTTCTTTTAATGTAATTGTTTTTTGCTTCTCTTCTTCTATATTGTCTTTCATTTCTATGTGTTTGCATAACCAATTTATTGTCCTCTCTTTTACTTCTTTGATGAGGCTTGCCATTGCAGATTCCAATTTTTCTATGCTACCCATTTTTCTGCTGCGCAGGCCATGAACTTTGCTTTCACGATTCTTATTTCTTTTTCAAACTTCTCAGAAACAGCATATTGTGGTTCCATATTCTCCTTACATACCATAGAGGCCTCTGTCACATCAAGTGTTAGATTATTTTCATTTTGCATGATCTGGAAACCATATTTGTTTTTGTTATTATTATTTTCCCCGTAGATTTATCTGCTTGTGTTCAAGGTCTTTAAGTTTTATCTTTCCTTAAATCCTAAGTAATTTCAATCTTTTTTCCTCTTATTTTCCCTTATTGCTCACTTTCTGATTGCTTTCTTTCTGATGGTAGCTTTCCTAGGGGATGAATCTCAAAAAAACTCAGCCTCCTTCCATACTGGACATGATCTACCATCCTGGGTTTTTGCCCTAAGTGACTTTTGAGTTGACAGAACTGGCTGCAGCTGGATGCTGAGATCTCTCCCTCAGACCTAGTGGAGTACCACATTGTTGTTGTCTCTCAGTGGTTCAATTGTGTCTGTCTCTTTACGACCCCATTTAGAATTTTCTTGGCAAAGATACTGGAGTGGTTTGCCATTTCCTTCTCCAATGAATTAAGGCAAATAGAGGTTAAGTGATTTGCCCAGGGTTATAACAGATAGTGAGTGTCTGGGGTCACATTTGAATTCAGGTCTTTCTGACTCTAGGTCCAGCTGAGCCATCTAGCTGCCTCTAGGAATGGCACGTAGTTCCCCAATATATGGAAACCTTTTCTAGTGTCTTGTCCCACTCCCTCTGTGCTTACCACCGGCAGTTCAGAGAGTTGTTATGTTGGTGCTGTAGGGTTGATTTCTGTAGTTTGAGTCTCTGTGGTTCTGGGAGAAGGGGTGTGTGGACTGTGGTGTTGAGCCCTATTTCAAGACCGGACATATGTCCTGACCCATTTCCTCTATTCTTGGTTCTCTTGCAAAGACTTTTGTAGCACAGACTGCTGGACACAATGGTTCTGGTTGTGGGGTCCCACGAAGTTTCTTCTCTTGGAGTGCTGCTGTGGTGTTGGCGCTGGCTATCTGTCACTGTCTGAGTAAAACTCTGCATCCTGGAGCCAGAATGTCTATGTCATTGGAGAGAGGGAGGAAGAATAAGCATGGTGGGTATGGAGTTGCATTTTATTGTGATCATGTAATCTGTGGTCTGCTAGTGCAGCAGATTGCATCGGAGGTAGGAGGTGGACAAGGGATGCTGAATGAGCTCAGGGTAGATATCAGTTCATTTTTTTAAACCATTTGCATTTTGAGTGTTCTAAATCATGGAGGCAGCTGAAATTGCTTTATCTTTGGCAAATAATTTCTGTTTTGGTACAAGTTTGAGAGGTCAAGGGAATCATAGAAATGTATATTTCTCCATTTTGCTGATCACATGACCTGTGCCAGCATTTTTAACAAGTTAAATTGGTCGTGAAAAGTCTCTGAAAAGGATGTAGGGGAGAATGGATAGGCAACAAACAAAGGCAGTAAATGTAATATAAGTAAAAAGGAAATCCAGAATAAAGGATTCTGAGGGAGGAAGGTAGAGAATGCTTTCCCTTTTCAATTCCATGTCTTAGAACCCTCAGGTTTTTTTCAAAGACTAACTCAAATGCTACTTTTGTAATAAGGCCTCCTTTCCTGATCCCTGAAAATAGTGTCCCCCCAAAATTACTCTGTACATATCTCATATTTACTTGTAACATATACAATAGAGTATAAGCTTCTTGAGGGCAGAGACAGTTTAGTTTTTATCTTTGTCCTCCCAGCACTTTGCCCAGCACATAGTAGATGCTTAATAAATGTCTGCTGCATGAGCGAATAAGTGAATACCTGGGGTTTTAGGGATATTCTATATATCTATGTGTATAGATATCTATATTTCTATATATGTCTCTCTCTATAGATATATATCCTATATATCTATACATATTTGATATATCTATATATGTCTATAAACATCCCTACTTTAAGCTTTCTGCTTTGAAGAACTTCCTCTTCCTTCTGTACTGGGAGAAATGAGGTCAGTCTTGGCAATGGCTACTGAGATTCTGAGAAGGGGGAGTGGATGTGGAAGATAATGATACAGAGGGCTTAATTTTAGGTGGTTGAGGAAATGAATGTGAAATTTGAGATTCTCTCTACAAAGCTACCCTGGGTTAATATTCAAACCCTGTGCTTTATTTCAATGGCAAATTTTTGGGATGGACAGAAACTGTAGCCCATGCGACAGAAGATAAACTCCACAGACATTAAAAAATCCAGGGGAAAGGTTATGTAATAAATTGGAAAACACTTTAAGGTTCATTGAGATGTTAGGTGCTTTGTGAATGCACACACTATTTTCATTACTCTGGTTTTTTCATGTGACTGACATGACTTGGTTTCCTAAAACTATAAAAATCAGCTCTTAAAAGGAGCAGGAACCATTTATTCATTCATTCATTTATCTATTTATATTGATTCCATTTTATTTTGTTTTCAGATCAAATTCTCTCCCTCCTCTTCCATTTTCTTCATCCGTTGAAAAGTCAAGGAAAACAAAGCCTATTACAAATATATATAGTGATACAAAACAATTTCCACGTCAACTATGTTCAAAAAAAGAAAGGAAGGAAGGAACAAAGGAAGGAAGGAAGGAAGGAAAGAAAAGAAGAAAGAGATGGATAAAAGAAAGAAAAAAGTATGCTTTGACTTGAGTCCATCTATCTTCTCTATCTGGAGATAGCAAGTATCATCATGAATATTTTGGCTTTGTGGTTGGTCATTGTGCTGATCAGAATTCTTAAGTCTTTCAGAGTTGATTGTTCTTATAATATTGCAGTAAATACAATGTTTTGGTCCTGCTGCTCACTTCATTTTGTCCAAATTCACAGGTTTTTGGAAACTATTTCCTTTATCATTTCTGATAGCATAGAATATAATATTTATCACTTAATATACTATAACTTCATTACCCATTCCCCAGATGATGGGTATTCATACAGTTTCTAATTCTTTGCTATCAGTAAAAGAACTACTATAAATAGTTTTGTACGTGTGTCCTTTTCCTCTTTCTTTGATTTCTTTGGGGCATAGACTTATAAGTAGTATTTCTGAGTAAGAAGATATATACATCTTAATAGCTTTTGGGGCATATTTTCAAATTACTTTCCATAATAGTTATACTAATTCATAACTCCACCACCAGTACATTAGTATGCCTGTTTTCCCACATCCCCTCCAGCATGTATAATTTTCCTTTGTCATCATCTTAGCCAGTCTAAGGAAATGCTTTAGAATTGTCTAAATTTGCATTTCTCTAATTATTACATTTACAGCACTTTTGCACATGGCTGTTGATGGCTTGAATTTTTTTCTTTGAAAATTATTTTAAAAAAATTATCTATTAGTATCCTGTGACAGTCTATCAATTAGGAAATGTCTCTCTTTTTGTAAATTTGACTAAATTCTCTATATATCTTGGAAATGATCAGAAAAACGTGCTGCAAAGATTTTCGCCATAATTTACTTCTTCTCTTCTAATTTTAACTGCATTGGTTTTGTTTGTGCAAGAAAGTTTTAATTTTTGTAATAAAAATTTTCCATTTTACTTCCTATGAACCCCTATTCACATAAATTTGATGGGTAGTTTCTTGCATACTACATTAATTTGCTTATGATATCACCCTTTATGTCTAAATTATGTACTTTTTAGAGCTTATCTTGGCATATGGTTTGAGTTGTTGGTCTATACCAGTGGTTCTCAACCTTCCTAATGCCGCTACCCTTTAATACTTGTATGTGGGTGTATCTACATGTAGGCAGACTCGTCTGGAGACAGAGAGAGGAGCCGTGTCTTGGTTCCTAAGACCCTTGGAAATATGTGTTTTCCGATGCTCTTAGGTGACTCCTGTGAACAACCCACAGGTTGAGAACCGCTGGTCTATACCTAGTTTCTACCAGATTCTTTTCCAGTTTTCTCAATAGTTTTTGTTGAATAGTGTATTTTTACCCCAATAGTTAAGAGTTTTGGGCTTATCAAACACTAGTTGGTTGTGCTTATCTGCTTCTGTACATCATGTACCTAATCTATTACACTGATCAAACTTGCTGCTTCTTACCCAGTACCTCACTGTTTTTTGACAATTATGGCTTCGTGTTATAGGTCGAGATCAGGCACTTCTAGACCCTTTTTGTTCCCCTTTTCTTTTCTTTGATTTCCTTTGTACTCCAGACTTTTTGTTCTTCTAGATGAGTTTGCTATTTTTCATAGCTTTGAAAAGTAAGTAATCTAGTAATTCAATTGGTATGGCAGCAGATGAGTAAATTAATTTAGGTAATATTATTATTTTTATTATATTGTCTTGGCCTACCCCAGGGCAATTAATATTTCTTCAGTTATGTAGATCTGCCTTTATTTGTGTAAGGTGTTTTATAATTGTGTTCATATAGTTCCTATATATGTCTTGGTAGGTGGGCTCCTAAGTATTTTAGATTGTCAGTAGTTATTTTAAATGGAATTTCTCTTTTATCTCTTCCTGCTGAGTTTTTATTGGTAATATATAGAAATGGAGAGGGTTTCTTCCTTCCTTCCTTCCTTCCTTCCTTCCTTCCTTCCTTCCGTTCTCTTTAATGTTTAACAATTACATTTCCTTCAACTATTCTTCTCACAGAGGTCATATGAATTAGTACATATGTAGAGCTGTTAAAAGACTGGAGGGCCACATTTTAATTTGAAAGTAAGCTATAATCAGAACTGGAAGCAGAGAGTGATAATTTTCAGAGGTAACTTAGGCTTTTTGGTTCTTCTCTTTCCCCCTTTCTTTAATTTGCCTAGAAATATGAAAAGAATCATGGGTACATCAAGAGTCGAGAAATAAAAATATCTCAGACTCACACAGTCATGTTGAAAAACAGCTTTTGAAATTGTTTGGGGTTGGGGGATGTAGAATGACAATTAAGAATTGATTTGAGTTAAAGAAGATTTTCTAACCCCAAGTCAGATAAAAGTTGAAACAATAAAGTGCAACTTATTAGTAGGAAGAAGTGAATTAAAGAAAAGACTAGATCTTGTGCTATTTTTTTGTTTTGTCTTTTGACTGAGTGTAGTGGATAGTAACTAAGGAGCTATAGTTTAGAGGATTTCAAGTCACCATAGGAGCTGAAATGGTCAGCAATTGGTCCTGGAGAGCTTAAGCATAGCCACTGGGCTCTAAACTAAAAGAAAGCTAGCAAAACCCTCCTCAGGAAAAGCCAAAAACCTGGTAGTAGAGAGATGTGGAGAGAAGTTGATATGTTACCTAACACCATTCCCTGAATGAGTGAATCATAGGACCATTAGGAGCATAGGACCATTAATCTAGAGCTGGAAGGAACTTCAGAGGTCATCTAGCTCAATCTCTATTATGGATGAAGCAACTGAAGCAGGGAAATCCTTGTTGTTTTCTGTTTGGTGATGTAAATGTTGTATAGACATCTTTCTGTATCACTCATTCCTTAGTAAAGAATTTTTAGCCTGAGGAATCCTGCAAAGGTCAACTTGTTTAAAACCATTTAGCTTTTTAAAGATGAATATAAAAATGGAATTTACACAACAGTGTCCCTGGAAATGTAACAGATTTTTTAAAAAAGCATGACTTTGCATCTTTTTGTCCATTCTGTGCCAATGCCACCATCTCGGCCTGACTATAGTAAGCAGCTTGGCAACACTATGTGTGAATGTAGATGTATATGTGTATGTGTATACACCCCCCACTATATATATGTACATATACATGCATGTATATATATATACACATATATATGTATATATTCTCTCTCCATATATATGTATATGTGTGTATGTGATTAGTGAACCTTACACCAGGTTGGTAACTGTGTATGTGTATATATGTATACCTAATATATACACACACATACGTTTTATAGTCACTATACAGTCACCAATCTGGCAAGATTGTGTGTGTATATAAACATACATATATATGTATGTGTATGTATATTCTCTCTCTATACATACACACACATATTTGCATTTGTATGTGTATAAATATATGTTTGTATATGTGTATATATGTGAATATCTACACACATTATATATTTATATATATACACACACATATATATATGTGTATATATATATATATATATATATATATATACACACATATACACACATTTACACATATAATTATTGAACCTTATAGCAAGGAGGGAAGTGTGTGTATATGTATATGTCTCTCCGTGTGTATATTCAAATAATCCTCTTTTTTTTCAGAAGTATTTATGTGTAAGGTAGAACTAGCATTGGCAGGTATGATAATGCCCTTTGTCCGTGTAAGGGGTTATTCTTCAGTTATTTTTCAGTCATGTACAACTCTTTGGGACCCCATTTGGGGCTTTCTTGGCAAAGGTATTGAAGTGGTTTGCCATTTCCTTCTCCAGCTCCTTTTACAGAGGAGTAAACTGAGACAAACAGGGTTAAGTGACTTGCCCAGGGTCACAGAGCTAGTAAGTGTCTGAAGTCAGTTTTCAACTCAGGAAGATGACTTCCTGACTCCAGGACTGGCCCTTTATCTGCTGCACCACCTAGCTGCCCATGTAAATAGAGATACATAAATATTAATGAATATTTAATTACAATCCTCCACTTAAGTACTACTTTTATGCTTAATCATGCTGTGGAAAGAATATTGGGTTTTCAAAGGCTCTGCTACTTGGACCCAAGCTCGAGCAGTTTTTGTCAAGATGAAAAGGCTTCAAGTATGGGCTTTTGATGGAATTTGTGTCTATTATTCAATGTTCAACTTAACTAAGCTTGGAAAAACGTATCACAGGAGGTTGGCCGTATAGTTAGGTCTCAATTAGCATAAACAACGAATCTCATAAAGTGATAATGTATTTGAATTTGCACTATCTGAAGCTCTAATGATGTTTACATAGTAACTGGTTCCAGACCAATGAAAATATACAATGGATTAATTCCTGAGCATTACTCAGGTCCTAGCTGTCGATGACCATCAGGGTGTGGGAATTGAACCACACCAACTCCATCCCGTGTCTCAATTCTGGCTCAGTCTATCTAATTATGAGTCTAGTACAATTTCTGTCTTGTGAGAAACCTTTATTCAATTACGGGAATTGTGAGAAAATTTTATTGCATTGCTTGAACCTAGTAGTGGATGACTGAGAAGCTGGACCATCTCTACCTGTTGCTTAGAGAGCCTTAACTCAGGACCTAGGTTATACTGAACAGAAACCCAGTCAGATCCAAATATTATTGCAAGGAGTTTTCTCAGAATTATACTTCTCACATAACCCATATGACTTATCTGAAAACTAGCCCCGTACTGGTTAATCAGTTATTGTTTGCAGATTCCTTTGATTGAATATGGACACTTGAGGGAGAGTGAGACATCTTTTTCCGATTTCAGGGAATTGCACCTGTTTGTTTCCCCTTCCCAGCTTGGAAAGTCCCTAATCTTTCCTACAATCAGATAGCCTAATTTTATATTCTGGTTAGTTGTTTTTTTTCCCATTAATTGGTCTTATTATATTAATTGTTTTAATACATAAAAATCTGTCTCATTTTATTCGGGGGTCTTTGGACTGACTGGGGAGTCCACTGACCTATTTATTATGCCTGTTTTGCTAATAAATTGTGTAGCTCAGATTGTTTCCTCAGTTACTATTAGTTATCCACCACAAGGGGTTGAATTTTTGGTCTAATAAGGATAATAGGATTGTGATCTGTGTTAATGGAGTGTGTTAATGAAATCACGGACCCATAAAGCCTTGAAGTATATGCATTTAAATGAAAGTAAGATGGAGAGCCCCACAGTTCACTTTTGCTGACATAATGTTATAAGACCTAAATGGATGGATCTCTTATGGAGACTAATGAGAGGATGTTGACTAGACATATACAGGATGAGATGGGTGGGTTGAACTCTGCTATGTTGAAGGACATACCTAAATTGATGAGATTGTGGAGGTGCAAAAGTATATATTATCTACTAAGCCAGTTAATAATGGAATCATGCAGATATGTAAAAACTATAAATAATGGCAAATTAGGGTTGACGCATCTAACATTACATTTTATTGTGCTCCTCCTCCTCTTTAATTTCCTCCTCATCTTCTTCCTCTTCTCCCTCTCTATACATGGGGATTAATACTCTTACATGTGGGTGCTCTATACAAAGCAATATAAATTTTGATGGCTTATATTCTGCAATGTATTGTGGCATTTGTGGGCTAGATTTTTTCTTCCTTGTTTATTCTATCATTATGGTTTTCCCCCCTGGAAAAACTGGGGCAATTAATTTTGTTGTCTCATGTAGTTTTCATTTAAGATTTCTTGAAAAATAGCTCTGGGAAATCAGGCTTTGATAAAGCCCATTGGGATTCAAATGGAGTTACTTGACTATTGACTTCAACCTGAAACAGTCAATGGTCTCAGCATTGATTGATGATGGTTTGTTGAGAACACTATGGAAGTGTTCAGACCATCTCTCTAGGATCATGTCCTTGTCAGTAATCAATGGGACCCCATCAGCACTGAGTAGTTGAGATGCACCATAGGTCTTTAACCCACTAATAGCCTTCAGGGCATCATAAAAGCATTGCCTGGAGAAGTTCGTCAGCATTATAAGTCAATTTCATGATGGCCTGCTTGCCCAGATTCTAGATAATGGACAATACTCTTGTGCCTTCCCAGTTACCAGTGGAATAAAGCAAGGCTGTGTGCTTGCTCCCATGCTTTTTAGTATGATGTTTTCAGCCATGTTGTCAAATGCTTTCAATGCCAATGAACACAGCATCAAGGTCAGCTACTGCACTGATGGTAAATTCTTCAACTTGAAAAGGCTACAAAGCAAGACCAAAGTGAAGGGAGTGTTGGTGCGTGGTTTTCTGTTTGCAGATGATTGTGTACTCAGTGCAGCTTCTAAAGCTGAGATGCAACAAAATATGCATCAATTCTCTACTGCTTGTGCTAATTTTAGCCTAAAAATTTAACACCAAGAAAACACAGGTGCACCATTAGCCACCACCATACCACCCATACATGGAACCATTGGTTACAGCAAATGGAGAAGTTTTGAATGCTGTGGATAAAGTTCACTTACATTGGTAATGTACTTTCCAGGGATGTACACATTGATAATGAGGTTGACACACCCATTGCCAGAGCTAGCTCAGTGTTTGGGAAGCTCTGAAGGAAGGTGTGGGAGAGAAGAGGTATTAGACTGACTACCAAACTGAAGCTCTACAGAGCCATTGTGCTGACCTCATTATTGTATGACTGTGAAAACTGGACAGTCTACCAGTGCCATGCCAGGAAACTGAATGACTTTCATTTGAATTGTCTTAGGACGATTCTGAAGATCACCTGGCAGGATAAGGTACCAGACACAGAGGTCCTTACTCTATCTAAACTGCCAAGCATTCAAACTCTGCTTCAGAGAGTGAAACTCCAATGGGCTGGCCAACTTATTCAAATCCAAAACATATGTGTGCCAAAAAGATTGTTTTAGGGAAAACTCACACAGGGCAAGTGTTCACATGGTGGTCAGGAGAAGCAATACAAGGATGTTCTCAAGGTCTCTCTCAAGAACTTTGGAACTGATTGTGTGATGTGGGAGACACCGGCACAGGACCGCTCAGCATGGTGAGCCCACATCAGAGAAGGTGCTGTGCTCTATGAGCAAAGCAGAATTGAAACAGCTCAAAGGAAATGCAGGATGTGCAAGTCTGGGCATTCCACCCCAAATGTTCACATAGACTATTTGTGCCCAACCTGTGGTAGAACATTCCGAGCTGGTATTGGTCTGATCAGCCACAGTCAGACACATTGAAACTTGACTTTAGTATAGTGATGTCATTTTGGTCGTCTTCGAGGACAAAGGACAATAACCAACCAACCAACTTGACTATGCTTTTAAGCCAGTGGTTCTCAACCTTTCTAATGCCACGACCCTTTAATACAGTTCCTCGTGTTGTGGTGACCCCCAAACATAAAATTATTTTCGTTGCTACTTCGTAACTAATTTTGCTACTGTTATGAATCATAATATAAATATCTGATATGCAGGATGTATTTTCATTGTTACAAATTGAACATAACCCACAGGTTGAGAACTGCTGTTTAAGTCCAAATCACTCTGGCTCTCACTGATTGGCCAATAACAGGTCCCAGACTAACCCTCATTTGCTCATTGTTTGGGTTTTGACAACTCAGAGTGAGAGTAAATAGCAATTGTTTCTGTTCTGGTCAGAAACTCTGAGAGTCTTCCCCTCTCAGACTAATTCTTTTGTGAAGGTAAACTAATCTTTTGCCTTGGTAGCGTACTTTAATTACTGAATGGGTGTTTCCTGAGACAAATTGAAACCTGGTTAAGATCTAAGTTAAGAAGGTCAAGGTCTCCCACTGCATCCAGGCCATCTCTAGTCACCCTGACCTATGTCTTGTCACTGGACTACAATTACTCTGGAGGAGAGAATGAGGCTGATGACTTTGAGCACCTCTGGCTTATTCAAATCCAATTGATTTGCAAGTCAAGATATCATCCTCCTGATGTCATTGGTGCTCTTTGCAAACTAAGGACAAACAACAACAATAACACCAACATTTTATTGTGTAGAGATGACATGGAGATCTCAATGCTGTCTAAGAATATAAATCTAACAAATCTCTTTTTTTGTATCAATGAATCTTTTATTTCACGTGGACAATTCCATCAGTAGCTCCTTTGCCTTGATATAAAATGCTAATAATAAGGAGAATCTCTAGGTCTTCTAATGGTAAATTAGCGGATTTTCTAAAACTGTTCTGCTCTAGACTTTTAGATTTTTATACTATTTCAGTGGTTCCATGTCTTTGAATTTTTACCTTCATAAGACATTAAATTTAGAGCTAGAAAGGATCCTGTGTGTCATCTAGGAGCTTATACAGTGGAGAAGGCACCAATCCTGGAGTTAGGAAGACCGGAGTTAAAATCTGGCCTCAGACACTTGCTGGCAGTGTGGTTTTAGTCAAGTCACTTAACCTCCCTCCATCTGCCCTGTTTTCCTCTATAAAAAAGGGAATGATAATGTCACCAATCTCATAGGGTTGTTGTGAGGATGAAAATGAGATGTTTGTAAGGGAGTTAGCACAGTGTCTGGCTTAATAAATGCTTGTTTTTTCCCTTCTATCTAGTCCAACCCTCTTATTTTATAGATGAGTAAACTGATTATTGGACAGGGTGAGTGATTTACCTGAGGTCGCACAGGATCTAAATGTTAGAGTTAGAATTCAAACTCAGGTCTCTGATGTACTATGTTTTTTAGCAAGTATTTTTTTTTTCTAAGATACCATGAAAATATAAGACATGTAATTCTTTTTAAAAATTTTATTTGTTTACTTTTAGTTTACAACATTCAGTTCTACAGTCCCTTGAGTTCCAAATTTTCTCCCCTTCCTTCTCCCCCCTCCCCAGTGGCATATAATCTGATATAGATTCTACAAATACCTTCACATTAAACATTAGTCAAGTTGTAAAGAAAGATTGTAACCAATGGAGTGAACAGTGAGAAAGAAGGAATGAAACAAAACAAAACACAGAAGAGAGAGAGCAAGTAGTTTGCTTCAATCTGCATTCAGATTTTAGTTCTTTCTCTGGATGTGGATATCCCTTTCCATCATGAGTCTTGGAATTGTCTTCTAACCTTGAATTGAAGAGAGAAGCCTAGTCTACCAAAGTTAGTCAAGACATGTAATTCTTAAAGACAATTGGAGGGAATGGAGCTTACACAAAAGATTTCCTGAGGACAAAGCTGACTTTTCTTGAAAAGGCAACTGACTTTTTATTCTGGGGATATTATATACTGAACCCTTGACCTATGAATATAAATTCTACTGTGCAGGCTCCAAAAACTATAGTATTCTTTGAATAAGTGAGCCTCTCTTGGGAATCTGTGAGTCCTCTGAAGGACCTTCAGTATTGCAGTTATGGGAAAACTACCAGTAAATTTTTTTCACTTCAAATCTTTCATCTCACTGCATTGACATTCAAATTTAAATCAAATGAAATGTGTTGTAGGCATAGAGACTGCTATAGCAAAGTGAGTACTCTGATGACAACTAGAAAACTCAGGTGACATTCTGGAAACCCAAGCAAATCTAGAATTTCCCCTAAATTTAGAGCTGCATATCCTAATCAAGAACTCTGAGACAAAATGTTCAAACTCCAACTGATTGTAATCTGATCTTTGCCATCTGCAGCAATCAGTTGTTGCCAGAGGGAAGATTTATCTAATATAGTAAAGGGTAGTGAAGTCATTCAGAATGGAAGGTACTGGGCCATTTATATAATTTTTATCCCACTTAAGCTTCAAAATCATTCTTCTGAAGGGCTAAATGACCTTAGTTTAAATTCCAATCCAAATCACATCACTTTATGCAATTCTATTAGTAGAGATGGACAGAATCATCATTAGGCTTAATAATAAAGCATTTTAACTTTCATCCTTGTGCTGAACTCCTCAATCTGGGAGAGGCTTTGCCTAGCAGGCCCCTTTTTTATTTCAAAAACTGTTCACGCAGTGACACTTTAACAGAAAAGGAGATGCCACCCAGAGCACTTATTAGTATAACAAGCCCTAGACATAACTGGAAAGAGCCAATGCATCCCCTCACTTCTGTGCCAATGTCACACGTGCTATTCTTGAATTTACCACCAAAATCTCTCAGCATACTGCTCCAGGTGCAGAAGACACAAGTATACCCAGCAATTGCTGTGGAGTGCTGCTTTTTCCTTACTCTGTCTCTTCATAATTTCTGACCATTTGGATATTGAAGTATGAGAGAAATATCTCTTTCTTAGCCCCTTTCAGTTATCCAGATTTACCTGAGACTTTTGTAACAATTTAAGTAGAAATTAAAGAGACAGGATAAAGAAGGCTTGCAAATCATTTGGAAACATTTCCCTATGGAGGTCCAGTGTAGATCTTTGCCTTGTTTGCTGACATGACCTAGGCTGGTTAGAAAGAGAAAAGGCTGATACTGTTGACTGTAAGCAGTAGGAAAGTGAAGAGTATGTGTGTGTGAGGTGAAGGTGGAGGATGAGAAACAAGGATATGAAGCAATAGTAGTTAGCAGAGGAGGAAAGGGAATGATTCACAAGGTAGGGCCCATGACCTTGTTGACTGAGGACCTGGGTCAATGTGCCCTCCTGCTGACCCAGACATAACACCCCTCTAAACTTACTCATTGTGTGACCTTCAGAAAGACCAAAACCAACCTTCCTGTTTCTTAGGCCATTGGCATATTGTCACACAATAAGACATTAACACAACAGAGATGATCAGTACTAACTTTAATAGTTAATACTATTGGAGCAGCTAGGGGTTATAGTGAATAGATTGTTGGGCCTGGGATCAGGAAGACTCATCCTTGTGAGTTCAAGTGTGGTGCCAGACACTTATTAGCTATGTAACCCTGAGCAAGTCACTTAACCCTATTTGTCTCAATTTCTTCATCCATAAAATGAGCTGGAGAAGGAAAGGGCAAACCACTCCAGCATCTTTGCCAAGAAAACCCCAAATGGGGTCATGAAGAGTCAGACATGACTGAAATGACTGAGCAACAACTTTAATAGACCTCATGATATACCACTTGACACAAGTACCCTTCATCTCTAATATTTTATGGCTCTACATACATGCAGGTAAAATATAAATCCTCATTCAAGGACCAGGGGGAACAGAAGACATTGAAACATTGAAATAGAAAGAAATGAATAGCTGTATGATATTTCATCGAGGGAAAGAAGAGAAAGGAAAAGGGAAGACTTGGATAGGATATGGATTTCTACTTAAGACCTTCTTGTAGAGAACAAAAAGCACAGATATCCTAATTATAGATCAAAAGCAGCCAAACAAATGGAAGTTGAATTGTAACGAAAAGTGAGGAAAGCCCAGAAAAGAAAAGCAGCAAGCTTGCTATACATAACATCATGCTGAGGAGCTCCTATTGTGACTGACAGGCATTACAAACAGGAAATTTGTCATGGATTTTGGTCATATTATATAGGCATAAGAGCTATACTAACAAGATTGACAGGGATTTGGGAATCTCACTTCTGGCAAGTGTGAAGAGAAAGGAAAAAAATTTCAGCAATCTATAGAATGAACCTATTTCTTTTAGTAACTTGACACTTTTGGTTGCACAAAATGAAGATCGGTCATCCTACTAAAGGAGCAGATAAAAGGACAGGAAGAATGTTTAACACTAGGTGGCGGTATTAGCCATTAATTGAACCTGTTCCCCTGAAAAGATCTGTCCACAATTCAAATAGCTCTGAGCCTCCATCTACTTCAGCAGTTCTCAAACTGTGGGTTATGTTCAATTTGTAATAATGAAAATACATCCTGCATGTCAGATATTTACATTATGATTCATAAAAGTAGCAAAATTACATTTATGAAGTAGCAATGAAAATAATTTTATGGTTGGGGGTCATCACAACATGAGGAATTGTATTAAAGGGTCAGTTGAGAACCACTGATCTACTGGAAACACTATCTCCTCCCTCTATTTAATCAGCTCGAATCACATGACCATAGCATGATGGAGATGGCATCACTATGGGAATAGACAAATATACTTGCACATGCATAAAATTTTACTCTTTTCAGAGAATCTATACGAGAAACAAACAATACAAAATAGAACTATCACACAGCTGTTTACCTGCTGTATTTCCTAAACCCGAGTTATCTGTAGACAGTAGACAAAGGTATGGTCCAAAGAGTTCTAGTAAGTCCCCAAACCTGGTGGGTGGGTAACTGGTGCTGTCGGTGGGATGGATTGGTTTCTTCTTCACTGCAACTGGATTCTGATTTCATGCAGAGATCTTTGCGGTTTTTGTTTCGGATGATGTGCTGGACCTTACTTAGTGTGACCCAAGCTTTCTTGTGGAAGGCGGTCTTCACCTGGAAGGTGGCTATGACTATTCTTTCCTTTCACAATATTCTTGCCATCAGCTGCCAGCACACAATACAGAATGTCTTCTAGTAGGCCTCCCCACTGTAATGAAATGAATTCTAGGCCTTAAGGTGGTGGGTTCAGGGCTTTATATTTGCTTGTTGTTCTTGATGAGGAGAAAGGAACAGCTATTCATAATCATCATGGCAGATGCACCAAAATGACCTTTGGAGTTCAATCCTCACAATGGGGTGGGTGGGAAGAAAGGTTGCATGTCAACATGCAAAGGTATGTAGGAAATACAGCACAGTTCCTTATTTATGCCTAACTTCTGGCATGTAATTGTAGTTACTGATTATGAAGAAATCAGGAACTCTGGCTCTAGATCCTGGATTAGCCTCATGATATGGGGAATGGACCTAGGAAACCTCCAAGTGCAGACAGAAGCTTCTGTGGTTACCATCCTTCTGCTCAGTGTACTATTTACTGTTTATTATGGTGAGGAGTTCCTTGCTTACAGAGTGGGATGAATGGGATCAAAGACACACTTGTGCAAGGGGAGCCTGCTACAGCCATTCTGCTCTCTTGTCTCTCTGATCTTGGATTAGAATTTCTGGTGACTGAGAAGCACATCAAATCCCTCTTTGTCCCTTTGGTACCTCTCACCTCCAAACTCTTGATTTTTTTGGTTTTATGATTCAGAATGATCTGAAGCACATATCTGAATTCGTCTAATGAGGTATAGTTTTTTACCCCCTGCTTAATCTGCTTCTTTCCAAATAGTACAGTTTATGAAGGATATTGAACATCCTTTGAAATATTGGAAGGAAATTGTCAAAGGAAAAACAAAGAACAAAAAGAATCTGAACAGGCAAAAGAGAATGTTAAGCTTTCATGGAAGATGGGTAGTTGAATTATGTGACATAGAAAAAGAAATGGAAGGGGCAGCTAGCTAGGTGGCACAGTGGATAGAGCACCAGCCCTTGAGTCAGGAGGACCTGAGTTCAAATCTGTCCTCAGACACCTGATACTAGCTGTATGATCAGCTTAACCCCAATTGCCCTACCTTTCCCCCTCCATGAAAAAAACAAAAGAAAAAGAAATGAAGTATACTACCCCTTCCCAGCTACTCCCTACTTGAATTCATGAGTTGAGTCCTCAGGAAACATTACTTCTCAGGTACTAGCCTTGTACTTAAGAGTATAATGGTGGTGAGACAGTGAGTAGGATACATGTGTGGAAAAGGTCATTCACAAAGTGAATTTTTTTGGGGGGGGGTTATACTGAGCACGTGAAGACTTCCTCTGGCAGAATGGGTGGATAGGAACAATTTGTGCCAATGTTCACGAAGGCAGCAGGAGCAAGTGCTGTGGAGTGCTTAGAGCTTGGTTGGACATAGAAGATGCCAGGGCCATCTACTGCATCTCTTCATCATCAATTGTCTTGACTTTTGTCCTGCCACCAGAGTCCGATGACTGGAAGAGAGAGTAAGACTGACTTCGTGCAACTCTGTCTCATTCCAATCTTGTATGCCTAACAAAAGGATTCATAGCAATGCGATTGACACTTGTAGGAAAGGTCGGTGCCACCATTGTCAATACATATGCTCTCACCAGGATGTATCCTGATGTAGTCAAAGAAAAATTTTATGACAACCTGGAGACCCTCATCATCAAAGTGTTGAAAGAGGACAAGCTTGCAATTCTAGGTGACGTTAATGCCAGAGTGAGCACAGACTATCAGACGTGGCAGGGAGTCCTTGGGAAGAATGGATTCAGAAACAGCAACAGCAACAGTCACTTACTATTGAAGATATGTGCACCTCATGAACTTCTCATCACCAACACTGCCTTCCATACTAAAAGCTTGCTTGGGCCTTGTGGCTTGGCAACTTCATATGCAACTTACAGCTGGCTACCTCTCATCTCAATCACAGTTGTGTGTATCAGGACCATCTTCAACCATAATCTCCTTTTTTATAGGCTATAGACAGATAAAGGTCAAAATGACACAATTTTCCACTGAACTTCTACTAGACCAGAGTGGACAACATTTGTGGCCTTAGAGGCCATTCATTAGTGACTTGCTAATACTTCCTACTATATGCACCTCTTCCATTTCTCTTTCTATCTTTTCTCTTTTGTCCTTTTTCCTCCTCTCTTCTCCTCCCCTCTCTTCTCCTTTCTTCCTTTCTTCTCCTCCTGTATAATTCTTGTCCATATCTTTCTGTAAATCTTCAGGGTTGCAGAATTAGATGGGAATTCAGAGGCTACTTAGTCCAACCTATGCCTGATTGAGGATGCTGTCTATAACACCCCTGACTAGGGGTCATCTGGCTTTCACCTGTAAATCTCTAATGAAGGGGAACTGACTACCCCCCTATTCTATCTTTACACAAATAAAGGCAGATCTCAATAACTGGAGAAATATTAATTGCTCAGTATGTTAAAGCCAGGATGTTAAAAATGATAATATTACCTAAATTATTTTACTTTTTCAGTGCCATACTAATTAAACTTCCAAAGAACTACTTTACAGAATTATAAAAATATAACCAAATTTATCTGGAGGAATGAAAAGTTAAGAATATCAAGGGAACTGGTGAAAAAAATGGAATTAAAAAGGGCCTAGCAGTACCTGATAGTAAACTGTGCTCCAAAGCAGTAATCATTAAAACAGTTTTGTGCTGGTTAAAAAATTAGAAATGTTGATCATTAGAACAGATTAGGTATATAACATATGGAAGCAAATGACCACAGAGGCCTAGAGATTAATAAATCCAAAGAAACCAGGTACTGGGTAAGAATTTATTATCTGAAAAAAATTTTTGGGAAAACTGAAAAGAAGTCTGACAGAAAATACGTACAAATGTCATTTGAACAATATACCAAGATAAGCTCCAAATAGATATGCCTTAAGACATAAAGAATGACATCAAAGGCTTATTAGTGGAGTATGCAAGAAATTTCCTGTCAGGTTATGTGGACAGTCAAAGAGTTCATCATCAACAAGAGGAGATGCACAGGAGGTAAAATGGACAATTTTGATTACCTAAAATTAAAAATGTTTTGTAACAAAACCAACATAGTTAAAATTAGAAGAAAAGCAGACAACTGGGGAATGTATTTACAGAAAGTTTATTTGAAAAAGATCTCACTTCCAGGATATCTAGGAAACAATAAAATTTATAAGAATAAGAGCAATTTCACATTAATAAATGGTCAAAGGATATGACTAGTCAATTTTCAGAGAAAGAAACCCAAGCTACCATTTAGCTGTATGAAAAAATTATTCAAATCACTTATGATCAGAGACATGACATTAAAAAAATTCTGAGAAACCACCTCACACTTATCAAATTGTCTAAGATGACAAAAAAAGAACAACACTAATGCTGGAGGGCATGTGGGAAAACAGATACACTATTGGTGGAGTTGTGAACTAGTAAAACCATTCTAGGTAAACATTCTAGTAAAACCAGTACTAGGTCTATACTTCAGAAAAATTAAATAAGGAGAAAAAGGACCCATATACACAAAACAATTAAAAGCAACTTTTTTTTGTGTGTGGTGACAAAGACTTGGAAACTAAGGGGATGCCTATCAGTTGGGAAATGGTCAAATAAACTATTGTATATGAATATGATGGAATACTATTATGCTGTAAGAAATGATGAAGATAATGGTTTCAGAAAAATCTATGAATAATTGTACAAACTGTTGCAAAGCAAAATGAGTAGAACCAAGAGAACAATCTATATAGTATCAATAATATTGTAAAGATAATCAGCTCTGAAAGACTTAGGACCTATGATTAACACAATGACCAACCATAATTCCAAAGGATTCATGATGAAACATGCTACCCACTCTAGATAGGAACTGATTGACTCACAATGAAATTCCCTCCCTCTCTCCCTCCTTCCTTCCTTCCTTCCTTCCTTCCTTCCCTCCCTCCCTCCTTCCTTCCTTCCTTCCTTCCCTCCCTCCTTCCTTCCTTCCTCCTTCCTTCCTTCCTTCCTCCTTCCTTCCTTCCTTCCTTCCTCCTTCCTTCCCTCCCTCCTTCCTTCCTTCCTCCTTCCTTCCTTCCTTCCTTCCTTCCTTCCTCCTTCCTTCCTTCCTTCCTCCTTCCTTCCTTCCTTCCTCCCTCCTTCCTTCCTTCCTTCCTTCCTCCTTCCTTCCCTCCATCCTTCCTTCCTTCCTCCTCCCTTCCTTCCTTCCTCCCTCCCTCCCTCCTTCCTTCTTTCCTTGCTTTCT
>CM053580.1:300972260-300987444 GCA_028627135.1 Pseudochirops cupreus
TGTATGTTTGATTAAAGTAAGATTGTTAACCCCTTTTGAGTTGCTTTCCTTTAGAAAAGCAGATCAAAGAACTTGTGCTAGCAGTCCTCATGTGTACTGGTGTTATTGGTCTTACACCCCCAGAGTAGCTGCAAATAGCATTGCTGTTACAGGGGCAGGGAGGGGAGTTGGGAGGGAAAGAGAATAAATACTTGTTGATTGAAAATAATAAAATTCAGTAAAAATACAATTCTTACTTAGATGACAAAAATCTATGTATTCACTCTTAGTCTCTTCCCTGAGCTCTAGTCTCAAATCACTGCTCTTAGTTCTTTAGCTTCTGAAAGAAAAGGAAGAAGGAACATTTCTTAATTCTTCTTTGGGCCCAAATCATATGCAATATACACAGCATTCTTCTTCTTCTCTTCCTCCTCCTCCTCCTCTTCCTTCTTTTTCTCTTCAGACTAGGTCTCTCTGTCTCATTGAGGTAGGCTCAAAGTATAGTAGCCACTCATGGTCCCAACCCTACTTATGACTAGCGTGGAAATTTGACCTATTTCATTCCTAACTTGGGATGGTTAACCCTTGTTTAGGCAGCATATATGGGGGTTTTGAGTAGCATTTCAAATGGAAAGGCCTCATGGTTGTTAGTGTGCAGTAAAAAAGCAGATAGCAATGTGTCTCCTTTAATGTAATTTCCACTGATAAAATCTTATTTGTTTCTGATCTTATACCATTTGACAGTGCCAGGGACTTTGGTGTCCAGAACATTGGGTCTTTGGTAGCTGTGCATGTTGTGTGGGGTGTGGAGATGTAGTGTGACTACAGTACAAGCAGAATCAGTTGCTAGGTCACACATCCAAAGGGATTACTTACCCAGATGATGACTGCGATGTTGGACAAGAAGTGGGACTAGTGGCCTGGGGGAGGCACCACGACCACTGTGGGAGCTCCTGGGCTTACCTGTTCTTTGGTAACAGTTGGTTCTAGGTTGGTGTTAGTGATGGTGAGGAAGGTGGACTCCTTCACCACAGAGACTGCTCACCTCAGTGAAGACTGTGCTCCATCTGCAAATATGTGCTATTCCTGTAGCCTTTTTCTTATTGGGTGATTCCTCCTAAAACAACCACTTTAAGGAGGATACCAGAGCCATCCATGTCTTCCTTCTCCAAGTTCCACTGCTGGCTCTCTGGTCTTTCTCTACTATACCCTCCATGTCCTTTTAGATGTGTTTTCCCCCTTGAGGGCAGATCTTGTCTTTCTTTGTTTTTTTTTTTTATTTGTGTTTTTATTCCTAAGGCTTAGCACAGTGGCTGGCATGTAGTAAATGCCTAACTGATATTTATTGATCTAATTTGATTGTAAGCCTAGGCTGGAAGTAGGGACTACTAGGGTAGTCGGGGGAGGGGGGGATGCTGGTGGTATGGGCACTGTTACACCCAAGACTTTTGGGTTTAGGGCCCTGGGTTATCTTCTGAGGGGTGTGTGTGTGTGTGTGTGTGTGTGTGTGTGTGTGTGTGTGAGAGAGAGAGAGAGAGAGAGAGAGAGAGAGAGAGAGAGAGAGAGAGAGAGAGAGAGAGAAAGAGAGAGAGATTGGTGGTTTCTCCTGGCCCATTCCTCCTCCTTTCTCTGTTTCCAAAGATTTTAGTGCTTTGCTGCTCTAGCTAGTCTGGTTTGGATGCCCAAAAGGATTGGAATGCTTGGATATGATGGAGAGAAAACTGTTTCTAAAGTAGATTTATTCTCAAACATCTTCCTTGTAAGGTTCATTTTCCTCTCACCTACAGTTCTCATAATCAGTCTCTGTAATAGTTTACATAGCCCAGGTGGAGACTTTTGTCTCTAGGAGGCTGTTAAATCTACCAGCCTTTTCTTAGCACTGTTTAATTTGTCTGGTCAGTGGGTTAATCCCATAGGGACCTGAAGGGATGTGAAAACTGAGAGGTAAATTCTTCTTTTTTCCTAAATACATTTTTATTGATATCTTTTATTATTATTTTTTCCACCAGAATTTCTCCTAGTACTCCTTCTCTTGCCTTTTCCCCAGAAAGCCATCCCACATAACAAATAATATTTTTAAAGAAAAAATAAAAAAGAGGGAGAAAAAAATGAGCAAAATTAATCAATATGCAGAAAAAATTTGAAAATACATGCAATGTTCCACACTTCCCACCTCTTCAAGGGAATGAGGAGTCTCTTCATGTCTCTTCTTTGGGACTATGCTTATTCTTTGTAATTTTGCACTATTGATGTATGATTGTTTTGAGGTTGTTATTCTTCTCATCAACATTGTCATAGTTAGTGTGGATTGTTTTCTTGGCTCTGCTTCCTTCACTATGTATCAGATTGTGTAAATCTTTCCATATTCTGAGAGATAAATTTTAGTAGAAAGAATGTGAAAATGACAGGAGCTACATGGATGGGAAATTTTGAAGGATCCTTGGAAAAGGAGGTCAAAACTAATGGGGATTACTCAGTGGAAATAAATAGTGGAAGGGAAAAGGAGTGGATTCTCAGTAAAAAACTTCATGTTCAACATGATGGCTTGCCCTAATGATCTATGGGTCTTCTAATTGTTTTTCTAAAAATGGTGTGAGTTGCCTGGCAGCCATGATACTTGACTAGCCTCCAAATAATGATTTAAGTTTCCTTTATATTTTGTAGAGAAACAAAATTGTATTTGAAACATCACCTTACCTCCTGTCCCTTATAGCATTTAATATCAGCCTCTGGTGTTATAATATGCTTTAAACCCTTTTCCCAACAGATACACCATTTGGCAGCCTTTCTCTCTGGAAGGAAGAGGAGACTCATCCCTTGGCTTACATGTCATTTCCTCCCTTGGAAAGCACTTAAATGTGCATGAACTGGGAACGCTTGCTGCCTTTCCTGATCGACAAATACCATTTCTCAGAATAACAGTTCCAGGCAGCCCCAGCTGGCTACAGCCAAGACTTGTTTAAAGGATAAGATGTATCTGGCTTTAAGACATGGGATCAGTGCAAGGGCAGACTGTTTGTGTCTCTGGAGAATCCAAATGAGTTAAGAGTTAAAGTCCTCAGGATCGTTCACTTTATATGTGAGTGAGTACAGTGTAAAACAACAGTTGGGCAGAGACAGTGAAGGAGGCAGACTGACTGACTCTTTCCAGCTCTTGAGTAACCCCAATTTGACTCTCCCAGGAGGTAAATTTCATCCCTTCTCCATAGAGGCTGTGAATATTTTTTTTCCCCCAAACATGAAGGTAAGATATGCATGCCTTTGATTTGTGCCAATGAAATCATCCCTAAAGAGAAACTTTTAAGGTGAAAGAAAAGGATAGGGAATACATCTTCAGCTATAGGTTGGTCTATGACTTTTGGAGTCACTTCCAATTCTGAGAGTCTATGAGAAGAGAGAGGAAGGAAATATGAACTGGTGATTACTAAGAGTGCTTTAAAAAAATCATTGGGGGTGGGTGTTGAGGGAGGAAGGAAAAGAATCTAGAATTTAAAGTTCTAAAATAAAATGTTAAAAAAATCTATCTATCTATCTATAATTTACATGCAAATGGGAAGTAAGATTTACAGGCATTGGGGTAGGGAGATTCATCTTGCCCTACTGGAAAGTCGGAGGAGTAATGGTGGAGAGAGTAGATTGGGGGAGGGGGTATATGTTGGGATTGCTGTTTTGGGGTGGTGGGTAGGGGAAAGATGGGGAGAAAATTTGTAACTCAAAATCTCATGAAAATGATATAAACTAAAAATAAACAAAACTTAATTTAAGAAAATTATTAGTGCTTTGAAAAGAACTCTGATCAAGGCACTGACTCACAGTGATTCCAGACGCCTGGTGAAGAAGTGGGCAACTCCCCTACTGCTGGAGTGGTGAGGGACGAGTGATGCAGAATGGAATCTGTGTTGCTTGACTATGTATATTTACTACAGGGACTTTTTTTTCTTTTTTATTCTTCCTATAAGGGTTATACAGGAAAGGAAAAGAAAATAGAAATAAAGTATAACAAAACAAAAAAGAAGGAAAAGAAGACCTTTTGGCATCTTTTTAGAAATATACAGATAAGAGAATAAAAGGAAGGCCAAAGAGAATCATAGATGGTAGGACAGTTTTGAAAGTTACTTGTTGAATTTATTTGTATAAATACATATTTAAAAGAAAAGCAAGCATAGTTTTGTGGGAATTCTGTTATACTGAAATGCTCATTTTATTTTGTGTTTAAGTTCAGAATAAAAAGATTGATGGTTTTGAACTCAACTAATTTGAATAGATAATTTTAAATATCTCTCTGAAGAGAATTCCCTGTTAACTATAAGCTCTTTGAGTGCAGAGATCATTTTCTCCTGTTTTTTGGTATTTCTAGTACCTAGCAGTTCCTGGCACCAATATGTCCTAATAATGGTTGTTGATTGATTGGATGAGTGAGTCAATCAATCCTAGTCTGGAACATGATAGGAACTAAAGCTGGAAATAATACTTAGAAAACAGATGAATCAAACTCAGACTCATACCTTGGAAGGTTTCATCCTTGTAGGTATTCCATTGTCAGTACAGAATTTGATTTCCATGTCCACAGTAAAAAGTGTGACCAATATCTGTCTGTCTGTCTATCTATCTGTCTGTCTATCTATCTATCTCTCTATCTATCTGTCTATCTATCTATCTATCTATCCATCTATCTATCTATCCATCTATCTATCTTATGTGATATGTAATAAACATGCATATAATTTACATATATATATGTGTGTGTGATATATATACACATATTTGTATATACTTTATGGGCTGGCCAATCATCTGGTGTTGAACCTCTCTGACATTATTAAGATGGTCTTTACATAGCATCTCCTTGGGCTACTTCAGCTTGATATTGTACCTGCCAGAGGTAGATAGGCAAGTAACAAAAATTTGCTAATTATTTACTATGTGCCAAACATTGTACTAGGTTCTGGGAATACAAATACAGTACAAACAAAAAGAAATCCAGTCTCTGGCCTCAAGGAGTTTACATTTTAGGGAAGTAAAAGAACACACGTTGTTGGTGGCTGTTGATTAATCATTTCAGTCATGTCTGACTCTTCATGACCCCACTTGAGATTTTCTTGGCAAAGATACTGGAGTGGTTTGCCATTTCTTTCATTTTTTTCAGTTCATTTTACAAATGAGGAAACTGAGGCAAACAGGAATGACTTGCCCAGGGTCATACAGCTAGTAAGTGCCTGAGGCCAGATTTGAACTCAGGAAGATAAGTCTTCCTGACATTCTATCCACTGTACCACCCAGCTGCCCCCAAGAGCACACATAAAAATGAGCTAAAAATATGGGATAGGGATGGAGAAAAGATACAGCTGGGATGTGGCCAGAAAGTCCTGAGAGTCAGAAGCACAGTTGGGTGGTGAATGAAACATGACTGCCCTGAATCTGTCCCCGAAATAGAGACCTCAAAAGGAGCTCATGAGTGGAGTCAGAAGGTCAACATGGCTGATGTTGCAGAGTGAGAAGGTTCTAAGCCCTGAGAGAACGTGGGCTTTGCTGGGATATTTTTCAGAGTTCTGCCATGATAGTTTTAGAATGTATGTTTTAGCTTTTGGGGAAGTTTCAGCTGGTTACAGTACATTAATGAAATATGAACTAAAATGAAGCTCTTTTCTGTTTTTCTTTTCCAGGTGTTAATGTTCGTTTTAGTGATGTTTATGGAAAGTTTTCAAGTTTTTTCCAGGTAAGAATATGGAAAAAGAGTACTATATATGTATACACACATATACATGTGTGTATATATGTATGTATATGTACATATGTGTGTGTGCAATGTGTATAGTTTACTAGGTCCATGAGAAAAAATCCTGATTACACAAATATACTGAGGGTTCCCAGGAACTATAGAATAGAACCTCACAGTGATGCATCCAAGATTGAACCTTGCCATGGCCCATCCCCTCCTAATTAAATTTACATTGTCCATTGTCCAGAAAGTGATGGGTTCCGTTATTTACTTTACGAGAGCCCTAAGGTAGGCACTTTCTTTCAATTTCTTTAAAGTAGCAATAACATCCTGATGCTCCCTCATGACTATAATGCCCATACTAGAACTTGAAGAGCTCTTGTTCAAAAGATGTAATTAATACAACAATTTATGTACATATGCTTAATTTTGGATAACTTTGTGACTTTTCTCTATGGCAGATTTTAAGTCTCAGGTTGGCTTTCCCTTGTTAGTTAGTTAGCAAGCTCCTAAACTGTCTTATTTCCTTGCTACTATCTATATTAACTTGAATAAGTCACCATATCTCTGTTCAAATCCTAGAGCTTTAAGGGGTCTAAGTCAGATGTCAAGCATTAGCATGTAGTATGTAGTAGTCAACATTCCCAAGTGTGTACGTGGGAACTGGATTAAAATGTAATTGGGAAATATTTAACAAAATAGATAATTATACAATAGAATATAAATGATGTTAATATGTGGTTTTCCAAGTTAGTATATAACCTACAGGGATTTCTTATACATAGTTTAGTGGTTTCTCTTTCTATTTGAGTTTGACACCACAGGTTTAAGTAATCATCTGGTCCATCTTTCTAATTTTAAATGTAGCTCTAGCTTTGGCCACACATTCAAGGGGGCAGAGGGATTCAAGGAACTGGTCTACTGAACCTGCAGCTACACGGATTTCCAAGTTCCTCTGAAGTTCCCTGATCTGGGAAGCAGGCTGGTGGGAAGATCTTGTAATAGCTGTCTCTGGTGATTCTTCTTCAGCGTCTCCCATATGACTTCCTCCTTCTTTCTGTCAACCTGCTTACCATGTCAAGGTCAAGGGCAAAAGCTGAGACTCCATCAGATCAGTTCCCTCCCCAAATTTCCTCTGCCTCCTTTAGCTTTGGCCAAATCTGAGGTTGTATGCGGGTGAGAAAACGGAACGTACTCCACACAGGTAGTTGCCTTGTATATTCCAATTAACTTCATTGCTACAAGTGAAGACTTTTAATCCTGGAAATAATCACATGTTATAGGATCCCTTTTCAGCACTTTTATGTAACTTAAAAGGAAAATCTAGGGTTGTCTTGAAGAAGAAAATAATGAAGGGAAACGACACAAAAGAGGATTAGATGGTCTGAGGGGTGCGTAAGAAAAAGAAAGAAGGAATTACGTGAGTGTCTAGAGCCACATTCCTTTCACCAGGGGATTGGACTGATTGTTCAGGGATGGGGGAGCACCTTTTATTCAGTATCACCCCTCTCCCTTTTCTCTCCTCCTCACTTCAGTTCTAACTAATCATTGCTTGAGGGAGTAGAAAAGCAAAAGCTTTAAACTCAGGGCAGTCGATCACAATAATTTACCTGTTCCCAGCCCTGGCCTATGGTTCTGACTGACCAATCAAGTTATAGATGGATCTATATCATATACAGAGGGGATTAGGCTTAATTCAATTGAATTTAATTCACATAGTACATGTTAAATTGGGCCAGGAGCTGGTGATCTAAAGAAGGATGCCATCCTTGTCCTCAGAGAACTTATATTCTACACAACATTAGTGAAAAAACAACAAGCCTCAAAGAAGATTCCTATTAAAGTGCTTTTGCCAACTCCAATGGTCTTCTTTTAATTTTCATCCTTCTTTGAGCATTTGAGAATATTGGTCACCTTCTCCTCCTGGATATTCTCTTCTTTCTAGGTTTTCAAGACATTATTCTCTCCTGGTCTTCCTCCTATCTGCTCCTTAATTTTTTGATGGATGTTCATCCAGATCATTCCCACTAATCCTGAATGTCTCCCAAGGTTCTATCTTAAGCTCCCTTTTTTCATACTACTATACTCTCTTGCTTGATGGCTTCTTCAGCTTCCATGGATTGAATGATCATTTCTATGCAAATGATTACCATATCTATCTATTTATCTATGTATCTATGTATCTATCTATCCATCTATCTCCACATATATATATACATACACATACATATATACCTACACATACATACATATGTACATGTATACACACATATATGTGTATCTATATCTATCTCTATCTCTTTCTGTCTTTCTGTACATGTTTTGTACTAATTTCTCTCCTGAGATTAGGTCCTGAATCACTAATTTCCTTTCGGTTATTTCAAGCCAAATGGCCTGGTGGCATCTCAACCTTTTAAGTGAATGCTATACATACGTAAGGGGATACATATTCTAATAAAGATAAAAATCCTTAACAAATGTGTCAATCTGGCCACTACAATTTTCACAATCTGCCCATAAGTAACTATCAACTATAAGAATGGTCATAGGTAACTTTTCTAGTATTTGTACATTTTTTCATGATCAGGTATTATATTTCAAAAAGCATTACTTTCCTTATCACAACCATTACTCTCTCACTCAACTCTCCAGCCTTGTCCAATTTATTTAGTAAATTATTGGATCTTCTTGTCTCTGTAACTTCCCCTGTATTCTAGCGATATCTCAGACAATTTAGCCATTTTTTTTCCTGAAAGTTTTGCATGCCTCAAATAGGGGAATGCCTGAACTAGGAATCAGAACACTGGGCTCAAGTCCTAACCCTGCCACTAATTAGCTCTGCAACCCTGGTGAAGTTCATTCACTTTGTGCTTCAGTTTCCTTATCTGTAGAAAGGGGTTTGACCAGAAGACCTCAAAGTTTCCATTTAACTCTGAGAATCTAAGCCTAGGTTCTATGTTAATTAAGAATACTCAGCTTTTTGACAATTTTTTCATTTCCATTAATTTTGTAATCGATGGTGGCATATGTGGCAGTCCTTTCCAAGCAGTTAATTGCCTTTGGCATCCCTACGATTCCTGGTCGGAATGTGATGGCTGCACCAAGACCCAGGTAGGACTTCATCATGGTTTTATTTATGCATGTGCAGAATCTCACTTGTGGAAATTATGGCAGGTGGTATCAGCTTTTTAATCCTTTACGTGTTTTCGCTTTCCTGAGAGTAATTTTTTTTTATATGAACAAAAACAGATGTTAATTTTGAAGGCAGAGGAGAACCAAACTGAATATCATAATAACTAGTCCAGAGAAACTGGGGGGTGTTCCTTTAACATATCTGCTGTAAGGACGTCTTAAGATGGAGCTTAGAGGGGGCCAATATGCAAAGGGGAATCATGAAAGCCCCTTTTCAATTATTAGTAATATTAAGGAATAGGAAGATCATGAAAAATTTAAATTAATGGTTGGCCAATTCGAACTGGTATTTTTTCTTTCTCTTTTACTTTCTAGTGGAGAGATGCTGTTTTCTTGTCAACAGTGAAATAACCAAAAGGCCAGCAGTGAAGCAAAGGGCATGAGTATTTCACAAACTGGATAATCAATGCCTAAGTAATTTAGAATTGATTGTACCACTATCTTCCCTGTTTCCTTACTCTCATTGAACTGGAAAACGAATTTAATATACATGTAGACGAGAAAGGGGAGCTCTGGGAATTAATTCCAGACTTTTTAATCAGCTCTTGGGTCAGTGGCTAGAAATAATATTGAGAAATGTGTTACATCATCATGTAAATTCTCACAGTGAGAAGGAGCCTGGCTTAAGAATGTTGTCAGGATGTCAAGATTGGAGTCCACCTCGATATTGAGGAATGCTTTTTAAGGTTGTTAATTTTTTTGTTAGACACTACCATTAGCATTATGTTCATAATAACTATTGTTACCATCATTTATTTACTCAACACTTATGTAATTGTGTTGTACAAAGAGCAAGAAAAATGGCTTGAGAGTCTGACTTCCAGAAGTGTAGAACTGAAGACATAGACAGGAGAGAGTTGGATTAGATGACCAGTGAGGTCTCTTCTAACTTTAGAATTCAATGGTTCTTTGACTGAAGACAGGCAAATGAAATACTGAGACACATGGGACACTGACAATAAAATAAAAAAAACATTTAAATATTTACAGTCACAAAAAAGATTGAAGGGGAAACTAAAATCAGTACCTAGAGGGCTTATTGGATGTCAAAATGATTTCTTTTGACATCCACTCAGTCAACAAGTATTTATTAAACATTTATTATATGTCAGGCGCTGTGCTAATAATTGTGGGGAAAGGTAGGAACTCCTGCCTTTAGGGATCTCACGGTCTAATGGGAGAGAAAACATATGAACAGTTACATACAAAGAAAATATAGCCAGGATCAATTGTAGATAATAGAGGAAAGGCACTGGCTTTATGGGGGATGGGAAAGGCTTTTTGTAGGAAGTTGGACTTTAACTAAGAAGCCAGGAGGAGGTGGAGTTGAGGAGGGAGAGTTCCGGGCATAGGGGCGTGGAGGGACAGCTAAGGAGATCATGGAAGTGGGAGATGTGGTGTCCTGTGTGAATAACAACAAAGAGACCAGTGTCTCTGGATTGCAGAATATATTTTCTGAGAGTAGAGGGTGGATGAATAATGTATAAAAAGACTGGAAAGGTAGGAGAGAGCCATGTTATAAAGGACTTTAAAGGAAAAACAGAGAATTCTATAGTTGATACTGGAGGTAATACGGAGCTACTGGAGTGTTTTGAATGAGGGGTCAGACTTGTGCTTTAGGAAGATCACTTTGGCAGGTTAGTGGAGTGGATTGTAATGGTTAGAGAGTAGAGGAAGAGAGACCAACAATCAAGTTATTGCAATAGTTCAGGCATGAGGTGGTAAGGGCCTTCCCAGGGTGATGGACATGTGAGCAAAGAGAAAGAGATGTTGTGAAATTAGAAGACCGTCAACACATTGGATGTGTAAGATAAGTGCCGTTGAGGACTTGAAGGTGATGATACCGAGATTTTGAGCCCAAGTGATTGCAAAGATGGTGGTACCTTCTACAGTAATGGGAAAGTTAGGAAAAGAGGAGGGCTCAGGGGAAAGTTGATGAGTTCATTATTGGAAATGTTGTGTTTAAGATGTTGATGGGACAATCATTTCCGGATGTTCAATAGGTAGTTGGAAATGTAAGACTGGAGGTCAGGAGAAAGGTTAGGGCTGGATAAGTACATCTGAGAAACATCAACATAGAGATGATAATTGAATACATGGCAACTGATGAGAAGTGAAATAATATAGAGGAAGAAGAGAAGGGGACCCAGGATAGAGTCGTGTTAGACATTTGTAGTGTGAATGGCTTAGATGAAGTTTTAGGAAAGAAGCTGAGAAGTAGTGGTCCAACAGACAGAAGGAGAACAAAAGAGAATGGAATTATGAAAACTTAGAGACAAGAGACTGTAAAGGAGAAGAGGGTGATTGACGATGTCAATGGCTGTGGAGAGGTCAAGAAGGATTGAGGAAAGGCCATTAGATTTGGAAATTAAGGGACCACTGGTGATTCTGGAGAGAACAGTTTCAGTCAAATGATGAAGTTAGAAGCCAGACTCTAGAAAGTTAAGATTAAAAAGAGAGGAAAGGAAGTGAAGATACCTATTATAGAAGGTCTTCTCAAGGAGATAAGTCACAAAAGGAGATATATAAGAAGATAGCTACTAGGCATGGATGGAAGTGAAAGCTTTTTGAGGATGAGGGAGACATGGGCATATTTGTAGGTAGGAAGGAAGCAGCCAGTAGATGGGAAGAGGCTGAAGATGAGTGAGAGAATGTGGGTGATAGAGGTGGCAAACTACTGAAGAAGATGGGATGGAATGGAATTTCTAGGCAAGGAGGTGAGTCTTTTCATGTACGACAGAAATGAAGGAGAAAATAGTGGTGGATGGCATCTCAGTGATGTGAGACGAGGAGGAGGTCTGCCAAGGACCTTATGTTTTTCAATGAAATATGAGGCAAATTTCTCAGCTTGATTCTCCAGGTGGAGAGAGGAAGAGCCATGAAAGATGTGAAGCTGATGAAAGGGTTTGTAAAAGCCACCGTGGTGAGTGGGATAGTGAATCCATTAGGGAGGTACACAAGGATTTCTTTGACCCAGTGAAGATCCAATTCAGATTATGCAACATAAATTTGTGCTGGGTCCAATCAGTTTCATGATTTTCTCCAACTTTATTTAGCAGCACATGAATAGGGGTAAAGGAAGAGGATGGTGGGAATAATTGAATGCTGAGGTTTGATAGGGCAAGGTTGACAATAGGAAAATGGGCAAGGGACTTGAAGGAAACTAACATCTGTTGAGCCCTTACTATGTACTAGGCACTGTGATTTACAAATATTACATGATTTGATCCTCACAACAACCCTGGGAGGAGATGCTATTATTATCCCCATTTTACAGCTGAGGAAACTGAGGACAGTTTGTCTTTTAGTGATAAAAGAGTGAGAAGGTGAGTCAAGAAATAAGGTGAACCATTGCCTATGTGGGGAGGTAGACATTACATTTAAAAATCTCAAAAAAGGAAATATTAATCCTTTCATAATGCTAAGTGTTGTGTTTCTTAAAGTTGGTGCTATAGTAGAAAAAATTGAATTGTCTTCTCCCCTCATCAGCCATTTATTACTCAGCCTTGCCTCCCCATAGGTACCAAGATTTGAGAAACTATCTGATGCCCAGTACAGGGGCTGGTAAAAGTATAAATTCGTTCACCTGTGAACCCTTGCTGCTAGGAAGCTACTTGTTGCTCACTTGAAGAAGAATGAAGTGTACTCCCAGGAAGATGGATAGAGAGATTCTGAGGGAGCCTTGATCTTCAATACTTCCCTCAAAAATTGCAATAGTAATGCCAAAAATAAGCACAACTACCAGAAATCCTAAAAAAAATATGGCTTTAGGGGGAAAATACTCAAAGAAATGAACAATAAGAGTTCTGACACAATGAGAACACATTATAGATTAGAAAGAGAAGCAAAAAAGACAACAAAAATCAGAAGAATGTAGCAATATCAGAAACAGTAAAAATGAAACCAGAATTTCCTCAGACATAATAAAATGGATGATAAATATTTCTTCCCTAAGAATTTTCTATACTAATGAAATTGTAGATTCTATCCAAACACAAAAAAAGAATTAGAGGAAGAAATTAAACTAGCAAAAATATCATGAAATTAAGGTATTGTGAGGACAAGGTGATGAGGAAACACAACATTTAAAAAAAAATCCATTAAAAATAGTATGATGAAAACAAAATTATTTCAATGGGGAACAAAGTCAGAGGAAGTAGAAAGACAGCTAGAAAAAGTTTTGGATTGACACTGTTGGAAATGCACTCAGTATTTTTCCATAGTCTCTGTACCTTTGCACAGGTTTGGTATATTCCTGGCACCATGGCCTGAGGGTATCCCTTTCTTATCTCCACTTCTTAGACTTTTGAGCTTCCTTTAGGACTTAGATCAGTTATCACTTAACTTCACAAAGCCTTTCCTAGTTTCCTCTGGTGTAGGTATTTTCTCCTTCTTAGATTACTTGATTATTTGTAAGATACTAACTTTTGAAGAGATTGTAGGCTCTCTGAGGGCAGGGACTGCTTTATAGCATAGTGCAATTTATATAGTATGTGATTTGTAAATATCCATGGAATTAAATTTAGAAATTATTGGGATTTCCACAGATTGTGAAGAATAACCATATAAACCCTAAATTATGTTTATGCATTTGTTATCACCTCCCTCTATTTTGGGCCTCTGGGTTTGTGAAGTAACCTAGAATGAGCCTGGATTCCATGGAAACAGCTAGGTGGCACAGTGGATAGAGGGCTGGACCTGAACTCAGGAAGAAAACCTGAGTTAAAATCTAGCCTCAGATGCTTACTGGTTCTGCAACTCTGGGCAAAGTCATGTAACCTCTGTTTGCCTCAGTTTCCTCAACTATAAAATGGGGATTATCACCAATAGCACCTACCACACAGAGTTGTTGTAAGGATCGATGGGATAGCATTTGTAAAAGGTGTTTAGTCTAATGCCTGGCACACACTATTTTTATTCCCTTCCCCTTCCCTTAAATAGGTAACATGGTATAGTGAAAAGAATACTGACTCTAGAGTCAGAAAACCTGGGTTCAGGTCTTACCGATGCTTGCTACCCATATTATGTCAGATCAGTCATTTAACCTTCCTCAATATTAATATCTTTTTTGAACAATTTTTTTATTTTTAGTTTTTAACAATCATTTCCACAAGATTTTGAGTTAGTTTTTTTCCCTGTCTTTACCCTACCCCCACCCCCAAATAGCAAGCCTACTGAATACCCCGTCCCCCAATCTGTTCTCTCTTATACCTTCCCCCATCACCCCCTCTAACCTTCTAGTAGGGCAAGATGGATTTCAATTCCCCAATGTCTGTATATCTTATTTACCAATTGCATGTAAAAAACAAATTTTTTAAAAACATTTGTTTTTTTTAAACTTTGAGTTTCAGTTTTTTTCCCTTCTTCCCTCCTCACCTGCCCCCACTGGGAAGATAAGCAATTCAACATAGGTTATACAAGTGTAGTTACCCAAATCATTTCCATAATTGTTACATTGTGAAAGACTAACTATATTTCCCTGCATCCTATCCCGCCTCCCACTTATTCTATTTTCTCCTGCGACCCTATCCCTTTTCAAAAATGTTTGCTTCTAACTACCCTCTAATATGAATTTCTTTCTCTGTAAGACAAGGGGGTTCAATTAAATGGGCTCTGAGGTTCTCTCTGATTCTAGCCTTGTGTCTACAAGCTTATCAAAATATTTCGTTGAACTTACACAATACCATCTAAACTGTATGGGGATTGGGCCAGTCATTCACAAATAACTAAAGTTTCTCTAGCGTGTGAATACAGGTCACATTATATTTATTTTCTTTGGATCTCCACGATGCTTAGAAGGATCACTCCTCTCCTGATCCTGCCCCAAATGTTGCCTAATCACATAGACCTCTCTCTTGGATGTCTTACCTCAGTTGTTAGAGACAGCCAGGTGGTATGTTATATAGAACACTGGTCTTGATTAGCCTTGGAAAAACCTGAGGTCAAATCCTGCCTCAGACACTTAACTTGACCCTGGGAAAATCACTTAAACTCTCTCAGTCTCAGCTCTTCTGTAAAATGGAGACAATCTACTTGATAGGGTTGCAGTTTAGTTGGTCTTTGGGAAGGAAGGGACATGAGAAGCTTTTTCTTTTTTCTTTAAAGTATAAGACCCTTGCTATCCTGCCAACAAGAATTAATACTATTTTGGGGGGGCGGAGCCAAGATGGCGGCGTAGAAGCAGCAACATAGCGCAGCTCTCACATAGCCACCCCAAAATACCCATAAAATAGGACTCTAAACCAATCCTGGAACTCCAAAACGCACACAAAGATACTTCCCACTAAAGTCAGC